>CAWUFW010001035.1:0-526656 GCA_963921515.1 Calotriton arnoldi | reverse complement strand
CCAGGCACCCTCAGGATTGAAGGATTTAATTCCCCATCTTAAAACGCGCCACGGGGCCTGTTTGCACACATGTCACCTGAAGCCCCGCCCCTCCCTTCACCACTGTGCAAACGCGCCCCGTGGCGCGTTTTAAGTCGGGGATTAACTCCCCTTGAATCCTGAGGGTCCCTGGGGTGCAACTAGCCCACCATATACCTCCAAAAGCGCCATAGAGCTGCGTTGCAGAGAGGTGTAAAAGGGGCGTGGCCTCTGTACACCTCTCTGCAAGGCAGCCCCTGACGCATACTGGAGGTTCCTGGTGGGCTAGTTGGCCCCCAGGGACCCCCAGTATTCAAGGGGAATTCGTTAATACTATACTAGCTCACGGTAGTGAGATACCCCAGAGTAGTAGTTGAAATAAGGGTTCGATCCTAGGGGTGGCCGTGTGAAATTTAAAGTTTTACATTATTTTGCGTTACAATATTAATCTTTTGTTATAATAATTTTGTCACTTATATTTGGGGGTGGTGTCACACGTTGATATTTACAATGTGAATGGCCAAGAAAATAATCTTAAATGGATGTTTATCACAAGGAAACTGTGGTAAAAGACAACCTGAATTATTTTTGATGGAAAAAGAGAAATAATTAATGTAATGGAGGGCTATAATAGATACATGCATTGCGGAACCATTTTTAATTGTAAACAATAAGTGGTTTTCCAAAAAATACACAATATACATAACGATTGGAACTACGAATACCAGACTGCACTTGGGTAGATCACGGGCAGTGATGTCACATGGGTATATATGGCAGTAATGGCGATTTGTTCTGTGTTTTTTGTATCCCCGTGAACAAGATCTCGGCTGAGATCGAAACGCGTAGGGGTGTGCTGACTCTGTATGATTAAATAAAAGCACTGTGGAACTGCATTGGAGGCATTGGTATGACTATTACTGTATGATAATAACGGAACTGTGAGTGCGGAGAGGATTTCCTTTTGGGAAAAGTGTTTGGCGATTGGTAACGGCCTGGTCCGGCCGTACTCGAAACGCACCGCCGCAGATGCACCCAAATGGTCAAGCAATGGGACCATGCAGGAAATGATTTGACTTTTTGACCGGGCGAACGCTGGAGAAACGAACTGAATATTTATCTCGGACTCACGGAAAACACCGAAACGAGGTGAAAAGTGCAAGGAACAACCGGAGGGCTGAGCCTTTCATCAAGTACCCTTGAAGCAGGTGAGTGAGCGACGCTTTACATGTGTATGCAAAAGCTATATGATAAATGAATCACCAGTTGGACTCGGGGTATAAACTCTCGGATGGGCAATATTGCAAACAGGGGTAGATTTACCCTGGGAACTGTGTCTTCTATTGAAATCCCAAAGTGAGAGTTTTTCCTGAGACGGTTCCGTCACACAAACTATAATTATTAAAAAGAACGTCGATATAGGGGAGAGTGAAATAACCAGTGCCTAATTACGGACTTGTAAAAAAGAATAATAATCTCAGTCAGCACAATGGATAAAAGGGAGGCCAAGAGGTCAGCAATGCTAAGTACATTCTTTGAACAAGATACAACAAAAATAACAGGAGGTGATACAACTCCTAATCCAAGGATAATGGACACAAAAAATAAACTGCGCCATTGGGAAAAATTATCCAAAAAGGAAATTAACAAATGGTGGGAGATTACATCCCTAAAGAAATATCTAGAGGTACGAAGAGTCCCCCGAGGCCTGAGGATACATCTAATGCCAAACCACCAGGAAACGAGCAACGAATTGCTCAATGAATGGGGAGAATATATATTGAAATCCTCTTTAGGATTAATGGAAATTCTAATTAAACATATTGAGTTGGCTTTGGAAAAAACGACTGTACAGCTGAGAGAGCTTGAAAAGGAACTCGCTGCAATTGAACTAACACCGGATCAAGTGAAATTTAAAGAGGAATTGGAGGGATATATCGAAAAACATGAGGATACTGTCCAACAAAGGAAAAAGACGAAATTCCAACGAGATAAAGAGGACTACTCTGAGGGGCGGATTTTTACGTACGCAAAAAAATATGACAGATTTCAATCAAATGAAAAACTGTATCCTGTTATTACATCTACTGAAAGCCTGTCCTCGTTAACATCTACAGATGTCAGTGAGGGGGAACAAGAATCATCAACAGCAGCACGCCCCACGAACTCTTTTTTAGGGGATATGAGGCTGGCCCTTCAGCAAAAACAATGGGAAAAATCCATGGGTGTTCAAGCGTCCGGAAATCGTGGAAGAGGCAGAGCGCGGGGCCGCGCAAGACAAAACCAACAAGAAGAGGCAAGCGGCTCCACAGAGGTAAGAAGAGCGGGGGCCACGACGAGAAGCATGCGACAAAGATGGACCTGAATCACCCAATGGAAATACAAGAAATTGAAGTGATCAATCTTTCCAAGAAAAACTTAACGGAGGCTGAAATAAAATTACTTAAACGAGGCTTGAATTTTTGCCCAACTAATATGACTGATTTGGCTCAGGTCAGGATTGACATATACAAATATGTTCGTAAAATTAAGTTGGCGAAAATATTTGCTGAAAATGAAAAAATGGCACAGTATAAAAAAAGCATATCTGCCCCGACCATGCAACTCACAGTGAGGGACTCTACAAACTTTGTGACATTAATGGAATTGAGTCAAGACCCTGATGCTCCCAGCTCAGAAATAGGGGCACCCTGTATACAACTAGGAGCCGGGCTGAGTGGAAAGAAGGCAAATTCGAGATATTACCCACAACTTCCCCAAGGAAATAAAATAGATCTATTTCACGATTTAGTTACAAAAGATTTGTATCAATTCAAATGGATGAAAAAACCCTATAACTTAACAAGACAAGAACAGGAAGCATTGAGCAATTTGAAACAATGTGAAGAAATTGAAATAAAACTGGCCTATAAAGGTGGAAATATCATTGTTATGGACAAAGATTTCTACATAGTGGAAGCGCACTCTCAATTAAGGAACAAAGAATACTATGAGAAATTGAAGGAAAATCCCACAAAAAAATTGAAATTGGAATTGGATCAGAAATTATTAATGTGGAAAAATGAAAATCTTCTGGATGACGATGAAATCAAATACTTGACAACAGACCATCCCAGAATGGCAACCATCTATTTCCTGCCAAAGATACACAAACACCCCACTAGACCACCAGGCAGACTGATTATCTCATCTAAAGGGGCGTTATTTGAACCTGTGGCTAACTATTTGGACACCTTTCTCTTGCCATATGTGCCCAAATTAACATCTTATCTTCAAGATACAGGGGACCTTTTGCGACACCTACAGGAAACCCCATGGGTCACATCATACCATTTTGTCACAATGGATGTAATATCATTGTATTCTAACATCCGCAATGAGATCGGCTTAGTAGCTATTGAATCGTTTCTGCAGGAGCGAAATATCCAGTTTGCGAACCATAACAAGATGCTATTGGAGATGATACGGATCTGCCTAAATGAAAACATCTTTATGTTCGGTGAAGAGATCTACCGTCAGGTAAAAGGGACGGCTATGGGTTTTTCATTCAGCCCTAGCTATGCCTGCCTCACAATGGGGTGGTGGGAACGCAGTATGGCATGGAACACCAACAATGACCTATATGTTAACAAAATAGTCAAATGGCTGCGTTATATTGATGACTTGATTATAATCTGGGATGGCTCGAAACAGGAATTTGCTGAATATTTCAACATCCTGAACAACACTCCTACTGATCTAAAATTCACGTACACCATCAGTAACAACAGGGTGGTGTTTCTAGATACTGAGGTCTATATCAGTAATAATGAAGTCCATACAACACTACACCGGAAGGCAACTGCCACCAACTCTGTATTACAGGCAGAGAGTTTTCATAACCCAAGTTGGATTAATAACATACCATATGGCGAATTTCTCAGGGCATGAAGGATTTGCTCTGAAGATTCAGAATGGCAGAGGAATAGCGAGTTAATTGTAGAAAGATTTAGAAGAAGAAACTATAACAAAAAACTGGTCCTATCATGCAAACAAAAAACATCAAACTTGACACATACAGAATTAATTGCAGAAAAACAACTACCCACGAGTATGGAGAATGATTCTCAAAACATTAGGCGGATAACTACCTACTCAACAGAAAACAAACAGATTCAACATATTCTTCGTAAGAACTGGAACATACTTAAATCTGATCCAACAGTGGCCAAAATTGTAGGTGACGGTCCTGAGGTAACGTTCCGTAGAGCCACAAATTTAAAGGACCATCTTGTACATAGTCACTTTAGAAACAAATCTAAACAAACAACTTGGTTAAAGGTGACTGGATTCTTTAAATGTACACAATGTAAAGTATGTGCAATAGCTAAAAACACGAAAGAAGTTGAGATGGCACACAAAAAAACCTGGGAAATTAAGCAATTTATAAACTGCAAAAGCCAATATGTGATCTATATGGTGGAGTGTCCCTGCCATTTGAGATACGTGGGTAGCACGGGATTTGTGATTTAAAGAAAAGAATACTTGAACCCGTGAGGGCCACAGTAAATCTTGATAGAAGTAATGCCATAGCTAGACATATGGAGAAGGAACATAATGGAAATTGGAAACTAATGACTTTCTTTGCATTGGAACAAGTGGAACTACAGGCAAGAGGCGGGGATCGGGAGCAAATTCTACGCCAAAAGGAGTCCCGACACATTTTGAATTTTCGAACTCTGACCCCGTGGGGGCTAAACCAGGACGAAGAGTTACATTCACATTTGTGATAATGATTTCCTTTTGGAAAAACACAGTTTGATTTATCTTGGATTACGTATTTTGCTATGTTTTCATAAGAATTTCTGAACAGAATGCCTCCCTTTCTATGTTTTTAACTGTTATTTTTAATCATTATGTGATCGCAATGGCATTTCTTATCATGGATGACACTTAACTAATCCTTTTGTTCCCTTGGTTTAGTAACATTAGATTAGATACGCATTGCAGAAATAGATGTGAACCAAACATATAACATCATTCATGTATTAATGAATTTGGTATATATAAGAGGAGTAGTCCCACTGCAGGGATATGGAAAAATGAATGTAATACACAGGCCATAAAATGAGATAACCAACTAGAATGGTTATAGTAGCTCAGTAGGCCCACTGGAGGGATATATAACTGTGCAATTTAAAAGGAACGAAATATACATATTACAAAATGAGATATCCAACTAGAAGGTCTATAGTAGCTCACGGTAGTGAGATACTCCAGAGTAGTAGTTGGAATAAGGGTTCGATCCTAAGGGTGGCCGTGTGAAATTTAAAGTTTTACATTATTTTGTGTTACAATATTAATCTTTTGTTATAATAATTTTGTCACTTATATTTGGGGGTGGTGTCACACGTTGATATTTACAATGTGATTGGCCAAGAAAAAAAAATCTTAAATGGATGTTTATCACAAGGAAACTGTGGTAAAACACAACCTGAATTATTTTTGATGGAAAAAGAGAAATAATTAATGTAATGGAGGGCTATAATAGATACATGCATTGCGGAAACATTTTTAATTGTAAATAATAAGTGGTTTTCCAAAAAATACACAATATACATAACGATTGGAACTACGAATACCAGACTGCACTTGGGTAGATCACGGGCAGTGATGTCATATGGGTATATATGGCAGTAATGGCGATTTGTTCTGTGTTTTTTGTATCCCCGTGAACAAGATCTCGGCTGAGATCGAAACGCGTAGGGGTGTGCTGACTCTGTATGATTAAATAAAAGCACAGAGGAACCGCATTGGAGACATTGGTATGACTATTACTGTATGATAATAACGGAACTGTGAGTGCGGAGAGGATTTCCTTTTGGGAAAAGTGTTTGGCGATTGGTAACGGCCTGGTCCGGCCGTACTCGAAACGCACCGCCGCAGATGCGCCCAAATGGTCAAGCAATGGGACCATGCAGGAAATGATATATATATATATATATATATATATATATATCAACAACAGTCTCTTCGTGAGCGGGAGCCCATGACCCTGCAGGGCAGCCTCGGTGAACCACGGGAGCGAAGCATCCCGCTGAGTTGCAGCTAGCAAAATAACGAAATAGCCGAGGCACTGGTAGAATGCAAAGGAGCCATTTATTATACCTTTGGGCGCAGCACTTGATTGTTATTCTGACGCGTTTCAGCTCATTAGCCTTAATCATAGAAAATATATATATATATTTCACTTCTTTCCGCGTCAGGTATACAGGAATCCTCCCAACGACCACGAACCACGGACACGGACCAAAGTAAGTGCAAATAATTTTATTTCACCTCTGATGCCGCCATAACGTTTCGGCTCGTCCGAGCCTTGTTCACATGACATATATATTTGTTACATTTTTATATAATTTTAAAATTATAAAATAAATTAAAATTAACATTTTATTAATTGTTTTACAGTAAATATATATAATAATTATTATATTTGTGTGTTTAACTTTTTTAAGTTAAGTTTATTTGTTATATTTGTTAAAATGTATTTTAAATTTCTTTATTTTTTTAAAATTAATGTTATTTGCAATATCTTTAATATTTAATATTTTATTTTATATATATATATATGTCAAGAAAGGCGCCAAACCTTGCGCCCAAGACCACCAAGAAAAACAGAAGAACAAACATCAACTACAAGCGGCGGCAGAGGCGCAAGGCAAATGCAAGGCGAGCCAAATATCAACAGAAAGAGAGGCCGGGGCTATTGGAAAAACAAATAGAGATTGACAATGAAATCAACAATACCATTGTAAACATTGCAAACATAAAATTGACTAAACATGAGGAAAATATATTGAATTTGGGCCTTACGTATGCTCCACAAACGGACTTTGACTATGCTGCCACTAGATTAGATATGTACAAGGGAGTAAGAAAGTTAAAACTGAAGAAACATTTCCTCATTAATAAAGTGCAAAAGGGGGGAACATATATGATGGGAGACCTCAATCCAGGACTTTCACAGTCAGATTTGCCACTGTTACAAGTAATGCAGGATTTGCAAGAAGAAGTTATTTGTCCTTTGAACTATATGGCAGAAGCAAACAATATCCAGGGCAACACAACGATAACAAGGCCACAAAGTCAAATTAAACCAAAATCATCATTCAATCCCATAGCGGTCCGGGATTCAATTGACATCTTCCATGAGACTGTTACATCACAAATCAAAACTTTGAACAAAACTGTGCTGGCTAAAGCAAAAACCTATAATAAGAAAAAGCAACAGTATAGGAATTTGATCTCCAAATTACAGAAAGATAAGAATTTAATTATTCGTAACAGTGACAAAGGTGGGAATATTGTAATCTGGCCACAAGAACAGTACAAAAAGGAAGCCTTCAGCCAGTTAAATGACCGCACTTGCTACAATCGTACCAATGCAAGTAATTTGAAAGCCACATATAAAGAGTTCTACAATAAACTCTCAAAATGCAAAAATGCAAACTTAATCAGCATGGATGAGTATAAGTACCTAAAAAATGAGAATCCTACGACACCTACCATGTACCTCATCCTAAAGATACATAAGGACGCTGCAAATCCTCCAGGGCGACCAATTATCTCTGCCAGGGAGGGTCTTTTAGAACACACCGCCAAATATGTTGATTATTTTTTACAATGTCATGTACATTGTCGTATGTCGTATGTCAAAGACACAAGTGACTTTTTGAGAAAGATTTCAAAATTTGCTTGGCAGGATGACTTTGTACTCATAGCCTTAGACGTAACCACGCTATATACAAGTATAGAGCATGTTGATGGTATTGCAGCCATTGAATATTACTTGGCACGTAGATCTGAGCAATATAGAGATCACAGCATCATGTTGATTGAAATGATTCATTTTTGCTTATTCAACAATATCTTCATGTTCAGTAGCCAACTATATCATCAAATTAAAGGAGTAGCCATGGGGGCCAGCTTCTCACCCAGTTATGCCTGTTTGCATATGGGCATGTGGGAGGAGCTGGTCCTCATTCAAAGGCATAGCCAATATATGATTAATAATGTCAAATTGTGGTTGCGCTATATTGATGATTTGTTTGTTGTATGGCATGGAACAATAGAAGAAGCTAAGAAATTTGTAGAAGAAATCATTTCCAATACCATCAATTTACACTTCACTGCATCATTCAGTCAAACAAGTGTCGAGTTTTTAGATACTCAAGTATACATCAATAACAATAAAATGGAAACCCGTCTGTATAGAAAGAAAACAGCGGGTAACTCTACTCTCCATGCAAGCAGTTCCCACCCGAAAAACCTCATTAACAGCATTCCCTACGGGGAAATGCTGCGTCTACGACGCATATGCAGTAACAATGAGGATCTTTGGAAAGCTCAACATGAAAGTAGAGTAAGATTTGAACAAAGGGGTTATCAAAGGGATGTAATAGAAAAAGCTATAACCAAATCCATGTTATTGACGAGAGATGAGGCACTAACAGATAAATTGAGAAACACTGAAACTTTAATGGATAACAATACAGATGATGAAGACAGTGGCAGTGAGGATTTTAGATTAATAATGAGATACAGCAAACAACACAAGGCACTGAATAAGATTATTCAGCAAAATTGGCCTCTGGTGTTGAGTGACCCGGTGATTGGACCCCTGCTACCGCAGAGGGTGTCCATCACATACAGCAAAGCACCATCTATGAGGGATAACTTGGTTAAAACCAGCCCAGAGGTTATTGACAACAGTTGCTGGTTACAAATGAACAAAGGGTTCTTTAAATGCAAAACATGCAAGACCTGTTCCCATGGGATAAACAAGAGTACATATAATACACCCTTTAGTGACAGAGTTTGTAAAATTTCTTAATTATTAACCTGCAAAACTGATTTTGCTGTCTATGTGTTGTTGTGCCCCTGTGGCCTACAATACATAGGCAGCACAAAATTGCAGGTACATAAAAGAGTGCTGCAACATTTACGCGCCATCACAAATCAGGACAACACTTATCCGGTTGCCCGACACTTCAGGGAGAAACATGGATCTAATAATATCAACCTGAAGTTTTTTGTAATTGATGCAGTACCCCCGAGTAGGAGAGGAGGTGATCGGGAAAAAAATTTAAGAAAGTTAGAAACAAGATACATCTTACAGTTAGACACCAAATATCCGGGGGGACTCAATGCCACTGAGGATTTGCATACCTGTTTGACTTGATTAGATATAATTTATTAACTAAGAGGTTAGTACATTGTAACAATGGGAATATGAAACAACAATTCTGACAATTACATTCATCAAATTAATACCCATGTGTGCTGTGTGAATCCATGTATTTATTCTTATTTCAATTTTTAGCAAATCAATAATGATTTTTTATCAAATTTAGGAGTGACAAAATATTTATATATTTATATATTTATATATTTATATTAACCCGTAATTTTATGTGGTTTTTATGCTTGTATATGTATTTATATAAGCATGATTTTGCACATTATTCCTATTTTTTATAATTTCGTGTTGAAAAGATCTAATTGAAGTGTAGGTGGATGGCTTCAAATTGCACATATGGGATGTTAAGTGAAAAACAAATTAGCAAAATGATATATTAATGGTTGTGTCCAGTTTAACTGTAAATTTGGACCTAGATTTGTCCATTACAATATTTAGTAAATAGTTGATCTAATTCCGAATGACATCAAACAAGACAGATCAAGGGGAGTTGAAACCCACACATAAAAAATAATTAATAATGAATAAAAAATATACAAAATGAGGTCTGACAACAGTAAGGAATGTTTTTTAAGTTTTATCAACACACGTTTACACTATTTACCACCAGCACTTTATTATCTATGCATCTCATATTATATTTTTTAGCATGTCAAAGACAATCAATGTGTAGCAGTATTTCTTATCTAGGGATTCAACCCAGAACTTTTATCAACCAATTATATTTATGTATGGTTTGAAAACTAGTATATAGGTATTTTACCCTAATTATCAGTTATTGGAATTCGATCCAACTAAATATAATTACATGCTAAATTAAATGGCAACCTAACGCTGATCAACAATTGCATGAAAAAAAGTAAATTAGTAGAAAACCATTTTAGGCTGTTTTATAAGCAACACCGTGTTTACCATTGAGTATATGTTTTTCAACAATTGGGCGTAGGAAACGATATCTGTCTTTCATGTCTATGTTTTAAACATCATGTGATGCATCATGAATTAAGCACTGTCACTTTAAATACTTTACACTCTGCACTCACCACTGTCATGTGATCAAGGCTCGGATGAGCCGAAACGCGTTATGGCGACGAGAGAGGAACAATAAAGAATTTGCACTGATCCTGGGTCTGTGTCCGTTGTTGGATGGATGTATCCTGATTGAAGCAGAGAAAAACACACATATATATATATATATATATATATAAATATATATATAGAATGATATTTTGTACATCTATATTTATGACATTGATATTTTTTCTCCATATTTTTGTTCTTACAATTATAAATATAGGATGTCAATATTTTTGACATTGATATTTATGATTCGATATTGTATGGGGATGTTTTGGGTGTCGATGTTTTGTCAGTGAACCTCTTGAAATCCGAAACGCGTCTCTCCTTACCTCTTGGATTGAGGGCGACCTGGCAGAATAAATTAATGCTGATTCTTCTAACTCCTCGAGTCCGTGCCTTCTTCCATGGAGTTTCTGTGGGAGCTGGATTGTTGTGTTCATTTGATGCAGCGTGAGCGGTCGTCGCGCTTATCACGGAACACCAGTTGTTTGAGGCTCTCCCTTCAGACTGGACAGTTTTTGGAGGAGTACGGGAGTGCTATCAGGGAGCCCCCAGAGGGTCAGCCAGGATGAGGAATGAGGATGACTGCGATGGGAGACCAGGGTCTCGTAGCAGGGCGGTTTTCGCAACTGCCAGCATGGGACACAGGTTCTCTCCAGCAAGAAATGACTTGCCCGGAAGTCTGGCGTCACCTGGTAACTGGGCACTGCTGAGGCTGACGCTGATGCGGTGAGGATGTTTGGGGCAGTATCACTTTGTCCATGGGTCCCCCTCAACCCGGAGTGTGTGCCATAATGTTATTGGATTCAATTCTTGCTGTTTGTCACTGTCAGATACATTGACATTTGCCTCTGCGCCGGTTACATGTGAATCGGACATTGATTTTGCGCAGTTACCATTTCATCATAACCAGTGACATTGACCTAGCAGTATTAATATACTGTGAAAATTACCTGCTTTACCACTGGCTAACTTGGGTTATTGTGGGTATGGTAGTCCCGAGGGGCTTCTCAGCACGTGCTCGCAATTCGACTTTGAGTTTTAACATTACTCTTTGTCGTGTAATTAACCCCTTGGTGAAGTTTTAGTTTTCCGCTCCCGGTGCCTCAAGATGAGTGAACAGAATGACTGTGTTATCAGCAGTACGGCAGGAACAGAATATACAAAGTAAGAGGTCACGCTGGGGCAGCTGTGTCATTAACTCGGGTGAGCTGAAACCGGGACATTGGCAGACTTTATTCTTGTTAATTTCAGTGACATTTGGGAGCAGCAACTTTTAAAGTACATTTTACATAACTCTGTTAATTTGGCATTTTAGGACTAATAGTTTGGCAGTACAAATCTTAAAGCTAATTTCTCATCATGACGGATGCTTTCAGAATATACATGTGTATGTTGTTACCTAAACTGTTTGCTACACGATATCTCCAGCTAAACCATGAACTGTATTGTGCAATGTATTAGATCAGTTAATATTTTACCTGCAACCAGGCTGGTATTTTAGCTGGAATAAATGATGTAATGTAGCATTCTGGGTCACACGCCAATCACATACACGAGAGTATGCTTTCTATGTCTACTTATGGTCTAATGGGAAGGGCTATTTATTATGCATGTATTTTGGCGCCAAACTAGATTGACAAAGGATTCTTGAAATCCGAGACGCGTCTCTCCTTACCTCTTGGATTGAGGGCGACCTGGCAGAATAAATTAATGCTGATTCTTCTAACTCCTCGAGTCCGTGCCTTCTTCCATGGAGTTTCTGTGGGAGCTGGATTGTTGTGTTCGTATATATATATATATATATATATTATCTACTGGCGGTCGCCAGTAGATAGTTATAGTTAAAACCTATTATCCATAGGAAATCCGCGACATTCTATTTGAAATAACGTTGGCGCCGGTTGACGAATCTTCGCGAAAGTTTCCAACTTGTTGGGGCGCTCCGGTCCGCTCCTATCCTGAAAGTCTCGGGGTGATACGTCAAGCAGGGGCCGAGAAAAAAGGGGGGTCCCAAAACGTGTTTTCCCCATGCATTTTTCCATAGGAACCTTTAGTCGCAGCTACAGCCCGAACTGCTGAACGGAATTACACCAAATTTGGCAAAAAGGTAGCGCTTGGTTCAGAAAGCGACCTTTTTTTTTAAATGGTGTAAATCCGTTCAGTAGTTGCGGAGAAATTCAAAAAATAAGAGTCAAAAAATCAATTTCCCATAGGAAACTTTATGCAAGGCTACAGCCCGAACTGCTGAACGGAATTACACCAAATTTGGCAAAGAGGTAGTTCTTGGTTCAGAAAGAACCCTTTTGTTAAATGGTGTAAATCCGTTCAGTAGTTCCTGAGAAAATCAAAAGTAAAGTCACATATATATCTGGGCGGAGCCTAACCACACATGTCATCGTGAGATCTGATTGGCTGTCAGCACTTCATCCTGGAATTGCTGGCAGCCATCTTGAGACCAATATAAATGATAGTACCTCATTGAAATGCATTGTAGTGAATAGAAGATTTTGAGGGTCACCAAAAGGAGAACTATAAAGGGTGATAACAGGCTTTAGTTACATTAGAATTTATTTGTTGATGGTACCATACTAATTTTAGGAATTGTGGTGTATTCTAAGGTGATTTTACCATGTGAAAAACCTTCTGCTGGGATATCATGAATCATGTTTGAGAGAACACTATTTTCTCATGCTTGTCCCATGGAGGTTTGGAAGGTGCTCCAGAAGCTAAAATGAGAGCATATTTTCTGTAAATTCACATTATCTTTCTCACTCATGTGAGAATGAAGTCTGACATTCTCAGTAAAACATGTACATCCAACAAGGGCAGAGACTGTCAGTTGATTCCTTTGTGTTCTACTGCAGCTTCCCAGAGTGTTCTAAAGAACAACTAGAGTGCTAACAGCCTTACTTATGACAAAAGTATGGCACACCTGAAGCCATCTTGATTGGAATAAACTGGTAACACTTAAACAATTTAATTTAAAAGGAACAAAATGATGGGGTTCATTTTGTCATAGAAATTATGGTTAGTGCTGTAGAAAGAAAAATTAGGACATGTTTCAAGTGTGATCTCAAATATCTTCCTGTTATATTTCAACCGGAGCAGCCTGCCAGTTGATGCCTTTGTGTTCTACTGCAGCTTCCCAGAGTGTTCTAAAGAACAACTAGAGCGCTATCAGCCTTACTTATGACAAAAGTATGGCACACCTGAAGCCATCTTGATTGGAATAAACTGGTAACACTTAAAACATTTAATTTAAAAAGGAACAAAATGATGGGGTTCATTTTGTCATAGAAATTATGGTTAGTGCTGTAGAAAGAAAAATTAGGACATATTTCAAGTGTGATCTCAAATATCTTTCTGTTATATTTCAACAGGAGCAGCCTGCCAGTTGATGCCTTTGTGTTCTACTGCAGCTTCCCAGAGTTTTCTAAAGAACAACTAGAGCGCTATCAGCCTTACTTATGACAAAAGTATGGCACACCTGAAGCCATCTTGATTGGAATAAACTGGTAACACTTAAAACATTTAATTTAAAAAGGAACAAAATGATGGGGTTCATTTTGTCATAGAAATTATGGTTAGTGCTGTAGATGGAAAAATTAGGACATATTTCAAGTGTGATCTCAAATATCTTTCTGTTATATTTCAACAGGAGCAGCCTGCCAGTTGATGCCTTTGTGTTCTTCTGCAGCTTCCCAGAGTGTTCTAAAGAACAACTAGAGCGCTAACAGCCTTACTTATGACAAAAGTATGGCACACCTGAAGCCATCTTGATTGGAATAAACCAGTAACACTTAAAACATTTAATTTAAAAAGGAACAAAATGAGGGGTTCTTTTTGAAATAGAAATTATGGTTAGTGCTGCAGAAAGAAAAATTAGGGCATGTTTTAAGTGAGATCTCAAATCCTCTTCTATTTCATTAGAAAATTCTGACATGCAGACTGAAACAATCACTTTCAATACCAGCAGCAGACTACCAGTTAACTCCCTGGTGAGCAGTAGCTTTACTCCAGTGATCTAATGAGCAACTAGAGTGCTAACATTCTGAATTTATGGCAGATGTGAGACATCTGAATGCCTTCTTGATGGAATCAAAGTAAAAAACTGAAAGCATTTCCTACTGAGGAGACTGCAGTAAATGAAGAAATTAGGAAACTTCATAACAAAGAAGTCTTCCAAGATGGCCACCAGTGAAAAAGAGCCCAAATGTAGCACAAATATTACCCAGATGTAGCCCACATATAGCCCAATGACAAAAGTGTGCAAAACACTTTTTATTTTTAGTTTTTTTGCAGTTTTATGTAGTGCAGACTGGTCAGGTATTGGAGCATTGCATCTTAAAACATGACCCCCTACACTACAAAAACACCACTGCACTACCTTAAACCCTAAAACACTACCCCCAGCACGACCCCCTACACTACACAAGCACCACTGCACTATCCTAAACCCTAAAACACTACGCCCAGCACGACCCCCTACACTACCCAAACACCACTGCACTAACCTAAATCCTAAAACACTACCACCAGCACGTCCCCCTACACAACCCAAACACCACTGCACTACCCTAAAACATGACCCCCTACACTACACAAACACCACTGCACTACCCTAAAACACTACCCCCAGCACGACCTCCTACACTACACAAGCACCACTGCACTACCCTAAACCCTAAAACACTACCCCCAGCATGACCCCCTACACTACACAAACACCACTGCACTACCCTAAACCCTAAAACACTACCCCCAGCACGACCCCTACACTGCCCGAACACCACTGCACTGCCCTAAACCCTGAAACACCAGCCCCTGCATGACCCCCTACACTGCCCGAACACCACTGCACTGCCCTAAACCCTGAAACACCACCCCTAGCATGACCCCCTACACTGCCCGAACACCACTGCACTGCCCTAAACCCTGAAACACCACCCCCTTCACGACCCCCTACTCTGCCCGAACACCACTGCACTGCCCTAAACCCTGAAACACCACGCCCAGCATGACCCCCTACACTGCCCGAACACCACTGCACTGCCCTAAACCCTGAAACACTACCCCCAGCAAGACCCCCTACACTGCCCGAACACCACTGCACTGCCCTAAACCCTGAAACATCACCCCCAGCAAGACCCCCTACACTGCCCGAACACCACTGACCTGAAACCCTGAAACACCACCCCCAGCACGACCCCCTACACTGCCCGAACACCACTGCACTGCCCTAAACCCTGAAACACTACCCCGAGCATGACCCCCTACACTACACAAACACCACTGCACTAACCTAAATCCTAAAACACTACCCCCAGCACGACCCCCTACACTACCCAAACACCACTGCACTACCCTAAAACATGACCCCCTACACTACACAAACACCACTGCACTACCCTAAACCCTAAAACACTACCCCCAGCACGACCCCTACACTACACAAGCACCACTGCACTACCCTAAACCCTAAAACACTACCCCCAGCACGACCCCTACACTGCCCGAACACCACTGCACTGCCCTAAACCCTGAAACACTACCCCCAGCAAGACCCCCTACACTGCTCGAACACTACTGCACTACCCTAAACCCAGAAACACCATCCCCAGCACGACCCCCTATACTGCCCGAACACCACTGCTCTGCCCAAAACCCTGAAACACCAGCCCCAGCACGACCCCCTACACTGCCCGAACACCACTGCACTGCCCTAAACCTTGAAACACCAGCCCCTGCACGACCCCCTACACTGCCCGAACACCACTGCACTACCCTAAACCCTGAAACATCACACCCAGCACGACCCCCTACACTGCCCGAGCACCACTGCACTGCCCTAAACCCTGAAACACCAGCCCCAGCATGATCCCCTACACTGCCCGAACACCACTGCACTGCCCTAAACCCTGAAACACCAGCCCCAGCACGACCGCCTACACTGCCCGAACACCACTGCCCTAAACCCTGAAACACCAGCCCCAGCACGACCCCCTACACTGCCCAAACACCACTGCACTGCCCTAAACCGTGAAACACCAGCCTCAGCATGACCCCCTACACTGCCTGAACACCACTGCACTGCCCTGAACCCTGAAACACCAGCCCCAGCACAACACCCTACACTGCCCGAACACCACTGCACTGCCCTAAACCCTGAAACACCACCCCATGCATGACCCCCTACACTGCCCGAACACCACTGCACTGCCCTAAACCCTGAAACACCACCCCCAGCGCGACCCCCTACACTGCCCGAACACCACTGCACTAAACCCTGAAACACCACCCCCTGCACAACCCCTACACTGCTCGAACACTACTGCACTGCCCTAAACCCAGAAACACCATCCCCAGCACGACCCCCTATACTGCACGAACACCACTGCACTGCCCTAAACCCTGAAACACTACCCCCAGCAAGACCCCCTACACTGCCCGAACACCACTGCACTAAACCCTGAAACATCACCCCCAGCAAGACCCCCTACACTGCCCGAACACCACTGCACTGCCCTAAACCCTGAAACACCAGCCCCAGCACGACCCCCTACACTGCCCGAACACCACTGCACTGCCCTAGACCCTGAAACAACACCCCTGCACGACCCCCTACACTGCCCGAACACCACTGTACTGCCCTAAACCCTGAAACCCCACCCCCAGCATGACCCCCTACACTGCCAGAACACCACTGCACTGCCCTAAACCCTGAAACACCACCCCCTGCATGACCCCCTACACTGCCCGAACACTACTGCACTGCCCTAAACCCTGAAACACCAACCCCAGCACGACCCCCTACACTGCACGAACACCACTGCACCGCCCTAAACCCTGAAACACTACCCCCAGCAAGACCCCCTACACTGCCCGAACACCACTGCACTGCCCTAAACCCTGAAACATCACCCCCAGAAAGACTCCCTACACTGCCCGAACACCACTGCCCTAAACCCTGAAACACCACCCCCAGCAAGACCCCCTACACTGCCCGAACACCACTGCACTGCCCTAAACCCTGAAACACCACCCCCAGCAAGACCCCCTACACTGCCCGAACACCACTGTACTGCCCTAAACCCTGAAACACCACCCCCAGCACGACCCCCTACACTGCCCAAACACCACTGCTCTGCCCAAAACCCTGAAACATCAGCCCCAGCACGACCCCCTACACTGCCCGAACACCACTGCACTGCCCTAAACCCTGAAACACCAGCCGCAGCACGACCCCTACACTGCCCGAACACCACTGCACTGCCCTAAACCCTGAAACACCACCCTCAGCATGACCCCCTACACTGCCCGAACACCATTGCACTGCCCTAAACCCTGAAACACCAGCCCCAGCACGACCCCGTACACTGCCCGCACACCACTGCACTGCCCTAAACCCTGAAACACCAGCCCCAGCACAACCCCGTACACTGCCCGAACACCACTGCACTGCCCTAAACCCTGAAACACCAGCCCCAGCACGACCGCCTACACTGCCCGAAAACTACTGCACTGCCCTAAACCCTGAAACACCACCCCCAGCAAGACTACCTACACTGGCCGAACACCACTGCACTGCCCTAAACCCTGAAACACTACCCCCTGCACGACCCCCTACACTGCCCAAACACTACTGCACTGCCCTAAACCCTGAAACACCACCCCTCAGCACGACACCCTACACTGCCCAAACACCACTGCACTGCCCTAAACCCTGAAACACCACCCCAGCACGACCCCCTACACTGCCCGAACACCACTGCACTAAACCCTGAAACACCACCCCCTGCACGACCCCCTACACTGCCGGAACACCACTGCACTGCCTTAAACCCTGAAACACCAGCCCCAGCACGACCCCCTACACTGCCCGAACACCACTGCACTGCCCTAAACCCTGAAACACCAGCCCCAGCACCACCCCCTACAATGCCTGAACACCACTGTACTGCCCTAAACCCTGAAACACCACCCCCTGCACCGCCCCCTACACTGCCCGAACACCACTGCACTGCCCTAAACCCTGAAACACCATCCCCTGCACGACCCCCTACACTGCCCGAACACCACTGCACTGCCCTAAACCCTGAAACACCACCCCTGCACCACCCCCTACACTGCCCGAACACCACTGCACTGCCCTAAACCCTGAAACACCACCCCTGCACCGCCCCCTACACTGCCCGAACACCACTGCACTGCCCTAAACCCTGAAACACCACCCCAGCATGACCCCCTTTACTGCTCGAACACCACTGCACTGCCCCAAACCCTGAAACACCACCCCCAGCATGACCCCCTACACTGCCCGAACACCACTGCCCTAAACCCTGAAACACCACCCCTGCACGACCCCCTACACTGCCCTAACACCACTGCACTGCCCTAAACCCTGAAACACCACCCCCTGCACGACCCCATACACTGTCCGAACACCACTGCACTGCCCTAAACCCTGAAACACCACCCCCAGCACGACCCCCTACGCTGCCCGAACACCACTGCACTGCCCTAAACCCTAGAACACTACCCCCAGCATGACCCCCTACACTACCCGAACACCACTGCACTACCCTAAACCCTAAAATACTCCCCCAGGACGACCCCCTACACTACCCGAACACGACTGCACTGCCCTAAACCCTAAAACACTCCCCCAGCACGACCCCCTACACTACCCGAACACCACTGTACTGCCCTAAACCCTAAAACACTCCCCCAGCACGACCCCCTATACTACCTAAACACCACTGCACTGCCCTAAACCCTAAAACACTACCCCCGCATGACCCCCTACACTACCCAAATACCAATGCACTACCCTTATCCCTAAAACACTACCCCCCGCAGAACCCCCTACACTACCCAAAGACCACTGCACTACCCTAAACTCTAAAACAATACCCCCGCACGACTCCCTACACTACCCAAAGACCACTGCACTACCCTAAACCCTAAAACACGACCTCCTACACTACACAAACACCACTGCACTACCCTAAACCCTAAAAAACTACCCCCAGCACGAACCCCTACACTACCCAAACACCACTGCACTACCCTAAACCATAAAACACTACCCCCAGCAGTACCCCCTACGCTACCCAAACACCACTGCACTACCCTAAACCCTAAAACACTACCCCCAGCAGTACCCCCTACACTACCCAAACACCATTGCACTACCCTAAACCCTAAAACACTACCCCCAGCAGTATCCCCTACACTACCCAAACACCACTGCACTACCCTAAACCCTAAAACCCTAAAACACTAACCC
The DNA here is from genome assembly GCA_963921515.1 of Calotriton arnoldi. Taxonomy (NCBI): domain Eukaryota; kingdom Metazoa; phylum Chordata; class Amphibia; order Caudata; family Salamandridae; genus Calotriton; species Calotriton arnoldi. The sequence goes on along the minus strand of CAWUFW010001035.1, from coordinate 507,028 downwards.
CAGCACGACCCCCTACACTACCCAAACACCACTGTACTACCCTAAACCCTAAATCTACCCCCAGCATGACCCCCTACACTACACAAACACCACTGTACTACCCTAAACCCTAAAACACTACCCCCAGCACGACCCTCTTCACTACCTAAACACAACTGCACAATTTGTTACAGGCGTTGCAACGCAGGCCTGTGGTGCCTACTGGAAGTACCTTGTGGGCTGGTTGGGCCCCAGGGACTCTCAGGATTCAAGGTGACCTAATCCCCCAACTTAAATCGCGCCACGGGGCGCGTTTGCACAGTGGTGAAGGGAGGGGGCGGGGCCTCAGGTGACATGTGCGCAAACATGCCCTGTGGTGCGTTTTAAGTTGGGGAGTTAATTCCCTTTGAATCCTGGGGGCCAACTAGCCCACCAGGTACCTTCAGTAAGCACAACAGAGGTGCATTGCAGAGAGGTGAAAAAAGGTGCGTGGCCTCGGAACGCCTCTCTGCAACTCAGCTCTGTGGTCCTAACTGTAGGTACCTGGGGGGCTAGTTGGGCCCCAGGGACCCTCAGGATTCAAGGGGACTTAATCCCGCAACTTAAAATGCGCCACGGGCGCGTTTGCACACATGTCACCTCAGGCCCCCCTCCCTTCACCACTGTGGAAACGCGCACTGGCTCTGGTTAGTCAGAATCAGTTACCACCAGTACCCGTCTGAAAAAGTTGTGGGCACAGGATGATTTTGCAACAAGGCCTCTTTCTGCTCCTCTGTTGGTTCTTTCTGCACATCTTTTGCTTCTTTCTGTGCGTTTTTCTTCTTTCTTCACATGTCCTACCTCTGTTGGCATAGTTAGAAACTAGCATTTAAAAAACCTTTGAAATTCACTTAAAAAATCATAGTTTTCAGGCACGTTATAGTTAGAAATTAGCATTTAAAAAACCTTTGAAATTCACTGAAAAAACCATAGGTTTCAGGCACGTTATAGTTAGAAATTAGCATTTAAAAAACCTTTGAAATTCACTGAAAAAACCATAGGTTTCAGGCACGTTATAGTTAGAAATTAGCATTTAAAAAACCTTTGAAATTCACTGAAAAAACCATAGGTTTCAGACACGTTATAGTTAGAAATTAGCATTTAAAAAACCTTTGAAATTCACTGAAAAAACCATAGGTTTTAGGGACAGTTATAGTTAGTTGGACATTGCACTCGTACAAAACCCGTGAAATTCCCCTGTTATAGTTAGTTCAGCTAACTATAACTCGCGCCCACAATGCACTGCTGATGACGTCACATATTACATCACTCATGACATGGTCAGTGACATCACTGATGACATCACTGATGACATCTCAAATGACATCACTGATGACATCATCCATGTGATAATTTCATGCATCTTCTCACACCCTAATATAACTTTTGATACACCCACTCTAAATTACAGACTGCCATTCTCAAAACCATAGACACTCCAACACCAAAAACTACATACCCACTCACTGATTCTTAGGTCTACACACACATCCACTCACTCACCTGTACAGTCACTCATACTTACAGTCACTCAGTACAGGACTATCATATGCACTCATACACCTATATAAACACTCACACACCGCCACTCATCCATAGAGGTACTCACACACCTAGTCAGTCATGCAAAAAATTAATCACACACCCATTTACTCACCTATACAGTTATACACACACCAGCTCACTTACTCATACAAATACTAGCACATTCTTACGCTCTTATACAATAACTGATACAAGCACACACGCATCCATACAGCCACTCTCACAATAACACACTCTCACTTATAGCCATTTAAATACTCTAACACACATATATACTGCCTTTTACATATGTAGTTACTCGCACATGTACCATTGAGATATACATTCACTCACTAACACACCCATACACACACTCACCCACCCAAGCAGTCCATCACAGATGCACTCTTGAAATCATGCACCCAGTGAATCACCCACTCACACATCTATGTATAGAGTCACACACACCCCACCCACACAAACACTCAGGCAGCCATACAGATACTCAGAGAACCAATCAATAACCCATATAGACACTCATGTAGCTATTCGCAAATCCATGCATCCACTTACACACCAACAAACAGACGGATACAGACATTCACACAGTTTAGTCACTAACCCATGCATTCAGTAAGATACGTTTAATCACTCACTTGTAGAGTCAGTCACTCACGTACTAAATCATCCATTCAGACACTTATACACCCACTCATTCTTCAATACGCCTTTCCCTATATATATTAAACATATTTAAACTTTACAGAAACACACAGTCACTGGATGATGTCATCAGTGATGTCATCAGTGATGTCATTTGAGATGTCATCAGTGATGTCATCAGTGATGTCACTGACCATGTCATGAGTGATGTAATATGTGACGTCATCAGCAGTGCATTGCGGGGCGCGAGTTATAGTTAGCTGAACTAACTATAACAGGGGAATTTCACGGGTTTTGTACGAGCGCAATGTCCAACTAACTATAACTGTCCCTAAAACCTATGGTTTTTTCAGTGAATGAATATATATATATATATATATATATATATATATATATATATATATATATAAATATATATTTAAAATGATATTTTGTACATCTATATTTATGACATTGATATTTTTTCTGCATATTTTTGTACTTACAATTATAAATATAGGATGTCAATATTTTTGACATCGATATTTATGATTCGATATTGTATGGGGATGTTTTGGGTGTCGATGTTTTGTCAGTGAACCTCAGATTTCAGGCCTTTACTTTACTGCCCAGCAGGATGAAGAAAGGCTGACCCATACAAGAGAGCCATTAACAGTGCTTGACCCAGTTCTTGGGAAATGAAGAGGTGGAAGGAAATCTGCACCTGTTAATTAGCTTGTCACGTTGCACCTGGGCTGGGACAGCTTATGCCCACAGAAACAAAGGAGGAGGGCCAGACCTTTGGAGCCAAACACAGAAAGGTCTCCCCTTTGAAGACTTGGTGGAAGGGTACAGGCAGCTGTGAGCTAGGGACAGAGCTCAGGCTCTCAGGAAAGCTCATTCCACAGACTTAAAGTTGCCATATTCTAATGCCCCAGAATGCTCAGAAGGAAAATTGGGACGCGGTGGAGTGATGATGTGGCACCCTGAGGCTGGCAGGGTCTACTTGGCATATCAAACTTTTCACCCCCAGTTTAAAACTCTTGCACAAGAGAGAGACAGATGAGATGACTCTGGACCTGGGAGTGAAAATGGTAAAAGAATGCTTAGCTGAAAGGAAAAGCCAACTGATGACACTGCAAGCATGGACTGAGGGAGTTTAACTGCAGCTGACTCCCAGAACGGAGATGGGTATCTCTCAGCCAGTGGTTCTGGCCTCATTGTGCCCCTTAGTAACAGTAGGGGGAACGGTCCTGCTGGGTGACCCTGGGGGGTTTCCCTGAAGTATCAGTGTACTGGCCTCTGACTCCGGTGCTGACACAGGTGCCTTTCAGGATGGCCAGGGCCTGGGAAGTGTAGCATTCAGGGTGTTCTGCTTGTTGGATGTGGAGCGGCATTGGAAGATGCCCTCCAAGTAGGAGAGAGCCTCATGGTGCAGGCTGAGGACTGGTCTGGCACAGGGAGCACTGAAATCAAGGTCCCCAAAAAAGTTTCCTTTTAGAGTTCAGGAGGCCTGTCGAAAGGGATCCTAGTGGCTAAAGATGGCCACCAGAAACAGAATGAACTGGATATCTTCAAAATAGTTCATACAGGGCCAAAATTACAGACATTAAAAGCTCGGTCCCACAGGATACCATCCCTATTGATTTCAAATATTTTTTATTGGTTTATGATATCATACTTCTGCTTAATGAAAAAGTGGAATGATATTTTGAGTAGGTGGTAGTCCGCCTCAAGTAATAAGTTTACTATCTTGTTAGATCCTATTAAAAGATTCAGTATTTTAAACCTGAGCTCCTACCTTGGTAGCCATTGCACAGAGCAGACAGGCTTAACTTAAGAACATTTGTAAATCATTTAGGCTAACAGAAAATGTGTAAAGCTTTTAGAAGTACGCAAACACTTAAAAAGTAAAAAATATGGCCTAATAAAATCCCACTCCAATATATAAAATTAGAGAATAATTTAATGAGAAAATGACATCAAAAAACAAAAATCCATCACGGGGAGGTGGAGATGGGAATTTTGAAATTTGTAAGTAAAAATAATGCAACAGTGCAAAGCACCAATGGTGTTCAATGCTCTTGGTAGACCAGGACTCAGGGGTGATTTCAGGCCGACTTTGATGGAACACGGGTCGGATACACCAACCAGGAACAAACCGGTCAGAGGTTTTACAGTATTTTTTCTGGAAATAGCCAGGTTTTTTTTCTGGAAGTAGCCTGATTCCCCAGCCCAGTGGCATTATGCCTTAGGCAGATCAAGTTGGCCGGTTTGTCCCGGTCCTCCATAGGTCTTGAAGTCCAAACGTCTTCTAAGTCACAGATTTTGAGGGATGTTAGTAGAAATGCAGTTAGACACAGTGAAGGGTCACAAGACCTCAGCAATTGGGGACAAGACACACTCCAGCAGAAGCTACCAGCAGGGTCCAGTACAGGTCCAGTTGGTAGTGGTTAGCTGGGCATGCCAGGAAAAGCCTCTTGCAGCTTGTTGTGGCCCTGTAGCTTCCACAGCAGGTCAGCAAACTGACCCTTGAATTCCCATTCTTTCTCCTTGGTACAAGTGGGAGAAGGTCCAGTTCTTCAGGTCTCAAACAGGATGTGTAGTACTTGTTGTGTTCTTCCACAGGTCCAGTAGTGTTTCAAAGAAAGTGTATTAGGGTGCCACATGTAGGCCTGGCACTACCTTTTAGGTGGGGGTGACTCCTAGGCTCTCCCTAAACAATAGGGTAGAAGTTTCTAGTGGTAACCCTTCCCACTTTTGCATCCAATCCTGTGTGCCCTGCTGCAAACAATCCAAAGTGCCCTTCGCTCACTAAATCCAAGATGAAGAAACACTTCTCCCCTTGTGCACACCCTGTTTGCTCCCTAATGATGTAGCCAGGGTAATTAGAAGACTTCTCCTCCTTGGTCACCCCAAACCAATTCTGTGGGCAGCTTTCTCACCACAGGATTTGGTGCCTCCCTGAATGGTAGTGCAAAAGAAGGGCTTTTGCATATGACATTTGCTTGTAACAGGGGAGGCCCAATTGAAGTTAATTAGGTACCTGGGCACTGGCCCAACTGGTCTTACTGACAGAGGAGCAAAACAGTCCTTTGTCTCTTTTCTGGAAGCAGTTTCCACATCTCATCAGAGCTATTGAGAAGCTGGGTGGTGGTTGGAGGTTAATGAAATTTGCTTCCTGGAGCTTCAGGCAGGGAAAAGGTAAATTTCTAAAAGTCCCTTTTCCTTAATAGGTACAAAAAATCCAACTTCACCACTGAGTTGGGCTTTTAATAATTATCAAAACTAGTCCTTGAATTATATTTTTATCTGGTCCCTAGCTTGAGATAGCAGAATTAATCTTTAATATTTCTTCCCTTTGTTTCTCTATGGGCCATCCAGTCCGCCAACAGTGAAAATAGCTTTTGGGGCCTATCACTGTAAAGACATGTTAACTTTACATTTCTATGTGTCCTACTTTTAAATGCAATGCATCTTGCCTTGTGGGCTACCAGGCCTACATAGGGCTGGCTCATTATTATTTCAAATGAATATTTTCTCCTGTCAAATGTTTAATTTAACAGGTCGGGATGCAGTTTTTAAACTCCAACATCCATTCTATAGTGGTAGGCCTAGAGACATGTCTGCCTTGTCACACTAGTGGATGGCAACATAGTGCTGTAGTCTGTAGGTGACATTTAACATTCCATGCCATAAGTGTACTTTAGCTCACCATATACTCTGGCCTTAGAGGAAAGTTAAATATGCTAATTTGGGTTTTAGTCAATTTTGACACATTTAACAGGATTTAGGGATAAGAGCACATGCACCAGAACTTGGTTAGTAGTGTCCCAGTGCACTGAGTCAAAAAAAGTAGCTTCAGTCCACAAAGACTGGGATGACCACGCAAAAAGAGGTCGTTTTTATCAATGTGATGATGACACCCTGTCAAATCAGTAGGCCTTCCTTTTTGATTATGACACCCCCTGATATTGTTTCTAGTATAGGTGAAGGTATTGAGAGGATAGAGTCCACGACCCTCTAGAGGTGTAACATGTTATTAGGCGGTTGCCAAAGGTATTTCCATTTGTAATTTAATATGTTGTATTTAGTAATGTGTACATAATAAAAGTAGTTTTCCTTTTAAAACAAAGAGCACTGACTAAATAATGATTGTGGTGAGTGTTGTTGTTGTGTACCAGCAAACTGGGGTTACCAGTCCACACCACCTCAAATGAGTAGGCCTTAGACTGCTTTGCCATGCTGTGAAGCTGTCCACCTTGAGCCATGAAAGATAAGGGAGAAACAAGTGTACCTTAAATAAAAACCTTTGCTTTCCCTCTAGGGGATCCTACTGACAAGGTATGGGAGTCTAGCCCTGAAACAAGTTACATTGGACCCTAGCCCTCTCAACCTGCTAAGTGTGTTTCTAAAATTGGATTGTTAAATAAATGAGTGAAAGGTGACAGGAAAATTACAGGCCAAATCATTTACTAATCAAACATATCCTAGGTCCCCATGATTAACGTGGACGAACCAATTCACAATAATTGTATACTCCTTGAGATTCATAATCTATACTTCAAATATTTCTACAACCACAATTTACAAGGATTCCAGAGGTATGACATTATATGGCTTACTACTGATTTGTCGGATTGTCCTCACACTACTCAGTAAGGACAGATGCTAAGCTAAATAAAATATATTATAGTGTGGAACATCCACAATTTCCAGTCTGGCTGGTCGAATATATAACCATGTTCTCCACAATAGGAATCTGAGTACATTTTAAGACTTTTTTTATGTTCTTTCAGCTTTTCATTAGGCAACATAAATTGTAATGCTTTGGGCCATTTGCATGGAACAGAAAATTAAGTGGTTTATTGGTATTCCCAATAAACAGTGTCATCTCAATTTTTCTAATTTTTCCTTTCTTTTGAACATGAGAGCACAATGTTGGCTATTTACTGTCGGTTGTAAACAAATCTAATTGTCCTGTGTGACATGTACAGGAAGTACGGAATCCAGATTAAGGACATATTACACATAGTTCCCCTGGGTTGTTTTGGGCATTTGTCCTCACTTTTTCAACCCTGGGCACTTTGGTGATAAAGAAAGGGCCACAGACCCTTTTACAGTTCATTCTATAGTATGAATCATGCTGGTGACAAAATGACCACAAAAGTAGTTTCCACTTTGCATGGTTGCGTAGGACTGATCGTAAAATCACAAAGTATTTGCCTTTTGTGGGTTTTTTCCACATACATTTACCATCTGCTCCAAGCAGGCAGTAAACTGAAGCGGGGGACAGTGCATGAGGTGGAAGGTGAGAGAGGGGGTTGTGGGGAGTAGGGAATGGAACATTATTGTCTGCTTCCCCTATTAGAAACAAAAGTAGAATGAGGCATGTTCTGCTGCTGCACTAAATTGAAAATTGGATCAGGCTCTTGCATCTCCGATGAAATTTGGGGGCATATTAGCAAGAACGGCATTAAAATTATCGCCGCTTTTGCGGCAGGAAACTGCGGCTAAAGCGGCGATAATGGGCTTGATAATATGCCCTTGAGAATTCCAATAGAAGCCCAGGATCACAGCAGAACATGGGCTTCTATTGGTATTCTCAAGGGCATATTATCAAGCCCATTATCGCCGCTTTAGCGGCAGTTTCCTGCCGCTAAAGTGGCGATAATTTTAACGCCGTTCTTGCTAATATGCCCCTTGGGTGCGGAGAAATCTAACCGGTAGTAATCAGGTGGAGCAGTTTTAACGCACAAAAGCATAAGGTAATTTCATTCCACCTGACTTTTAATCAGGGCCTTTGTGTTTAGACAAGTTTTATTTCCTTCCATTTTTTTTCTATAGTCTTCCCAGCCGCTAGAAAATCACTCTCAAAATCTAGTAGTGAGCCAGTTCTTTATCAAAATAAATGTAATATTAAATGTAATGAGAAAAACATCGGACCTGGACCCTACTTTCGAAGTAATTATTTTGTTTCCACCTGACCACAATCAGAAGTAAGAGGGTCATAAAGAAACAATAGAATGGATTTAGCGCAAGGGAATACATTGTTGCTACTTTAAATAGTGCTTTGTTATATGAGAAGTTTTAAAAATTCTCTTTTTCATCTTGCTCCCAAATGTCCTCTTAAGGTTCTAAATAAACCATCTAGTTGGGCTTATTTCTATTCTGTAAGACAGCGATATAAGAGTTTCTTACCCAACATTTTCCTGTTATAAGAAATGTTCAACATAAAATTATAATTCCTAATATTAAGCATTGCTTTAATCAATGTGTTATATACTTTAGGCACAGCCTCATTTGTGTTTTTTTATGGTTAGTAGTAGGTTGGATGTTCGTAGGCCTTTTAAGCATCACCAATGAATTTGGCCCAAATCACTGCTTTGTAGAACTCCCAGATGAGATGTCCTGCTTCTTCCTGCATTCTGGGTCTTCTAAGTATATGAAAGCAAGATTAGCAAGTGCATTGTCAGAAACACACACATGCGACATGTTTTTCCTGTTTACAACATCTGAAAGAGCAGGATCAGTTAGTATTGCATCTATTTATGGCTATGAGTTGGAAGACGTTGAATAGAATATCTAACTTACACCAAATGGATGTAAAAAGTGACAGAGGAATCAAGAGCCACATTTTTAAATCAGTATGGAGATTTCTATCAATATTGACCAATGCCTCTATTTGCTTGTCCATTCTGTATATGATTAGATTTGTATGACACTTAAATCAATCAAATCAGTCACTGGGTTAAATCTACCCTCCTCAAAATTAGTTATTCTTATAACAAAAAAACAAAAAAACAAAAATATATATATATATATATATATATATATATATATATATATATATATATATGTATAGAAAAACCTCGACTGCCACTGAATGAGTACATTGAAAGACAGGAAAAAATATTGATATATAATGATCCTTTACATGCAAAATTTCTACCTTGTTTCTCCTTAAAAGTATAGTAAGACACCTTGTGGGATATTTCATGTACAACTATAGTTAATCCTCATCTAGTGAAAATATTTGAAGTGGAAGATGCTTGAGTTTCTATCTAGGCTTTTGATTCTTCCTGAGATAAATTTCTTTTAGATATACACATTCACATAATGTTTCTCTAAACAGTGTTTTTTTCCCAAAGGTCAGTTAATTCAGCTAACATTCATATTTGTAGGTATATTTGATATGGTTTCGGAACCAGGATCATTCTTTTGGAGTCATTGGTGATGTGATCCAAAATGACACGAAAAATGAAAGAACTAATCCCTTGCAAACCTCAAACTGTGATTAAAAAAGCACATTTTCCTCAAATTTCTGTGTTGGGAGGTTCTGGAATCTGCAGGGAGTCACCAGCTTCCTTCATTCCACCCAGCATTCCCCTAAGTCTCCAAATAAAAATGATCCCTCACTTGTGTGGATAGGCCTGGTGCCTGTGACAGAAAACACCCCAAAACACAACATGGATACATCCAATTTTTCCACTCAAAACTGACCCTTTTTTTGCAAAGTGGGAGGCTGTGGATTTTGGGCCCTAGCTCAGGTAGCACCTAGGGAAACAGTAAACGTGCACATTTTTTAAAACTAGACACCTTGGAGAATCCAGGGTGGGGTGACTTGCATGGCACTCACCAGATTTAGCTACCTAGAATCCCTAGCAAACCCCAAACGTTGAGTAAAAAAACATATTTTCTTCACATTTCTGTGATGAAAAGTTCTAAAATCTGTGGGAAGCCACAAACATCCTTCCACCCAGCATCCCCCCAAGTCTCCTGATTTCTGATGGAAAGTTCTGGAATCTGCAAGGAGCCACAAATGTCCTTCCACCCAGCATTCACCTTAGTCTCTGATAAAAGTTTCCACTCAAAACTGACCCTTTTTTGCAAAGTGGATAGCTAAGGATTTTGGGCCCTAGCTCAGCTGGCGCTTAGGGAACCTAGTAAACTTTCACATTTTTGAGACCTAGACACCAAGGGGAACCCAGGGTGCGGTGACTTGGGTGACTCTCACCAGGGATCTTTAACTTGATTCCCTTGCAAACCTCACACTTTGGCTAAAAAAACACAACATTTCCCCATATATCTGTGATGAAAAGTTCTGGAATCTGTGGGGTGCCACAAACTTCCTCCCATCCAGCATTCCCCCAAGTCTCCCGATAAAAATGATGCCTCTTTTGTGTGGGTAGGCCTAGTGCCCGCAACACGAAACAGACCAAAATGCAACAAGAATAAATCACATTTTTCCACCCAAAAATGACCCTTTTTTTTGCAAAGTGGGTAGTTGTTGATTTTATGCCATAGCTCAGCCAGAACCTAGGGAAACCCAGCAAACGTCCACATTTCTGAAAACTAAACATCTAGGGGAATCCACTGTGGGGTTAATTGAGTGGCTCCCTCCAGGTTTTTATTATCCAGAATCCCTTGCAAACCTCAAACTTTGACTATAAAAACACATTTTTGTCACATTTCTGTGATGGAAAGGAATGGAATCTGCGGGAGACACAAATTCCTTCCACCAAGCATTCACCCAAGTCTCATGATGAAAATGGTATTTCAGTTGTGTGGGTAGATCTAGTGCCCGTGACAGAAAATGGACAAAAACGCAAAATGGATACCTCACATTTTTCCACTCAAAACTGACTCTTTATTTGTAAAGTGGATAGCTGTGGATTTTGGGCCCTATCTCAGCCGCACTTAGGGAAACCTCGACAACCAGTGGAGTATAGGGGTGCATGACTTGCATGACCCTCACTAGCTAATTTTACCCAGAAGCCTTTGCAAACATCAAACTTTAGTAAAAAAAACACATCTTTTTCTCACATTTCTCTGATGAAAACTTCTGGAATCTTCAGGGATCAACATATTTCCTACCACCCTCAGTTCCCATATGTCTCCCGATAAGAACGGTTCCCAACTTGTGTGGGTGGGCCAAGAGATCACGTCACAAAAGGCCCTAAAGTGCAGCATTAAAAGATAAGCAAGAGGGGTAGCTGCTGTATTTGGGGCCATGCTGTGGCACCACCCTTGCAATCCTACGAATCACAGACTTTGAGAACCAGGGGATTTCATGGTGGTGTTCCTTGCATGAATAACACAAGGTTTTCTTAACCACAATGCCATGTAAACCTCGCACTTTGGCTAAAATAATGCATTTTCCTTTCATTTCTGGAATAGAAACTTTCAGAATCAGGAGGAAGCCTCATAATTCCTACCACCCAGCATTCTCCCACTTCACCCGATAAAAACGTTTCCCTACTTGTGTGGATGTGCCTCTTCCCCGCGACAGTAACTGATCAGACCAAGGTCAATGGGTGTTCCACTATGATACTTCCATTGACTCAGGGTTAATGCTTTCCTGTCACAGTCACTCGGCCCATACACACAAGTGGTGTAGCAATTTTATCAGGACAAGTGGGAGAACGTCCAGTGATAGGAATTTTGTAGATTTCTCCTGATTTCAGAAGTTTTCATCAAAGAAATGCAAGGAAAATTTGTGATTTTAGGTAAGGTTTCAGGTTTGCAGGGCATTGTGGGTAAGAAAATGTCATGGGATCCATGCAAAGCACACCACCCTGGACTCCCCCAAGTGCCTAGTTTTTAGAAATGTGTGGGCTTGGTAGGTTTCCCTAGCTGGCAGCCGACCCCGGGCCCAGTTACCCCCATTGCCAAATCAGGTTAGTGTATGGAAATGTTGATGTTTCCACGTTACATTTTGGGGCTTTTCCTGTTGTGGACACTGGGCCCACTCATACAAGAAGAGTAATGTTTATATAGGAACAAGAGGGGAATACGTGGCAGCAGTTATTTTGTGGATCCCGGTGTATTCCTAAAGTTTATATCACAGAAATGCACGGAAAATGTGTGCTTTTAGGCAGAGTTTGAGGTATGCAGAGCATTGTGGGTAAGTAAATGTCATGGAATCCACACAAGGCATACCATCCCGGACTCCCGTCGATTTCTAGTTTTCCAAAATGTCTGGGTTTGGTAGTTTTCTCCAGGTGGTGGCTTACTCAAGCCCAAAAAGTGCAGTCATTCACCATGTCAAGTGGGACAATATTGGGATTTAGCCCCACTTTCTTGGCCTATATGTAAAAACAACACCCTAAAGAATCAAATGTCCTCTCACTTGCCAATGGGATAGGATGTTATAGTCCACAGGAGAGCAGAAAGACTGTTGAGGCTTTAGGGGTGAGGGTGGAGCCTGATATCAGGATAGACCAGGCGCACTCCATTGTTTTATAAAAACATTAGTCCTGCCATCCAGTGGGTTTTCTGTCCCTGGGGGCAAATTGGAGGCAAACACCCTCTCTGCCCTTCAAGGAGGCCAACATAATGGTTTGTCCCCTTTGGGGTGGGAGTATGGTCTCATGTCAGAGGGTGACACCATACACGTTTCTTCTGCCCCAAATGTAAAATGGCTGGTGTTCAGGTGGCTTTCTACCCCTGTCTGTCCTGGGGGGGGCTAGGAAGACTTTTGTCCCTTTTAGGGTGGGTTGTAGGCAATGCCAGAGTGCAACGCCTGCGTCCCTTTCTTTTGCTCCAAATTCAAAATGCCTGTTGTCTAGTGGGCTGTCAGCCCCTTCTGGCAGATTGCGCGCAACCTCCTCCATTGGGACAAACTTTCTATCGGCCCCCGGGTCAGGAAGACTGTCGGCCTTGTTGTTGGAGTAGGGGCACGGCCATGCCCATGGTGACCAGTGTCTACTGGGCTTTCTACCCCGGGGGGCATATTGGGGGTAATCACCCCCATCCACGGGAGCAGAAAAACTGTCACCTCATTTTTTCAGGTGGGGTCATTGCCATGCTCATAGTAGGCAGCCCTCACCAGTACATTTTCTTTTTATAATATTCCCTGTTGTCTACTGGGCTTTCTGCCCCTGGGGGTAGATTGGGGATAATCACCCTATACATCCCCAGGGGAGCAGAAAGACTGTCTGCCGTTTTTTGATGGGGGCCTGGCTATGCCTATTATGAGCACCTTAACCGCTATATTTTTATCTATAAAAATAACCTGATGTCTTGTGGGCTTTCGTTCCCCCTGGGGACATATTGGGAGTAGTCACCACCATCTGCTACCTGGGGGGGCGCAGACAGACTGTTCCCATGTCTATTGGGGGTGGGGGCATGGCCATGCCCTGGTAGGCAGCCCCCACTCCTATATTTTTCTTGAAAAAATCCCTATTCTCTAGTGGGCTCGCCGTCTCACCAAGGGAGTAGATTGGGGGTAATCACCCCCATCCATCGCCCATACAGGGCAGAAAGACTGTCTGTCTGTTTGTTGGTGGGGGCATGGGTATGCCCATTGTGGGCAGCCCCCACCATTTTATTATTATTTAAAAACATAACCTGGTGTATAGTGGGCTTTCTGCCCCCCAGGGCACAGATTGGGGGAAATCATCCCCATCTGCCCCCTAGGGAGGGCAGAAAGATTATTGCCATATCCATTTGGAGTGGTGGCAAGGACATGCCATGGTGGCCAGCCTCACCACTATATGTTTATATTAAAAAAATCCCTGGTGTCTAGTGGGTTCCTGCTCCCCTGGGGGCAGATTGGGTTAATTGCCCCATCACACAGCCTGGGGGGGGGCAGAGAGACTGAAACCTTTGAGGGGGTGCGGAAGCACAAGCCCTTGCCTAAGAGGCCGCTCCCCTATCCTTGGTGCCTAGTGGGTGGATCCCTGCTTAGAGATCGCTCTCTTGTGGCGATCCCCAAGCAGGGATCCACTGGGCAGAGGTACCAATGAAAAAGGGAGATACTCCCCTTTCCAACAATACCTCTCCCAAGAGAATGAGTGCTCGGGGTGAGATATGCCTCAAGGTGCTGATTCAGTGAAAGTAAAACAAGCCCATTAGTTTGTTTTACTTTGACTTTTAGAAGTAATGAAGTCAGCGTGCCCTGTGCTCTGATCATCAATGCAAACAAAAAAAAGCTCAGGCTGCTGTGGAAGCTCTGGAGTAAAGGAAACCCTCTGGTGCAAAGCATCAGAGGGGCCTTTCTAACCCTCCCCAGTGTTGGCCAATGGCCGACAGACAAACTGGGGAGCATTGCAGGTGTCAGCCATCGGCAGGCACCCACCCCAAAAAGGGTAAACTTCAATATTATTGTAAAAAGGTAAAGAACGATACATACTTACCTTTGATATTTTTGTTGAGAATATTTTTGCAGTTATGATATTTTGAACACACTCTTATGGTCACATATTGTTGTTTTGTCAATATTTAGGTAAAATCACTGAAAAAATAAAACAAAACAGCACCTGTATTTCACTCTTGCACCGTCTATGAGATACCTTTCTAAGTCAAATATGGATCTCAATTCCTTAAATTTATTCCAAATCTTACTCACTAAACTAAAACAAAAATGGAGCAAATAGCCAAATACTAGGAAGGTTGGCATCAGTGCAGTTTACTATTATTTTCTAAATGGCCACCTTCCCTATATTATCTATGTAAAGTTTAATAGACCCTACTTCCATAAGTTCTGATCTCATCCTAAGTGTGAATGCTAATGAGAAAATGTCAATATAGCTATATTCCTCCTAAATGAACTACAAAATGCAGTTTGTGAATAGGCCACAAAGTTTTTACTTTGGGACATAGACTACTCTTTGGAGCACAAAGCCCTTCAGCAGGCCAATGTCAGAAGCTAAAGTCCATGCTGATCCCTCAAAGTCAGATATGTCATCATATAGCTCCTGTTGAGCTTCAATGAGGACAAGGCCTGTTTCCACCACTGGTATAGATTTTCTGGCTTGAACCATCTAAGTTTCATCATCAGACTAAGTTATCTTTTTGGTTTACCAAAATCCACCAACTTCACCAGTAGTTCAAGGCTGAAGGCAGTAACTGAGCATGGCCCCACAAAGCTGGATACCTTACAGCAAGGATGCAGACTGGTTCTATTCCATATGCCTCTTGGCCTTCCAATCAGATGGTATGATGGAGACGCACTTTGGACACTTTGCACACAATGTATGAATGACTAATATGCTTCAAGGATGATGTTGCGGAAGTGTCTTTAAGCTTGAGTGCAGTCAATGGGATTACTGCACAGCCTGTGGACATGTCTCTCCTCGTGAGCCTTGTTGATGGAGCTTCACCGTCTACCAGTGACAAGGAGAGCAAGGGCGGACTTATATGTCCATAGGGGACAGTTTCAGGGCAAATTAAAGAGCTACCTGACTAGGGGATCTGCCAAGCCAGAGAAAATCCAATCAGATTTGAACATGTTAGTCCACTGTACAAATATGTTTATAAACTTAAATGTGGGCATTGGATTTCTCCCTCCTTGTGAGCCTTACGGAGAACGCCTCATCACCTCCATATGATGAGAAGAGCGGGAATGAACTTAAATGTCTACAAAAGACTTTGCCAGAGCAAATTATGGTACAGGGTGTCTATGTCAACTGCAGAGTCAAAGCAAATCCAGTCAAAATGTAAAAACACTTTCCACATAAGGGAAAATATATTTTAAACAAATGCCACCCATTATGCACCTGCTTTTTCACCAGACATACATTGTAGTTACAAAAGGGGTGCATTAGAGCTATTCTGAAAGACTAAATACTCCAATATTTGCTTTTTTATGGGAAGGTGTCTTATTTGAATTGGACCAATCCTCACAGACATTAAACCTATCCTTTTTCTACTTGTGCTTTTGATACTGCAGACCATGTACTGATGGGCCAGCACCAGTTTGGATCCATAGGGGCATATTTATGATCCCCTTGCACCACCATAGCGTCACTTTTTGGGACACTCTCATGGTGCAAATCACAAAATCATATTTATGAGGTCAGACAAAGCCGCTTTGTGTGGCTTTGAATGGCGTCATGGATATGGAGTAGCTCATGACAGCGCAAATCACTGTGTTGCCATACTCTGCATTATGGAGGCATTCCATGGGCATTGTGGTGGGTGTCTCATGCATCACTCATGGATTTTGATGCTTCCTCAGACTTACATACCATGTAAGCCTGGGAATGCGCCAAAACCTTATACCTCCCCACGGGAGGTGCAACGAGGAAAAAGAACTCTGCTTCTCATTTCTTTCTCTTTCCATGTGTGCTGCATTCTGCAGAGCACATAGAAAGAGGAAATGGCTTCCCAGGATAGTTTTTGTGCAGGAATGTGCCCTTCCTGCACAAAAACAATCTTGCTGACAAAACAGGCAGCCTTGCACCATGGTGCAAGGGTTCCTGTGTTGGCGCTAGGCTGCCGAAACGGCTCTAGCACAGGGGACAAGGACAGAAATGCACGGTATTGGCTAAATACAGTGCATTCCTGCTCTTTCCCTTTCACGTAGGGCAGCACAGCAAGGTGACGTTCTGCTCTGTCCTATGCCAAATCCCCGTAAATGAGGCCCCTAGTTTTAGACATACCAAGAGAAATGGTTGCTTAGAAGGTTTGGTGTGCCAGTGCTGACCATTAGACCTTTGCTTCCAGAAGAGCATGGAGTGCAGTCACCACACTGAATTGGGATGGGGTCTGCAAAGTTACCTTAACGAGGCATGGTTGCTGATGCCCATGCTTAGATTAGCAGCCAAGATTATTGTTCTAAATATAAACAGCTGCTCAGTACATTTTCATTTTTGGGTAGCCTTTGTCATCCGTTATCCATCGAAGAGTCTTCCTATCAGTCTCCGAGGAGGAGCCACAGCTAAAGCTCGAAAACTTTGCTCACAAAAAGGATGCAGGCATACCTGGAAAATGGGCTCTGATCTTCATCTGAGAATTGCAAAGCATGATACCTATCAACCAACATGATTTTGGCTTAGGTCACAATTGCTATGGTACAATACTAACCAACACAAATTTGTGTTATTAATTTCAAATTCGAAAAGAAAAATTGGAATTAAGTTTTTTTTTACTTTACTAATGTTTTTCTTTTTAGGGTTCACATTAAAATGTATACAATACAACATTCTTTACCTTCAATTACAATTCTACAACTGTTGAAATAATACAGATTTTTATTTAATGGAAATTCTTCCTGGGCATTTGATCAGAGTCGCATGGCATTGAATTTTTAT
Organism: Calotriton arnoldi; assembly: GCA_963921515.1. Classification (NCBI taxonomy): domain Eukaryota; kingdom Metazoa; phylum Chordata; class Amphibia; order Caudata; family Salamandridae; genus Calotriton; species Calotriton arnoldi. Next base: position 489,806 of record CAWUFW010001035.1, on the reverse strand, counting down.
ACAAATTAGAACCTTATTCCAAAAGAGTGGATTTTTTTCTGCATGTGTTCTAAGAAGATAGGGGCTGATTACGATGGCGGGCAGAAAAGTACCCGGAGTGCCATGGCAGCGGGAATCAACCATCCGCATGTACCGCGGGATAACCGGCGGTCCGATTAGGATGAACCGCCAGAAGAATCCGACCACGGCGGAACGATGCCAAGAAAGACCGCCGGTAGCGTGCAGAGCAGGTGAAAATCGGTCCGCGGCGGTCGGATTCGCGGCGGAAAAAGCTCAAACCGCTGCACGGCCAGCGGATTGACCGCACGAGGAATTAGGATACCATTGAGGTGACAGCAGAACAATCCGCTGTTTCCGACTGCCGCAATCTCAAACAGTGATGAATGGGAGAGCCGGCGGAAGGGCGGTCGTATACCCACAGCCGCGGCCGCTCCGGAAATATCATGGCGGCCGACCAAAAAAACACACAACATGCCCACCAAGTGTACCCAACAACCTGGCTCAGCCTCAAAAAACGCCCAATACACCCCAATGACACATCCCCATGGCAAGTGAAAAAAACACAAATCCCAGGTCAACCCACACAACACACCTGACATCAATACTCCATTTTGACACACCCACATAGCTGAGTATAAAACCAGCCCCTTCCCTGACCACAATCCTTTGCAATACTCCACCACTGAAGGAACCAAGCCTACAGCACAAAGGAGAGGCAAACCACCACACAACTCACCAGCACAACAACACACACCACTTACATCACCACCACCTCTCTCACACCTGCACTTTCAACCCCTTTGCACATCACACACCATGGCACAGAAGAAAATGCCCGAATTTACTGACAATGAGTTGTCAGTCATGGTAGATGAGGTAATCAGAGTAGAACCACAATTGTTTGGAAGCATGGTCCAACAGACACCATTAGCCACCAAAACACTAATGTGGGAAAGGATAGTCCGCAAGGTCAATGCAGTAGGGCCTGTCCCACGCACCAAGAGGGAGATCGTGAAGCAGTGGCATCACCTCAAGAAAAAGGTGAAAGAGAGGAACAACAAGAACCGGGAGCTGGCTCAGAGGACTGGCGGTGGCTCTCCCATTCCACCAAGAACAGTCACCGCATGGGAGGAGAAGGTGCTTGCCATACTGCATTCAGAGAGTCTCACAGGAATACCCGGGGGAGTGGAGGCTGGTAAGTAACAACAAATGTCCACCATCACACTGCTATGTACTGTCTTGCACAACCGCAAAGCTACACCTCCTAGGCCCAAATGCATCCATGTGCACCACACACTCCCCAACACATGTCTCACAGATCTAACATTCACACCCTCTGAATCACCCCAAAGGTAGCTAGCAACATTCCCAGGGTTGCATGTGTATAGGCAGCCAGCACTACAACTCCCACCAGGCCCCCTTGTCCCACAGCTGAGCAAGATGGAGCACTCCCCCACACGCAGAAGCATGTGGCAGCCATTGCATTGATCACCTCCACCTAACAGGTAGGTAGCCATCTTAACAGGGAGGGGTGTTTGTGGGTGGAAAGCCAGCACTACAACTCCCACCAGGCCCCCTTGTCCCACAGCTGAGCAAGATGGAGCACTCCCCCACACCTAGAAGCATGTGGCAGCCATTGCATTGATCACCTCCACCTAACAGGTAGGTAGCCATCTAGACAGGGAGGGGTGTTTGTGGGTGGAAAGCCAGCACTACAACTCCCACCAGGCCCCCTTGTCCCACAGCTGAGCAAGATGGAGCACTCCCCCACACCCAGAAGCATGTGGCAGCCATTGCATTGATCACCTCCACCTAACAGGTAGGTAGCCATCTCAACAGGGAGGGGTGTTTGTGGGTGGAAAGCCAGCACTACAGCTCCCACCAGTCTCCCTTGTCCCACAGCTGAGCAAGATGGAGCACTCCCCTATACCCAGAAGCATGTGGCAACCATTGCATTGATCACCTCCACCTAACATGTAGGTAGCCATCTCAACAGGGAGAGGTGTTTGTGGGTGGAAAGCCAGCAGTACAAGTCCCACCAGGCCCCCTTGTCCCACAGCTGAGAAAGATGGAGGACTCCCCCATACCCAGAAGCATGTGGAAGCCATTGCATTGATCACCTCCACCTAACAGGTAGGAAGCCATCTCAACAGGGAGGGGTGTTTGTGGGTGGAAAGCCAGCACAACAACTTCCACCAGGCCCCCTTGTCCCACAGCTGAGCAAGATGGAGCACTCCCCCACACCCAGAAGCATGTGGCAGCCATTGCATTGATCACCTCCACCTAACAGGTAGATAGCCATCTCAACAGGGAGGGGTGTTTGTGGGTGGAGAGCCAGCACTACAACTCCCACCAGGCCCCCTTGTCCCACAGCTGAGCAAGATGGAGCACTCCCCCACACCCAGAAGCATGTGGCAGCCATTGCATTGATCACTTCCACCTAACAGGTAGGTAGCCATCCTAACAGGGAGGGGTGTTTGTGGGTGGAAAGCCAGCACTACAAATCCCACCAGGCACCCTTGTCCCACAGCTCAGCAGGATGGAGCACTCCACCCACACCCAGAAACATGTGTCAGCAATTCCCCTCAACTGTGTCACAGAACAGGTAGGTAGACAGTGCATGCACCCTGCCATTCCTGTCAAAAAGCATGGAGCCATATGACCACACCAGCCCCACCCAACTTGACATAGATCCAATAGCCACTTCCAGTGTGCAGACAGCTTAGCGTATGTAACTGTCACAGAAATTAAAGTTTGACTCACCAAATCACATGTTGAAGTAATTCAGGGCACAATCATGCACAGCAGTGAATGCCATGTGTAAGTGCCATGGTGGCAGAGCATCAAGTCCCATATGAAAACAAAACAAGGATGGTCATTTTCAAAAATAAAGCAAAGAACATGATATGACAGAGGGATGCATGAGATAACAATGGCTAGTACATGCCCAGAATGAAGGTCTTCCATGCAGAGCAAACAACAAAGATGCTTCATATAAAGTAGTTGTGCTGCTAGTCGTTAGATGACGACATGTCCTTGTAATCACACAATCTGTACGTGGAGCATGGTATCTATTGACATGTCACACCATGGACAAGTAATTTAGGTACCTACACATCATGTCATGATGCTCATTACCGTGCAGCCATACAAAGTGATCTCAATGTAAACTGTGTGGTGTATAACATGTAACATCCAAACATCTAACACCAAGCTTGTGGGGTGCACTTCAATGACCATTTCTTCTCTGTTCTACAGGTGACCAAGAATTGACAGCTGCAGATGACAACACCAACCTGCAGAGCCAGTCTCCTCCCCCCCCACCCCCCGGAACATGGACTCTCGGATGCAGACTCCCTAAATTCCTCAGATGCGGACACAGAACCTGTCCCATCTGGCCTTCCAGGGCGCAGCAAGTCACAGGCCCCCACTGTCCTCACCACCACCACCTCAGCAACAACAACTGCGCTGACCCCTGCTGTAACGACCTGTGCGGTCTCCACCACCACCAGCGCTGCCTGCAACACTGTCCCTGCCTTAGAGGATACCCACACCACCCCACAATCTGAGGAGGGCAGGGAGAGTCAGCAGGTGCGTTGAGTGGTGATGCCACTGGTCTGGGTCAGCAGGGCAGGTGGGAGGGCAACTGGGCGACAAAATCAACTGGACACTGGGACCGAAGCCCTGGCCAACATCGCCAGAGTCCTTGGGGCATACGAACAAGCCCATGGACACACAGGCCAGGCTCTGGAAGAATTGCGTGAGCTCCACCTGCTGCTGAGGTCCATAGACACGCACATGGGCCAAATCGTGGACCTCTTGGGCCAGCTTGTGGGTGTCCTGAGGGACAGGCCTGCAGCCCAAAGGACAGCTCAACCTTCCTCCAGTGGCCCACAGGATGACAGTCCCACCACCTCACCTGTGGCCACAGAGACATGTGAGCTGGAACAGGATGAGTCCTCAGACACCTCTGAGCCCGCAGCAGAGGCCCCCCGCCAAACACTCAAGGGGCCGTCCGAGGAAAAACAAGGGAGGATCACGCAGCAAAGCACCAGCCAAACGCCAGTCAAAGAGACAGCCATGATGGCACCTCTCTTCACCTTCCCATTGACTTTGTTGACTATCCTTACCCACACTGCCATGTTGATGGCAGGCGTCTGTTGGACTGTGTCACCACATCAATGTGGTGACTACTCTATTGTCTCGTCTACCATCACTGACAACTCATTGATTCACTTCCCACCTATTTGCAAATAATCACTTCCCTGCCACATATACTTATTGTAAATAAACACTCTTTGCACACCTATGTTTTCGTGTCAGCTCCATGTTTATCACAAGATGCACAATCTTGACTCAGATTACAATGTACCAGGTGCACTGATTGTTGTGAGGCATTGAGAGGCTGAAGGGACCTAGGAAAACACAAGAGAACAACATTCACTTGTGAGGCGATGGCATCACACCCATTACACAACACTTGTCATCAAGGTACTCAAACCTGCACACCTTACAATGAGCAACGATATCGACATAGACATCATGTAGCTGTGCATAACTACTCTGTCCCAGAAACATCAGCCCTCAGCACAGAGCCAACAACAGGCAGCTGTCACAAAGCTCCCCTAGGCATTTCCTACAACTACAAAAACAGCATACAATGGCACAGTTGTACAATGTCACTCACCTTCAAGGGAAGTAGCGGTTGATGAGCTGTTGACACAGGTCGACACCTTCCTCCTCTCCACTATCCTCGTCACTGGACATATGTGGGTTTGCAGGCGGGGGCATCTGCTGCTCATCATCGTCCAGGATCAGGGGGATCTCTTTGCGCAGGGCAAGGTTGTGGAGCATGCAGCATGCTACTACGATCTGACACACCTTTTGGGGAGAGTACATCAGTGCACCTCCGGTCCTGTCCAGGCACCGGAATCGAGACTTCAGAAGCCCAAAAGTACGCTCCACCACACGACGTGTCCTCCCATGGGCCTCATTGTAGCGGACTTCACCCGGGGTCCTGGGATTCCGCAGTGGGCTCAGCAACCAAGGCTGGTTGGGATATGCAGAGTCACCTAGGTGCCAGATACACAGAACAATTTAGTAAAATGACTGTAGCTGCAGACAGCATGTCACACATACAGCACAATACTTGACTCAGCTAACTCACCTACAAGCCACGCACGGTCAGGATGCAGATTTGCCATCATCTGTGGTACGATGCTGTTACGCAGGATGTAGGAGTCGTGGGCTGAGCCAGGGAATCTGGCACAGACGTGAGATGATCATATCTGCCTGGCATACAACCTGCACATTAATGGAATGGGGATGCTTCCTATTCCTGTAGATGTGCTCCCGTGCCTGAGGCAGAAACAATCCAACATGGGTGCAGTCAATGGCACCAACAACATTAGGGATGTGGGCAACGTCATAGAAATCAGCCTTCACAGCTGCCAATTCCTGCCTCCGTGGAAAATGGATGTAAGTGTCCTTGTATACCATCATAGCGGACAGGACATCCCGTAGCACCATGCTGAACATTGCCTGCGACATCCCACCTGCGCTGGCCACCGTGTACTGGAACGAGCCAGTTGCAAGGAAATGCAGGGTCGCCATCACCTTACATGTTGGTGACACAGCAGTTGGATATGTCCTGCGATGCCTCAGATAGGGCTCCAACTGAGCACTTTGGGGCCGATTCACAGAACTAATCTGAGACAAAATCCTAAACTTACTACTTTTGGTATTCATAGAAGGCACTTACGATTTTTGGTATTCACAGAATGCACTTACAAGTCCTAACTTTACGTCCGCACTCGGGCTGGAATTTCCGCACCCGAACCGTACTCTCCGCACTCGGAGAGTACTCTCCGCACCCGGACCGTGCTCTCCGCATTCGGACCGTACTTTCCGGCTAGGGCCGTACTCTCCGGCATGAGCCGTAATCTCAGGCTGGGGCCGGATAAAGTGTAATCAATGGGCTGGATTGCAATTTTTCCCAAAAAAACATTAGGAATGTGTGATAGAGGAGGTCATGAAAAACTGTTTGGGCAGGGAAAATGGTACGGCCAGACACTACATCATAACCCAGAAAAGTTTTCTCCTTTGTATCATGGTACATGCAGTGCACAATTTGCGCTCCCCTCAGTGTTGACTGTGCAGTCAATACTGTTATGTTATTTATTTCTATTAAAAATAATGTTGATCCTTTACACTATTTAAAAACTTTCATTACATTGCTGATGTCATCAGCCAGGTAGTCATCCTTTCACACAAACACTATCATTGCTGTCATCTAATCTCTGTAGCACAACTTTGGCACTAATAGGATAACGCAGGCATTATCCTTGCATTTTTCATTTCACAGAGGCAAAACCCATGCATTCATGCAATCACCGAGACACTACCCCTGCACTTATGCAATCACCAATGCTCTACCCATGTACTCATGCAATCTCTCAGGCACTACTGTTGAACTCATTCATTCACCTCTAATACTACTTCTGCACTCATTCATTCAGTGATACACTACCCATGCACTCATCCAATGACCCAGGCATTTCTGTTGCAGTCATCCTTTTACTCAGGCACTACCCATGTACTCATCTAAGCAACCAGACATTAGCCATGCACTAATAAAGTCACTCAGGGACTACCTATGCACTCAGACAGTACCCCTGCACTTATGCAATCACCCAGGTACTGCCCATGTACTTATGCAATCACTCAGGCATTATTCTTCCACTCAACCATTCACTGAGGCGCTAACCATGCACTCATCCAATGACCAATGCATTAACATTGCACCCATTCTTCCAGTCAGGCATTACCCATACACTCATCCAATCACAGAGGTACTACCCATGCACTCATGAAATCAGACAGGCGCTACTCTTGCACTCTAGCATTCACTTAGGCAGTACCCATGTACTCATCCATTCACTCAGGCAGTACCCAAACACTCATGCTGTGCAGTCAACACTGAGGGGAGCACAAATTGTGCACTGCATGTACCATGAAGCAAAGGAGAAAACTTTTCTGGGTTATGATGTAGTGTCTGGCCGTACCCTTTTCCCTGCCCAAACAGTTTTTCATGACCTCCTCTATCACACATTCCTAATGTTCTTTTTTGTAAAAATCGCAATACGGCCCATTGATTACACTTTATCCAGCCCCAGCCGGAGATTACGGCTCAAGCCGGAGAGTACAGCCCTAGCCAGAAAGTACAGTCCGGGTGCGGAGAGTACTCTCCGAGTGCGGAGAGTATGGTCCGGGTGCGGAAATTCCGGCCCGAGTGTGGGCGTAAAGTTAGGAGTCATAAGTGCATTCTGTGAATACCAAAAATCGTAAGTGACTTCTGTGAATACCAAAAGTAGTAAGTTTAGGAGTTTGTCTCAGATTAGTTCTGCGAATCAGCACCATAGGGCTTGGAGGTTTTGCCAATCCAACCGGAACTTACGGATGATGTCCACATCCTCCATGTCCGCCAGCAAGGTGAATGGCCGGTGCACATTTGTTCGCCTCCTACATGAGATAAAAGGGGACACCTGTCAATTCAATTCACCCATGAGATGTGTCTAACATCTGACAGTTTGACTGACACAGCGCCAACAATGACTGGCCTGACACACCAGCTTACAGCACAAGTCACATGCAGAGACAACTTGACCCCAAGTAGTTGTACACGTGATCAGTATGTACAAACTGAGTGCACCCGAGACAGATTCAGACTATGTGAATGTGAAATGGGACATTCCGACATCTTGTGTCACCAGCCCTGAGAGTACTTGACACAGCACATGTCTAAAACACCAACACTGCTGTCTCCTACGTAGCTGCTGTACCTGCCACACCTTCTTGCGTGAGTCGGACAGGGCACACATTAACGACACAATGAGTACAGTGTGTGCATAAAGATCAAGTATCAACATGAGTTCAGCAATCTACACAGTGAAGTAGGCACATTAAGTAGTCAGTCCATCATTACTGTGTGTTGCTTAGCCATCTCACACATTGACATGTTTCCATATTTGAGAGTCCATCACACAACAGATCTGTGTACATGCACAACAACATCATCAGTGACATGTGAGGGACTACATGCCAATGCATGTACTCCAGTGCCCTGACATGGCATGTGTAGACATCAGTGAGTAGAATGTCACACTAGCATTCAATTTAACAATCTGGTGGCATGACTCATTGTAAGTGTGGAGTGTTCAATGATGAGAACTGGCCATTGCCATTGCTACAGCATGATGTGTCCATAGGTGCCCTAAGCGTGCACCGCCACCACAATCACGGTCATTGGCACCAATGTAAAGATGCCAAATTGCGGTATCGACCGCCTGGGCCCCGCAGTGTGACACTTGCCATTGCCCATGCCCATTCAGCCAATGGGACCCGCAATCGTGCTAGTGGAATACACTTTTGAAAATCGCGATAGGCGTGCTCCGCTACCGCGGGGCCGGTCATTGGATACAATTGTAAGATGCACGATTGCGGTAGCGACCGCCTGGGCCCTGCGGTGTGACACCGCCATTGCCCATGCCCATTCAGCCAATGAGAACCGCAATCGCGCTAGTGGAATACACTTTTGAAAACGCAGTAGGCGTGCTCCGCTACCGCGGGGCCGGTCATTGGATACAATTGTAAGATGCACGATTGCGGTAGTGACCGCCTGGGCCCCGCGGTGTGACACCACCATTGGCCATGCCCATTCAGCCAATGGGAACCGCAATCGCGCTAGTGGAATACACTTTTGAAAATCGCGGTAGGCGTGCTACGCTACCGCGGGGCCGGTCATTGGATACAATTGTAAGATGCACGATTGCGGTAGCGACCGCCTGGGCCCTGCGGTGTGACACCGCCATTGCCCATGCCCATTCAGCCAATGAGAACCGCAATCGCGCTAGTGGAATACACTTTTGAAAATCGCGGTAGGTGTGCTCAACTACCACGGGCCGGTCATTGGATACAATTGTAAGATGCATGATTGGGGTAGCGACCTCCTGGGCCCCGCGGTGTGACACCGCCATTGCCCATGCCCATTCAGCCAATGGGAACCGCAATCGCGCTAGTGAAATACACTTTTGAAAATCGCGGTAGGCGTGCACCGCCACCGCGGGGCCGGTTATTGGTTGCATTTGAAAAAAGCTGACCTAGAACACCAATTGCAGCAGCTGAGTACCATTGAAACAACACCAGGGGGCGATATATGTCTGTGAGAGAGCCACACATTTCCACTGCATCCAGACACTGCTGCCTGCCATTCTTCATCCCCAACTGCTGCTGTTCCTGTCTCCTGGACCCAGTGATGGCGAGAACTGAGAACATCAGGGCCTGTCCCTTCACCACAGAGGAGCTGGAGGTCCTTGTGGACGAGGTGCTTACACACTACGGGAGGCTATATGGTGCTCCTGATGTAATGGTAAGTGTTTCAGAGTGAAATTTGGAGAGTGCAAAGAGTGCTCACATGATGTTGCTCTGCTGTAGTATGTGCCTGTGAGTGCAAGTTTGTGTGATACACTGCCTAGCATGCTGACTTCATGTCAATGGGGTGTGTAGCCTTATTACCACAGATCCATGGCTGCATTGAAGGATGGGAGGGACATGCAGTGTCTTTGCAGCCATACAGTAACACTGCTGGTTTGGAAAGTGGAAGTCAGAACAAACATTGCCTGTGCTAATGGATGTCAGAGTCCATTCGCTTTTCACATGCTCATTTGGGACATTACAAATGTGTTTCGTCCAGAGGGTACTGAAGGATGTGTGTACACTTTTCATATTGTCACCATGGATATGTGAGCATTATGCACAACATTGAAATGCCTGAGGGTGACACTCTTGGTGGAAAATCACCTATGACACATCAGAGTGATGTAATTCTGAAACATCCTCCTTCCATTGATTTCATAATGTGTACTGACTTGCATGTGTAGGCACTGTTTGACCTCTCATATTGTACATGCATGTGATTGTTCAGATGTGCCAGGTTTAACCTCAGTGTGAGTCCACCTGGCCTGCACAGATACTGCCCAATTTGACAGGGACCCATCAGTAAATGGACAGAGTGAGATATATGTGTTGTCTGCCACCCTGTTTCTCGATGAGCTGTCTTAGGCCTGATGATTGCACAAGACAGACCTTGTGAGAAGGGTGTGAGAATGTAAGATCATGTCCCTAGATGTGACATCCATGACACAGTGAGCCACTCACAGGCCAAGGACATTGAGGGGTGTGTAGTGTTGGACACAGTGAGTCTTCCCCAAAATGTCATTTCCAACATGATGTATGACTTGCTCCCTCACATACTGCATCACAGATGAGGGCCTTCTTCACATTGCTTTGTGTGCTGCCATTCTGCATGTGTGTGAGATGGCCAGGTCCTGTGTCCTCCCTCATACCTAAATGCATTTCAATCCGATTATCTGATGCAAATGTACTACGTGTCATGTTGTTTGGCCTCTGATCAAGCTTTCTGTACAGCTGTGCTAAGTGTTTGCATGCACCTGTCCTGAGACACAGTGGAACATGGCCCAGTATCCCTGAAACTGCCTCTTCTTGTTGCCCATGCCTGCAGCTCAAAGTCCGCCAGCGTAAGGCCTTATGGAGGGCCATTGCATGCAAGGTGCGGGCTCTCGGTGTCTGCAACCGACGGCACACACACTGTCACAAGAGGTGGGATGACATCTGCCGGATGAGCAAAAACGTGGCAGAGATGACGCTGGGGCTACTCCCTCGGACTGGAAGGTTGTCACACAGGAGCATGACACCACTAATGGCCCACATCTTGGCTGTGACACAGCCAGAGCTGGATGGACATTTGAGGGCCCATCAGCAGCAAGTTGGGGGTGAGTATTCTGCGAAGGGTGACTTTGGGTGTGAGTGACTGCATGTATCCCAACCCCGCACCAGTGTTGAGCTCTGTGATGTTTTCAGAGTGATGCAATGGCTTGTAAGTGGTCTCTGTATTGAGTGCAGCTGACATGCATTTTTGCTACATGTACTTTCTCATGTGTTTAAAATAATGGCCCGTGACATTGTAAGATAAGATGTGGACTCATACCATCTGCTGCATTATGGGTGTCATAGACATCACCGGGGAGTGAACAGCTGTGTTCCTCATCTTAGTGTGCTTACGTCGATGTGTGCAGTGTATGACTTTGGAATTGTGAGAACTACACATCTGCCGACAATGTGCAAGGGTCGTTGTACTTCAAAGCACAACATGGTGGACATCAGTAGCTCTAGGCCATGGTATGAGGACATCCTGGAGTCAGTATCTGTGTTGTCCCCTTACAGTGACTCCATATGTGACTGTGAAAACATGTTGAGATGTACATCTATCTCACCTACAGGCACGTAGGTATGCTTACAGGAATCAGGATGTCAGGTAACTGGGAGGCACGGTCCAGCTATTTGGCAGTGTGAACGTCACATGGGTCATTGATGCCAACTATGCATGTTTCCATGCATCTTCTGACTTTTGCATGAGGCTTGCACATGCAGACCGCACAGGGTGGTGTGCTACATGGGGGTATCACATTCGAGTTGTTTGCTTTGGTTGCATATGATGTTTGTGAGTAGGGCACTGTGCTGAACCTACGTCTCTTTCTTTTGCAGCATCTCCCGAGGGCGCAGAAGGACAGGGGACGGACACCAGTGGTGAGGCATCTGGCACGACTGCTACACATGAGCTCACTGACACTGATGTGACCAGCGCCTCAGAGGGGGACAGGAGTGTCCTGGAAGACTCACGCCCAGAAACACCAACCTCAACATCATCTGACTCTAGCGGTCACTCCTCGATGTTGGTGGGCACAGGGAGTGGGAAATCTGCCTCTTCTTCCACCACACATCGTCCTGTGACCACCCTCCCAGCTACTACCACTAGTGCTGCCCGTTCCCGCAGCAGTAGGAAGGGTAGAGTGTCCTTCCCCCCAGGCACCGCTGCCCCTGTCTCCCCTGCTGCCCTCAGTGTTGAGGCGGTGGACCTTTTGCGCCAGCTGTGTGTGGGTCAGACTACTCTCCTGAACGCCTTCCAGGATCATGACAGGAAGTTGGCACAGGTAGTTGCCTTCATGGAGGGCATTCATTCTGACGTGGGTGGGCTGCACAGGACTGTCCAGTGTTTGTCCTCCACAGTGACGTCAGCCATTCAGCTGTCACAGGCTCAGAGTCCAACTCCAGTCCCTTCGGCAACCACCGTGCCAGTGGCAACATCTGACGAGGGTAACCTCACACCACAGCCCTCAGGCTCCAAGTACTCAACATGCAGCACACAACAGCAGCACTCCAAGTGGCCCAGAACACAGAGACCATCCCCCAAAGCAAAACATGCAAACAGGAGCGCAAAGGGAAAAGCCCTTCGGGTGACACTCAGGGGCATCAGGCCAAGAAGCAGGCCTCAGGCTCACATGCATCCACATCACCCCCATCCAAGGACACTCCCGTCCCCAAACCTGCTCCCAAAGGCAGACAAACAGTTGCCCTGCCTGCTGTGAAGCTGGTGCCTGCAAAGAGTCTGCAGAAACAGCTCTCTAGGGCAGATTCACCCACAATGTTAACTCCCACCCACACCCCTGTGAAGCTGGGACAGGAGAGCAATGTGGGGGGTTCACCTGGTCGACAGGGGATGGAGGGGAAAAGGCAAGGCCAGCCCAGGCATAACACCAGATCCAGAAAATCCCCACAGAGAGAGCCACCTGCACCTGATGCACGTTTGGTTGTGAGTGAGGCTGTTGTGCCCGCCCCACTTCCCACTCCTACCAAGACAATTCTTACCTATCGAATCACCAAGAAGTAGAAAGGCAGCCCTCCACATTCTCCCTCACACACTGTGTCTCACAGCAGCATGTCTCCGCCTGCCCATGCCACGCTGCGACCCGGTCCAAGCAGCCCTCTGGCTCACAAAGCCACTGATGCCTCTACCTCAGCTGGTCCTCTCTCTCCCAGGTCCAGTCCTGCACCTGGCCCTGACAATCAGCCACCTCCCAGTTCAACTGACAGCCAAGTGTGAGGCTCAGTCCCCCTCTCAAACCCATCGCTCACACAGCGGTGCCTGGACTGTCCATTTGTATCCCCAGAGCTGTGCTGATTCCCATGGCAGTGTACGGTGTTACCCATTCCCTGGTCAGGTTCTCATGCACACATGTGCCTACTTTGAACTATGGACTGGCCAATGACCTTGTTGTTTGTGACTTTGGATGTCCATTCCCTGTGCAGGTTCTCATGCCCACATGTGCCTACTTTGAACTATGGACTGGCCAATGGCCTTGCTGTTTGTGACTTTGAATGCCCATTCCCTGTGCAGGTTCTCATGCACACATGTGCCTACTTTGAACTATGGACTGGCCTATGGCCTTGCTGTTTGTGACTTTGGATGCCCATGCCCTGTGCAGGTTCTCATGCACATATGTGCCTACTTTGAACTATGGACTGGCCTATGGCCTTGCTGTTTGTGACTTTGGATGCCCATTCCCTGTGCAGGTTCTCATGCACACATGTGCCTACTTTGAACTATGGACTTGCCAATCGCCTTGCTGTTTTCTACCTTTGGTGCCTATCTGAGTAATATGTAATAAAGACAGTTACTCCTGTTGTCTGCTTTGTCTGTGTCCTTGCTAAATAAGAGGTTTTATGTATGGGTAGGGTTTCATGTGACACATGCTCTGTATGCCACTTCAACATTGCCAATTGGTTGTTTTACTTTTTCAGGGTTTGGCAGGGGTGACATGCACTTTAGTTCTTCAGGACTGTGAGGCCTGAGGATGCAATGATGGTTGTTTGTGATGATCTGCTCTTATCCTAATCACTCTATGGTCAGGTTTGCTACTTTGTACACATGTCATGTTATGAGGCAATGCCACAACAGGGGTGATTTCTATCCACAGGATTACTTGCGGGGTGGCCAGGGTCCATCATATCTGTGTGATCTTTCTTGATGTGTGAGCAGCAGTGTTGATGTATGGTCATCTTGTGATGGCCTGTCTTCCTAGTCACACGAGGTACATTTGAATATGTGAACTTGAGTGGTCATACAGTACGAATGGGCTGTCATTGTCAGTAGTGTTGATGTGTGTGTGCCCCTGCAATGCCAACTGCACACATGTATGATCCAGGTAATGAGTGCCTGTTTGTTACAATTGTCTGCCATGTGCTTCAGATAGTGGGCACATGTAGGAGTTGTAGGTTGGGCACTGTGCAGTGTGTTGTTATGTCCTTGCACTCCTGGGGGACACCTACTTGTTGTCGCTGCCAGTTGTGAGTATGCAGTGTGTGTGCCTGCCAAGTCTGTGTTGTGTTTTGTTGTTCAGCCATGTGCCTTGTTATTGTTTGTGCTCACTGTGCAGACCTGCTCAGCCACACTGACATTATTTGTGATGTTTCTCATGCATTGCTGTCACTTGACCCATTTTGGCTCCAGTATTGTATTTGGCATGTGGAGTCAGGCCATCCCCTATATGTGCTTCTGATGCCTACACATTGTGTCTGACTCCTATATGTGTTTGTGTACTGTTCACGTACACACCACTTCAATCTCATGTCTTCCACCCCATGGCTTGCCAGTGTGTGAGCCTCCCCACCACTTCATTGTGTGACACTATGCCGTGTGTGGCTGACATGTGTGCAGGGCCAATGTGCCACTCAGGACAGTTGCCCAAATTAGTTATGTGTTGTTTTCTTTGACTGTTTTGCAGTTATGGTTGCTCCTGTGCAGTGCACATGTTTGAGCAGCACAGTCCTCTGATCATGTTGTTTGCCCCTGGGTTTCCCTTAGTTGTGCATCTGTGGGTGATGGTTAAGCTGTATGTGTGTTTGCTGAGGTACTGCTACCCTTCCTGAGTGTGATGTTCTCTGTGTGCTGTGATGATTTGTGTTGTGGGAGTTCATGGTGTGGCACTCAGATATATGTGCTACTGGTTTGGTTGGTGTGCACACAATGCTTGGTGTGCTTGCAGTGCTGTCAGTGTGTGTTGCCTTGTACTTGCCTGGTGTGCATCCCCCTGATGTCCAGCTGAGTTTGCTTTGTGATGGATTGGTATGTGCATCTGTTGTGTTTTTGTTGTGGATGTATGCAGTGTTTGGCCTGTGTTGACAGATGCTATGTGTGTGTGATGTTCTATTTGCATGGGATTGTGTGTGAGTAGTTGTTGCTGTGTGATACATGCAGATGGTGTGCATTACTTGGGTGTTTGGCACATGCAGCAAGGTGGATTCTTGTTCCTAAGCTTGTTTTGGGTGCACATTGGTGGTTTCTCCTCCTATTTATGACCTGTCACTTGTCAGGATTATGCATGTGCATGCTTGTGGTACACTGTGACGCCATGTTCACTGGATGAGTGGTGTGGTGTCTCAGTCTGTGTCAGCTGATTGTCCCATTGATCCCAGTTGTTGTTCATGTTTGTTTTTGGATGATGCAATTCTTGTTTGTGTTGGGGTATGGTGTCTGGGCATTGGCCCTGAGTGACAATGTTGTGTACTCCTGTTCTGTCTGTGGTCACATTTCCTTTCCACAATTTGGCTGCACATGTCTGGGCTTGTTGGACTTCTGTGGATGTTGTTTGTGAGGTTTGCGTTTGGCTATTGTTTTTGTGTCAGCATTGGTTCAGGCATCCGTGAGTGCGGGTGTGACATTTGTGGATGCACCACAGGGAGTGTGATTGGTTGTCATTGGACTCACAGGCCATCATTTGGACCATTCTGTGTGTTTCTCACAGGTGTTGTGTGCTGCAGGTGTGAGGTGGGTAGAGGAGGGGTATGTGTGAAGGTCCTACTTGTGTTTGACAGTCAAGAAGTGTGACAATGTGCCATGTGAGTTGTGCTGATGACATACACATGTCAAGTGAGTGGAGACAGATGTGTGGCTGGTCACTGTATGACTTCAGACACTTCCTATCATTCCTGTGCCTATGCATGGCCTGCCTTAATGTCTCCCTGAGTTGTTGCACAGAGGTCACTTTGGCCTAATTTGATGCACTGTGCCAGCCATGTCTGATTTGATGGCCTACGGGTGGTGTGATATGTTCCTTCTCTTGCATGTGATGTACAGATGCTATGTGGCTTGCTCCATGGTTTTCCGGCACTGTCCACTTAACTTTTGGCTGGCACATTTGTTGTCCTCCATTGCTGGTGGCCTATGGTATGGGTATGTGGCTGGGTGTCAGTATGGGGTGTTTGTGAGTGACTTGACAGGCAGTGTGAACAGTTCATTGGATGTTCATAAGTAGTGTGTGTTCATTTTGTGGTCATACTCAGTTGGCTTCACAGGGGTGGAAGGTTGGTGTGAGGAGGAGGGTTATCCTGCCCCTGGGCTTCTGTGCAGGGTGTTCCTCCTCACCCCCACCTTCCCAGTCATTCTCCCTTGTCCTTTGATGTGTGCGGTGCAAGGTCTGGCTGCACCTGGCAGATTAATTGTGCATGGGGGGCACAGGAGGGGCACACAGCATGTTCTCAGATGGGTGTGGGGTGAGTAGTGTGGGAAGGGTGAAGGTGGGGCCCTGTGAATCTTTGGGGACTGCCCATGCCTGGCGGAGGCCCTGCCTACTACATTGTGCGCAGGTTTTCCCGCGTCTTCACCGCTAGGGTGACGTGACCGGGACATTGCTATCATTTCGCGGTTGATGGGTGACCCGGATGCGGAGGTGTGGATTTCTAGCAGGCAGGACATGTGTGAGTACACTGGGGGATATGTTCCTGTCCCCACCAGAGTGTCTGATGTGGACAGGAACCGTGGGTCGGCACATGAATTGTGTGTTGTGGTTGTGTGCGGAGTTGTGTATTTGCGTACCTGCGTCGTTGTCCACAACGGTGCATTATTTGCTGGTAGTGGAGGAGGTACAGCACCGGAAGGGCTTGGAGTGCTGGATCCATTGTCATCAGGACCGGGTGGAGGGGACCGGGAGTCTAGTTTCACGCTCTGCTGTCGTGTTTCCACCGTCTCTTGGTGGGTGGATTCT
This sequence comes from Calotriton arnoldi, assembly GCA_963921515.1. Taxonomy (NCBI): domain Eukaryota; kingdom Metazoa; phylum Chordata; class Amphibia; order Caudata; family Salamandridae; genus Calotriton; species Calotriton arnoldi. Next base: position 472,848 of record CAWUFW010001035.1, on the reverse strand, counting down.
CCGCTGCGGTGTGATGGCTGTTTGCGGCATTGTGATTTGTACAGCTGACGGAACGCCATTCCACATGGCGGTGAGTCCTTATTGGCTCACTCCGCCATGGTGGCGGGCACAAAAATCTGGCGGTTCTCCTGGCTACGCAGCGTATGGAAAATGGGCTATGTTTGCCCATCTTAATATGGCGGGCGGGAGGACCGCTGCTGAAGTGCGGAAACGGGCATTTTCCGCCCCCACCAGCACCGCGGATGTGCTTCCGCCCGCCATCGTAATCGACCCCATAGTGGTTTGATGTTTCAATGGTCATATGTCAAACACAAAAGGTTCATAGTTGTTTGGTTAAACACCCTAGGCGCTTAATAACATTGAGCAAAAATATAGTGTATATTGCATTCTCTCTTTTTTTCAACCAAGAATAGGACAGTACCTTTAGTGGTGACTTGTTCCTAAATATTGATATGTATCCGCTTAATACAATACATGACAATACACTGCTCCCATTCCGACTATATGTTAAAAATCAGTCAGCAGAAGAATCCACAAGGAAATCTCATACACACCATGAGATGATTGTGGCTTTGTTCTGACTTCAAACAAGAGGAGAAAAACAAATGATGAAAGACATGTGTTAACTAACTCATATATAATGTGGCACTATCAACACCCACGAAACAATCGCACAAGTATGCATGCAACAAATGTTTCATGTTTACAATCACTTCTGAGAGACAGTCCAAATAGGCGTTTGATCAGTATTTATTTAAGTCAGTCCTCACCCAGGCAGCTGTGTAGAAGATATTTGCTGTATCTTTTATTTTATTTTTATTATCTTCGAAAAACATAATGTTCTTATATTTTCGACTTCCAGTCAGGTTCTATACATGACATTTTTCTTTCTCTAATGCTGTCAAGAGCCAAAAGTAAAGAAACTGGTCTCTTTGAGCACATGCTTTGACGGCAACTGTCATATAAAGGAAAACTGTCTCCCTGCAGACATAAGGAGCATTCTAAATTTACACAAACATCCCAAAATGTATGCTGGAGCTGAAAATAAAACTCCATGTCATTACTGTTTCTAATGCTTGCGTCTGTAATACTTTCTGAACAAAATAGGTTTTAAAACTTGAAAGAAAGTGGATTATTAGTTGGGTGGATGGCAGTCCACAACAAATAATGACGTCACTATTCTTGTTAGGTTTATTAAGGGCTTTCGAAATTTAACCTGAGCTCAACCCCTGGTAGATATGGTACAGAGCAGACAAGCCTAACTTAAGAAAATGTGCAAAGCATTTAGAAGTACCAAAAAAAGTTAAAAAGTAGGACATGCATATTTTATGTTTTACTGTAAACTATTCTCTAGTGCTTCTCTCTACTTAAACCCAATATGGCAGAAACGTTCCTCCCTTATGGAGAGCTCTTGCGCCAACCCAAGTTCTGGTAGCCACTTCACATCTACTCAAGGAGCAATTCAGCTTCTGGGTGACTTTGAACGCCAGCGAGAAAGGCCCGTTTGGCTCAGGCATTGAAAGGACAACGTTCTAAAAATGTAGGGCCTTATTACAATAGCGGTCGGACACTCGTTGTTGCGGGATGGTAACCGCCCGACTAGTAGTCGGCAGTTCCACCCGCCAGATTACGATGTGACTGCCCATGAGGTGATTAAAACATTCCCTTTTCTATTGCGGCTTGTGCTGCGGCCCGGAAAAGGGCTGCAGCACAAGCCACAATGGAAAAGGACATGTTTTAAACATCCATGTGATGCCTGGCACACAGTGCATGAATGTTTGGGGAGGCACCACATGTGCCCCCCTGGTCCCATAGTGGAGGCCCACGGGGGACTGGCGACCTGCTAGTGGCCCCCAAAGTCCCTTTCTGGCTGCCTGTTCATGGCGGTCGGACTGCCATGCACAGGCAGTCGGAAAGGGATATCCAAATCCCTACAGTTCTATTGCAGGGATTAGGAATCCAACCGCCGTCCTGACGGGCTCTTTGAGCCTGTCGGAGGTAGCGGTCTTTCCCCCACCTACCTCGCTCCGACCGCTGGATTTGAAATCTTGCGGTCGGACCGATGGCATAGATGTCGGTGGCACCGCCACTGATGGCCACCGACATCGTAATGAGGGCTGTAAATTTCAAAACACCAATTTAAAATCTGACTTGAGCATTAAGTTGGATTTTAAATTGCTATTAAATGAGTCTTTGAATCATATTTCTAGCTTCTCCCAAATTGAATTAGAGCATTATAAGGTGTTATAACGTAACCCAGTGCTCTACATTTGGGGAGCCAGACTTGCTGCAGCAAAAAACGATTTAGGAGGTTTTTCACTGTCAGGACATGTAAAACCTGGGGCTGCCAGCACGAATCGGGGGTGGTGGGGCGGGGTGGAATTTGGGGGGGGACTGTAAAAAACAAAAACATTGACCTTTTCACAGTGTTGTGATTGATAAGCACCCAGGCTCCCCTGACCAATCACAACGCTGCAATGCAGCGTTGTGATTGGTCTGAGCGCCGTGTTTCAGTGCTCAGATGGGGACTGGGGGCATGGGCATGTTCTACACACAGGCTGTAATGCAGCCCGGGTGCAGAACATGCAAAGTGTACATGACTGTTTGGCCGGCCCCAGAGGGCCGGCCAAGCATTCATGCGCACTTGGAGTGGGCAAACCACTCCTCCCCTGCTCTGAGAGCAGAGCAGCCCTGCCCGCCCACCTGCCTGCAAAACAGCTGGAACAAAAAAAATGATAATAACATTGAGTTATTATCATTTTATTTTTCCTTTGTTACACTGCTTTTTAAAGGCAGTGGGGCGATGCTCCTCTGCCTTAGCGGAGGAACCGCCACTGTGTAAAACATAAATATTAAATGTCCTGCATTTTAAGCACCATGCTCCCTCACCTATGAGCATTTAGGGCCTACCTTATGGGTGACTTACAGTAATAAAAAGGAAGGTTTAGGCGTGGCAAAAGGTTTATTTTGCCAGGTCAAATTGAACAGTTTCAAAATTGCACACTCAGCCTGCAGTGGCAGACATGCTTTTCATTGTCACTTTAGTTGTGGCACAACATGTGCTGAAGTCCACTAGTAACATTTAACGTACGGGTCCTGGGTACACTTTTGCACCATGTTCTATGGTTATAGGTAAATCAAATATGCCAATCAGGAGTATACCCAATTTCAAAATGTTTTAGGAGTTTTAGATGCACTTGGGCCTGGTTAACAAGTGTGGACTCCTGGAAGCTATGCACCATGATATTCTTCAATGACCAGGGTTTTTTATATGTCACAAGGGGAGTATTCCCTATTGTAGTGCCAATTACTGGGTCAGATTTCAATAGACTCCAATGACATTTCAAAATTTGTCTGAGCTGATTAGATCTTTTATTATAAGTGGTAATTAGTGTGGGTGTTTTCTTGTTTATTCTTAAGGGATAAAGTGTTTTTAAACAAAACATCCTCCTGTTTTACACCTTGTAACTTTAAACTCGCCTGTGAAAATGTTTTGTATGACTACCCTTGTTTCCTGAATTTATGTGTCATAATGTCCTGTTCCTTAGTAAAGGTGTCATCTGTACTACAATTAAGTCATGCTCTCAGTAATTCACTGTGAGGTATGATGGGAATAAGTGGAGCAGGATGATAACTCTGCGCATGTAAAATACTGTTTCCCGCTGTCGCCTTCCTAAAGAGGGATGTGTGCAGCTTATTATTCTCAGTAGTAATAGTAACATCCAAGAATTCACAGTAAGTTCTACTGATATTATGTGTGAAACTGAGGTTCAAATCATTTACTGCTAGGGTATTGATAACTTCCACCGCTAGGCTTTCTTGTCCATCCCAGATTAGGAATAGATCATCAAGATATCTAATCCAAATTGGAATATGTTCAATGTATTTTTCATTGGTCTTCACCCAGACCACCTGCTCCTCCCACCAGCCCAGAAATATATTTGCCAGGCTGGGGGCAAAGCAGGTGCCCATAGCTGTACCTGACTTCTGTCTATATAATGTTTTTTCAAAAAGAAAAATGTTCGATTCTAAACTGTACCGCATCATGGATTGTAACATGTTCGTATGATCCAACATAGATATAGGTCTACCTTGAAAGAAATGCATACATGCATTGACCCCTTTCTTCGGGTCAATGCGTGTATATTAAGAACACACAACCAATGATATCATCATATATGTCTCCTCCTATTTCACATCATGTATTCTATGCAGGAAATCTGTGCTATCCCAGCAGTATGATCACAAATTAGTAACAAAGGGGGCCAGAAATTAATCAAGAAATATGGAGGTATTTTCCAACAAACCTCCATTGGACGACACAATAGGTCTGGCCGGTGGTCTGGTTGGATGTTTATGTATTTTGGGTAACAGATATAGACATGGAGTCCGCGGATGATCTGTTTTCAAAAATTGATATTCATCATTGTCCAATAAACCTGCAACCCACGAGCCTTTCAACATGTCATGATATTTATATATAGACATTTTGTAAATTTCCCAACTGATTTCTCAATAACAAGTAACATCGCCCAGCTGTCTTAGAGCCTCCGTCCTGTAATCATTCATGTCCATGAGAACAATATTACCCCCTTTGTCTGAGGGTTTTATGATTATAGATGGATCATTAGTTAGTTGTTCCAAAGCCTTCCTTTGTTCCTTGGTCAAATTGTCCCGTACACTGTTAATAAAATATTCTCGCATTTTCAATAATTCATGTGTGATCACAGTATTGAACGCTTCAATATTATAATACAGAACATTGGGATTTAATCTATATTTCAGTTTGAGGCCACTCCAAATAGACATATCAGAAATAAAGCCTATAATTCTCAAGGTTTCACGTGTGTTTTGTTCTTGAATCTCATCATTTCCATTCTCTGCTTATGCATGCATAAGTAGAATGGGGTCAATGCCCCACAGTATAAAGTCTGATGGTAAATTAATCTGAGGTGTTTCTCTGCCAATTCTCTTATTCTCAATCGACATTTTGTGCAATTTCATTAACTTTAACTTTCTGATGTATAGGAACAAATCTATTCTCGTGTCCACATAGTTCATATCATGAGTAAAACAGAATGATAGGCCCAATCTTAATATTGATACTTCATCTGACGTAAAGGTTTGAGATGTTAAATTGACTATGGTTTTATCTTCAACAAAGTCGAATCCATTAGCGAGAGGCATTTCTTGTTGTTTAGTTCTTCCTCTTCTCCTGTTGGTTACTCTTTGTTTTTGTCACTCCCTTTTGCTCTTCCTTTGCCTTTGCCTTGACCTTTTCCTCTTCCTTGTCCCTTTCCCTTTGTCAGAGTCGGATCGTTTGGGGCTTGTTCCCTCTTTATTTTTTTAATAACTGGAATTCATGGATAAAAGTCAGCGGATGTACCCCTAAAGGGACTACTGGTCCTTCAGTGTCTGACCTTAGATCCGAACTGGAACTTGTGGATCCGATCTCATGTTGCCTTTGTTGCTGGATTATTCATAGGTCTCTTTGTGAGCAATCAAATCATTTTGCATATGTTAAAATGCAACCCTCAGTGTAATCTTTTTTATGTCGCAGAAATTTGCGTTGTTTTTTTGATTTTATAGCATCCTCATATGAATTTAGACGCCCCTCTAGGGCTTTAAGGAATTCAATCACTATATTGTCGTCCTTGTATTTGTCCAGTTCCTGTCTCACCTTTATGAGGTCTTGTCTAGTCAATTCCAAATCAATTTTGGTAACTTTAATCAGAAGCTCAAGCACACCTTTGCAGGTTTTAGCCATAAACACTGCCCATGATTTTAAAAGTTCAGAATTGGGGTTTTCATTAGTAGGTATGATGGAAATTCTCTGACCCATTGGCACTCTAGCCACTTACATATAATTGGTTAACGAAGTAACTTCCCACCACTTATTTGATTCACGTGTGGTCATTTTTTCAAATAGTGCTAGATATTGCTTCAATAATGATTCCTGGATACTGGTGGTGATATTTGTTTTAATACCTAATTTATTAGAGTCCAAATCCTCATTGAATAGTGAGAGTGCAGCAGCCTGTCTCTCAGTTTCCCATTCATTCATGTCTTCCTCTTTCATTAAATATAACGTGTATTTTACTTGGCAAGGACAGTATGTGTACTACCATGATGCACCTGCTCCAGAACAAATGTTGCCAATTCACCTCTAACTGGGGATATATATAACGTTCTGTTATTGGAAGCCTGAGACTTTTGCTGATGTGATGTAAACAGCCACAGCGGCGGATAGGAAATTGAAAACAGCAGAGGGCTGTGGACAGGCAGTGGGTAAAAAAGTCCCGTTCCCTGAGCCCTCTGACCCAAAACAGCATGACAATCACCCAATCCCCCACACTTCCTGCTTGCCACCTATACAACAGCTTGTTGGATCGTCCACTCTTCAATCCGTTAGTCGAGGGCTTTGTTCTTGTTCCGCAACTGTCAGGTGGTGAAACTGGAGCTGCCGAGATGGCGTTTGCTGAAAAAGTCATTACAACAAGCTGCTAAAAAGTCATAACTTGACTCACGGTGCCAGCAATGCGATGGCAGCAGCCGCCACCAATGTGAGTGAGTGGAGGTGTGTGTAGACCTATGAATCATTGAGTGGGTATGTACTAACTGGTATTGGTGTGTCTATGGTTTCGAGAATGGTAGTCTGTATTTTAGAGTGGGTGTATGAAAGGTTATATTAGGGTGTGAGGAGGTGCATCAGATATTAAGTGGATGATGTCATCAGTGATGTCATCAGTGATGTCACTTACCATTTCATGAGTGATGTAATATGTGACGTCATCAGCAGTGCATTGTGGGTGCGCGAGTCATAGTTAGCTCAGCTCAGCTAACTATAACGGCCGAATTTCTCTGGTTTTCTCTAGTTTTGTACCTTGCCTCCTGAGGGTCCCTGGGGGCCAACTAGCCCTCCTGTTATCTCTAGTAAGCCCCAAACAGCTGGATTGCTGAGAGTGGTCCGAGGCCACGCCCCCTTTTGACACCACTCTGCAAACGCACCTCCTGGTGCACTGCTGCTTGGGGGATGATGTCCACTTTAGTCCTGAGGTCCTCAGGACACAAGAGGACCTCATCGCCCCACCAGTAGTGCGCCAAGAGGCGCGTTTTCAGAGTGGTGTAAAAAGGGGCATGGCCTCAGACCACCTCTCAGCAATTCCACTGTGTGGGGCTGCCTGGAGGTAAGAGGTGTGCTAGTTGGCCCCTAAGGACCATAAGTAGGGAGGGGGACTTCATCCCCAACATAGAACGCGGCAGGAGACGCGTTTGCGGAGTAGTAGTGAAAGGGGGCGGGGTTTCCAAGAGTTGCGGGGCTTCTGTTATTTATTTTTTATCTTAGGAAGGGGGGCCGTGTGGCCCCCTTCCCCTGACCCTTTTTGGCCTTGGGAACCCATCCCCCGGGGCCAGACAGACTTTTCATTTCTTTTAAAAAAAACATACAAAGGGAGGGGGCGCGGGCCCACCTCCCGAGGCTGATTCTGGCACGGGGATCCCATCCCTGGGGCTAGTCCTTTACTTATATAATTTTTTTTAAGGGGAGGGGTGCCATGCGCCCCCCTCCCCAGGACGATTTTGGCCCCGGGGACCCCATCCCCTGGGGCCTGGCCATTTTTTAAAATTGTTTTAAGGGAGCGGGTGCCAAGTGGCCCCCCTCCTCTGGCCAATTGCGGGCCTGGGAACCCCATCCCCCGGGGCTTTGCCTTTTTAAAAAAAAGAAACAATTACATTCTCAGGGAGGGGGGCCATGGCGCCCCTCTAACAGGCCATTTTCAGCCCCAGGGACCCCATCCCCCGGGGAATGGCCATCTTTAAAGGGATGGCGGTGGGAGCATGAAGGCCCCTGTGGTCCCGGCCGGCTCCCGCCTCCTACAGGGGCCAGCATTGCTTTTTACCCCCAGGGAGCTGCTAACATGGAGCTCCCTGGGGGTAAAAAGCAAAGTGTACTCGCTTTCAACAAGTGAGAGCAAAGTGCTCTCGCTTGTTCAAAGCCACTACACTGCTACTACACTGCTACTACACTGCTATGGCAGGGCGGGTTCAGTGCTCTCTCCCTGCCATAGCAAACTGTAATGTCCCGAGGGTGGGCACCCGGGGCATTGCTGGAGCCGGCCCTGGGGGGTGACGGTCCCATCGTGTTAAAAGCCCCGGGGAGGTAGTGGTCCCCGGGCCAAGGGTCCACAATCAATCAATCAATCAATCAATCATATCATTTGTAAAGTGCACTACTCACCCGTGAGGGTCTCAAGGCGCTGGGGTGGGGAATGCTGCTATTGCTCGAAAAGCCAGGTCTTGAGGAGTTTTCTGAAGGTCAGCAGGTCTTGGGTCTGCCGTAGGTGAATGGGGAGGGTGTTCCAGGTCTTGGCGGCGAGCTGGGAGAACGATCTGCCACCGGAGGTCGCTCTTCGGAAGCGGTGGACAGTGGCGAGGACGAGGTCGGCGGAGCGGAGCGGAGCTGGCGGGTGGGGGTGTAGAAGCTGAGTCGTCTGTTGAGGTACGTTGGTCCGGTGTTGTGGAGTGCCTTGTGTGCGTGGGTGAGGAGTTTGAAGGTTATCCTCTTGTTGACCGGGAGCCAGTGCAGGTCTCTCAGGTGGGGTGTGATGTGGCTGCGGCGAGGGATGTCGAGGATCAGGCGTGCAGAGGCGTTCTGGATGCGTTGGAGCCGTCTCAGGAGTTTGGCCGAGGCTCCTGCGTGAGAGGGCGTTTCCGTAGTCCAACCTGCTGCTGACGAGGGCCTGGGTGACCGTTCTTCTCGTTTCAGTGGGGATCCACTTGTAGATCCTGCGGAGCATGCGGAGGGTGTTGAAGCCGGCGGAGGAGATGGCATTGACCTGTTTAGTCATGGAGAGGGTGGAGTCGAGGATGACCCCTAGGTTGCGTGCGTGGTCGGTGGGTGTTGGGGCGGTTCCCAGTGCGGTCGGCCACCAGGAGTCGTCCCAGGCCGAAGGGGTGGATCCGAGGATGAGGACCTCCGTCTTGTCCGAGTTCAGTTTCAGTCGGCTGTTCCTCATCCATTCAGCGACGGCCTTCATTCCTTCGTGAAGGTTGGTTTTGGCGGTGTGGGGGTCCTTGGTGAGGGAGAGGATCAGCTGGGTGTCATCGGCGTAGGAGATGATGTTGAGGTCGTGACGACGGGCGACGTGGGCGAGCGGTGCCATGTAGATGTTAAACAGAGTTGGGCTGAGGGAAGAGCCCTGGGGTACGCCGCAGATGATCTCGGTGGCTTCGGAGCGGAAGGGGGGAAGGCGGACGCTCTGTGTTCTGCCGGAGAGGAAGGAGGTGGTCCAGTCCAGGGCCTTCTCTTGGATCCCGGTGTTGTGGAGGCGTGTTCGTAGTGTGTGGTGGCAGACCGTGTCAAAGGCGGCTGACAGGTCCAGGAGGATGAGGGCCGCCGTTTCTCCGTTGTCCAGCAGGGACTTGATGTCATCGGTGGCGGCGATGAGGGCAGTCTCAGTGCTGTGGTTGCTGCGGAACTCGGATTGGGAAGGGTCCAGGATGTTGTTCTCCTCGAGGTAGCGGGTCAGTTGTTTGTTGATGGTCTTCTCGATTACCTTTGCCGGGAACGGGAGCAGGGAGATGGGCCGGAAGTTCTTGAGGTCCTTGGGGTCCGCTTTGGGTTTCTTGAGTAAGGCGTTGATCTCGGCGTGCTTCCAGCTCTCCGGGAAGGTTGCTGTCTCGAAGGAGGTATTGATGACTTTCCGGAGATGGGGTGCGATGGCTGTGCTGGCTTTGTTGAAGATGTGGTGTGGGCATGGGTCTGACGGAGATCCGGAGTGGATGGTGTTCATGATCTTGATGGTGTCGTCGTCGTTGATGTTGGTCCAGGAGAGCAGGCGATTGGTGCGGATGGTGGTCGTGGGGGCAGAGGTCTCAGTGGTTGTCGGGGCGGGCGTGGCGTTGAAGCTGTCATGGATGTCTGCGATCTTGCGGTGGAAGAAGGTGGCCAGCGAGTCGCACAGGTCTTGTGAGGGTGGGTCGTCGTTGGTGTTGGAGCTGGGGTTGGAGAGTTCCTTCACGATGTTGAAGAGCTCTTTGCTGTTGTGCGCGTTGTTGTCTAGGCGGTCTTTGAAGGAGGCCCTTTTGGCGGATCTGATGGTGTCTGCGGGTGGCGTTCTTGTGGGCTGCGTGGCTGTCTGGTGTTCGTTCACGGAGCCAGATCTTCTCCAGCTTTCGGCAGGTTTGCTTGGAGGCCCGGAGGTCTTCAGTGAACCAGCTGGCTTTCTTGTTGGTGTGACTGTTGGAGGGTTTCTTGATCGGGGTGAGGGTGTTGGCGCAGTCGTTGATCCACTGTCTGAGGTTGCGGGTGGCGGTGTCGGGGTCGGTGGGGTCGGCGGGTGGGCTCTGGGCGAGGTGGTGGTTAGCTGGTCTTCGGTGACTTTGCTCCAGCAGCGGCGGGGCATCTGTTGGGTGCGGTGGTGCGTGGTGGGTTTCTTGAAGGTGAAGTGGATGCAGCGATGGTCGGTCCAGTGGAGTTCGGTGGTGTGGTTGAAGGAAACGTGGGGGCTTGCGGAGAAGATGGGGTCAAGCGTGTGACCGGCGAAGTGGGTGGGTGTTGTGACGAGTTGTCTGAGTCCGATGTTGGCTAGGTTGTCGATCAGGGTGGTGGAGTTGGTGTTGTTGTTGTTCTCAAGGTGGAAGTTCAGGTCCCCGAGGAGGATGTAGTCCGTGGAGGCGAGGGCGTGTGCGCTGACGAAGTCGGCGATGGAGTCGCTGAACTGTGGTCAGGGTCCGGGGGGTCTGTAGACGAGGGTTCCTCTGAGGGTGGTGTTGGGATCGGTGTGGATCTGGAAGTGCAGGTGTTTGGCGGTGCTGAGGGTGTCGTCGGTGTTGGTCGAGACTCTGAGAGTGTTCCTGTGGACGATGGCGATTCCTCCTCCTGCTCCGTTGGTGCGGTCCCTACGGGTGATCTTGTAGCCTTCCGGGACGGCTATGGCTATGTCGGGTGCCGAGGCGGGGTTCAGCCAGGTCTCCGTCAGGAAGGCGACGTCTGGGGAGGTTGAGTCGAGTAGGTCCCAGAGTTCAACGGCGTGTTTGTGGGCGGAGCGGGTGTTGAGAAGGATGCATCTGAGGTGGTTGGGTTCTTTCCTGGTCGGCGGCATGGTGGGGTGGATGCTTGTGAAGCTGCAGTTCCGGCAGGTGAAAGCTCCGTGGGTGCGCTTCGGGGCGGCCAGGAAGCAGGTGTGTGATTGTCCGGTGTTGAGTGCGTGGAGGGATCTGGCATCGTAGCGGTGTCGGGCGTCGTGGCGTTCGCGGGGTTCAGGGGTCCTGGCGTTGGGCGCGGTCTAGGCGCGGACGGGCGCAGACGGGCTTGCCTTAGGCGCGCCAAAGCGCGCCAGCGGCGCTCCCGCTGTGCGGCCTCCATATGTGGGGATGTGGGAGGGAGGAGCAGCTGGGAGCGGGGCGGCGAATGGGATTGCAGGGGGGCGGGGCCGCAGGGACGCAGCGGCGGGAAAAACGGGCGGGGGCCACGGGAGAACTGGGCACAGGAAGGAAAAACAAGTTAGGCACAGGGGGATAAAAACAAGTCTGGGCAAGAAAGCAAGTTAGGCACAGGGGATAAAAACAAGTCTGGGCAAGAAAGCAAGTTAGGCACAGCGGGATAAAAACAAGTCTGGGCAAGAAAGCAAGTTAGGCACAGGGGAATAAAAACAAGTCTGGGCAAGAAAGCAAGTTAGGCACAGGGGGAAAAAAAACAAGTCTGGGCAAGAAAGCAAGTTAGGCACAGGGGGAAAAAACAAGTCTGGGCAAAAAAGCAAGTTAGGCACAGGGGAAAAGTACAGGATTAGGCAAAAACAATGCAGGCAGAGCCGTGCAGCAGCGTGGGGAGCGACCTGCCTGCGAGCAGGGTCAATGGACCCCCACCTTTTCTTAATTAATGCCCTGGGGAGGTGATGGTCCCTGGGGCATGTGGGCGGGCTCGAGCCCCCCCCCACACTAAATATTTTTTAAAGGGAGAGCCCCGGGGAGGTGGCGGTCCCTCAAGCTGCGGGGGCCCCATGCCCCTGCATGTAAAAATTAAAGCCCCAGAGAGGTGGCAGTCCCCAGGGCTGTGTGGGGGGGCAGGAGTCCCCCATGCATTGTTCTATTACAAAAAAGCCCCAGGGAGGTGGCAGTTGCAGGGGCTCCAGGGGGGCACCTGCCCCCTGCATTTAAATGAGGATCTCCCCAAGGAGGTGGTGGTCCCCGGGGCTGCAGGGGCCCCCGCAGGCCCCCGCATCACAATTTTATAATGCCCCCGTGACCTGGCCCACCCGGAGGGCTTCAAGAAAAAGAAGTGCAGGAGACAGCATTTTGTTTTAAGCCCCCGGGTGGGCCAGGTCCCGGGGGCAATGCTTTAATAAGTAGCGGGGGCCCCCGCAACCCCGGGGACCACCACCTCCCCCGAGGTTACTTCTAAATACTAAGTGTGGGGGGCTCGAGCCCCCCCACACTGCCCCAGGGACCACCACCTCCCCTGGGTATTGAATAATAAAGATACAGGGGTTGGTTGTGGGCCCTGGGGACCATCAGCTCCCCGGGGCTTTAAACAGTAAGGGAGGGGGGCCGCGCAGCCCCCCTCAACGAGCCTTCCATGGCCTTGGGGACCGCCACCCCCCAGGGCCCGCTCCAGCAATGTGCCGAGGTGCCAACCCTCGGGACATTGCAGCTTGCAATGGCAGGGCTGGAGCAGTCCATCTAAAGATGCTAGATGTGTAAAACACAGGTATACATGTATTTGTATGCTTCTTTTATAAAGGGTGTCACTAGCAAAAGGTACACACACATGCATGCATGCTTTTAGAAATATGGGGAGACTTACAACAGAGACATGTGAAGGGTTGATGCTTTGTATTTGGCTATGCTCAATAACTGAGTAGTAGTAGAATGGTGAAGCAGCAGCATCAGAAAAGTAATGTTTAAGATATTTTGAGTGAGGAATTAGTGATTATGTTACTTTGTATGAGTCTGTGGAAAAGTTCACTTGAAGTACGTAGCGTAAATCTTGGTGTCTGTTTGAAATGTGAAGTGCAGTCTGTCAAGTTTTAAGGCCTTCATGGTCTTGTGGCTGAGGTATGTCTCTACTTGCACATGTGTTCTGATATGTGTTATGCATCTGAAGATGGTAGACGTATAAAACACATGTATACATCTATTTGTATATTTCTTTTATATATGATGCTGCTAGCAAAAGTTACAGACACATGCATGCATGCTTTGAGGAATATGGTGAGACTTACAGCTGAGACATGTGATGGGTTGCTGCTTTATATTTGTCTAGGCCCAACACTCTAAGTAGTCGCAGAATGGTGAAGTGCAGCACAAAAGTGAGGATTAAGACATGTTAGGAGAGGGATTAGTGATTAGGCTACTTTGTATGAGTCTGTGGAAAGGTGCACTTTAAATATACCGTATAATTTTGTGTTATGGAGACATTTGCAATGAAATTGAAAGTATTTGTCTATTTATAGCTGAGAATATTTGTATATAATTATTTTAATAATGTAAAATTATTTTAGAAACTATTTAAACTTTTCTTTTTTTCAGATATTTACCATTATTACTAAGAAAGATTCAGGATGGCAAGAAAAGATCAAAGAAAGAAAAGAGTACTATTTAAAGGAAAGAGAAAAACAGAATTTAGATGAACTTCAAAATGTTACACTGAAGAAAAAGACTTCTGGTAAGAGAACTAAAGAGTTTGTTAAAAGACTTTTAAAGAATGTAAAGAATTTTCAAAATGTGGAAAAGAGAAAGCAAAGTTCTACAACCAATCGGAAGGAAACAGAAAAAAGGACATATTAATAGAAAATCATGTTATGGAAAAACAGTCCATTTTGGAGGAAGGCTGAAAGAATATAAAGACACAAGGAAGAGAATGTATAGAAGTAGAGTACTACAAAATTTATTGAAAGATTGTAAAAAGTATAAAAAGAGATCAGCAGCTTATAAGAAAAAGCAACAGATTGAAAGTGTAGTAGAAAAAGCTTTTGAATTGAAACGAAAATTATTTATATTGGTATTGAAGAGAATGAAAACATTGGATAAAACAATGCTGTTTATGAAGGAGAAAAGCAAAAGAAAAAGACTGGTTAATAGAAGTAACTTTTGCAAAATTGTTACTGGTGAATGGAGGCACACTTCTAGTACTGAGCCTTTCTTTAATGAAGAAAGCTATTTTCAACAGAATACATTAGTTCATGCAGATGATACTAGTGGTCGTTGCTATGAGATGAAAGATGTTTGTCCACTTGAAAAAGAAAAGATGGTTCCTAGGAATGTGGAAGAAGTAATAGCTGAAGAAGTTCAAGGAAGTTGTACACAAGCTCCAGTACATAAGTGGGATTGTAGTAGTATTTGTAGTATTCGACAGGAATCTATTGACATATTACGAGTTTTTTTACGAGAATATGCCAAAAAAAAGTCTTAAACAGAAGATTAAGGGGTCAATTCCGATCTCGGTCGGTAGGGCTCCGAATCGGATTCGGCTTTACCGGATCCGAGTCGGAGGCTGTGTTTCCGACCGAGTCGTACAGTCGTCCGAGCGAGCAAGTACGATGCGAGTGAACGCGAAATCGCCGACCGACTCGTTTCCGGGTCCGAACCGCTCCGTCTGACTCGTTCGCACTCGATTAGTGGCGCGCAATGGAGACGTTTTACGACCGAGCCAGTACGATGCATGATCCGGACAGCCGGATCGAGTCGGAGCCTCCGACACGAAAAAGCACCCGGACGCGGACTTCGGGGGTCCGTGCCGGACCCCCCTTCACCCGTAGCCATACGAGTCGGACACAGGGGGGACCCATGGGTCCCCCCTATACATGCGTGTACGGTGCGAATTGCACCAACGCGTACCCACTACAGGGGGCCCCCTTGTGCGCAACGTACCCATTGAGTCAATGGGAGCCCATGTACGCGTCGTACGACCGGCTCCCATTGACTTCAATGGGAGTCCGACCGAACCGAGTATGGCAGCATACGGCCGCAACGTACTCGTTTGGTCGGACTGCAGGGGTCCGGCTCGGTCGGAAAACAATCCAGATCCGGATCGGTCGGAGAGCTTTCCGACCCAGATCGGAATCGGCCCCTAAGATGTTACAAAGACTAGATCTATGTAAAGTAAGAAAATATGCTAACTTGCAGGGTCATTCTCTGGCTTGTCTTTCAAGAAAAGTGCGTCAAAGTACTTTCCATCATTTAAGAATGTTAGCAGTACACCACTCAGAAATGAGGTAGTAAGGAGACTCTACTATGTAAAAAGTCCTGCATTATGTTTAAGTGAAATGAACACAGCTCTTTTGCATGGTTCAGTATCAGATGTAAAAAAAGTTTGTGATGATATACAGTTTTGTTTCTTTGTTTCACAAGAGGAGTGTAGAGAAAGTGAGAGCTTGATAAGTGTAGGTGTTGAAGAACAGGTGGAAGATATTAGTACTGACAAGTTTGCAGAAGAAATTACAAAGTTTAAGATAGTTTCATCTGAAAAGCCAAACTATGTTTGTATTTGTTGTCGACGTACTCACTATAGAAGTCAAACTAGGAATGTTGATCTATATTTAAAAAGTGAAAAGGAAAACAATGATAAGTGGGAGCAATTTGGTGCTTATTTAATGGTGGAAGGTCATTTTGAGTTGGCTACTGATCAACGTATTTGTAAATATTGTTACAACAAATTAGAAGAGAACAAAATGCCAGCTAGAGCTGTACATAACAACTTAGGGGCATATTTACAAGGACCTACCGCCGATTTACCTCCACCTTAACGCATCAAAAGTGGAGATAGATTTAACACCCCATTCATAAGCGGGTGCAAACTGCAGACATCGCCAGTATTCCCCGCGATAACTGCCTCAAAACTTATCCCTAGGGAGGAAACCACCAACAAACCCTAATGAGATGCAGAGTAGGCGTTCCCATACAAAAACACACAAAAACACCACAACACCACTTTCACAACGAACTGCCAGATCTGCGATGCGAGTCAAAACCACGTGATAAGCCGCGGTAGCAGCAGGTATTTAACACCTGCCTCCTGCTGGTGTAAAGCCGGACGACTACCTGCAGTAGGCAACGGAGCCCCGCACACAGCCACACCCGAAGAACAAACGATGACATGGAGCTACTCATCATGCAGCTCGGAGCCCCAACAGGGCCACAACACCCACCGCCACCACCCCCAGGACCGCCACCACCGCCAGGACCCGGACCCGCACCCCCCCGGACCACCACAGAGGCAGCGCAGAGTAAGACAGTGGACCTACCAAAAACGCACCAGTCTCACAGAACTAATGCCCGAGGAAGTCATCGCCCACTACAGGCTCAAAAGGACAACCATCATCCGCATCATGACCCACATCGCCCACAGGTTGACGGTCCCAACCCAGCGGAGAACCAACATCCCTCCGCAGACAAAGCTGCTGGCTGTGCTGCACCTGTTGGCCTCTGGTACCTTCCAACCAACAACTGCCAGAGTCGGAGGAGTCTCACAGCCAGCCTATCAAAGTTCATCACACCTGTCCTGGATGCCATCATCAGCTTCATACCCCAGTACCTTCACTTCCCCCACACTGCACAGGAACAGCTGGAGACAAAGCAAGGCTTCTATGCCTTTGCTAGCTTCCCACACGTGTTGGGGGCCATTGACTGCACAAATGTCCCACAACATGTCCCGCAACAGAAAGCACACGCATTCCATCAATGTGCAGGCAATAGTGGACCACCGGGGAATGTTCACCAATGTCGTCGCAAACTACCCAGGCAGTGTGCACGATTCCTACATCTTCCGACAGTCCATCATCAACCAGCGCTTCCAGGATGGCATCTATGGAACTGGACTGCTCGTCGGTAAGTGCCAAATCAACACACCACACACCTCAAAGCCACCATCACACAACGCACACCTGTGGGAATGCACACGTGACCAAACCACATACAACATGTCAATCAACATGCCCACCTACCAGACACGACAGCACAACTCCATTGGGATCCTGGGCATCCACTGCACACAATACAGCTATATCATGGCACCACAGCCACACAACAGCTGAATGCGTGGAGATGCAGAATGCAGCCATGTGCGAAGGATGCAAGTGACCCGTGAATGGGAATGTACACAACGACAATTGAGGCGTGGATGTGCTGGACAGACATGGGTATGCACACCACAGATATGTCCATGCAGACATCAACTGCTGGTGACTGGAGAGTAGTGAACAGTGGACGCAACCATGTCACCCCAGGCCGTGGGTCAGATTGCGGAAATGTTGCTCGCTGCATCCCCCCCTGTGTGTGTGAGCGTGGTGGGTGGGCCCAGAGTACGCCATGCCTGCACAGGGGTGTGGACAAAAACCCTGTGGCGCAGAGCGTGGTTCTCTCCCGGAAAGGACCACGTCACTGCCAGGGGGGCGCCTCTCAGCCCACCATGAGGCCGACGCCGTGAGCAGCGGGCCTGAGAGCCTGTGCGCCTGCTGCACCCCAGGACGCTGATAACCAGACCAGGCCTGCCCGCCCCAGCGCTTCAAGGCCTCACTGCTCACCTGCTGACACCGTCATGTGTCAAAGAGGGCCCACCATGTGCCAGTGCTAGCTCCAAGACCCATGCCCGTGACCATGGCGGCCTCCTCAGGCCATCGCTGTCCTCCGTGACACAGGCCCCCAGGGGTCCCCATTCGTTGACAGACCCCACCGCTGCAGCCGGGCTACATTGCAGTCCAGCATGTCCCACATCTTGAACTGAGTCATCATTAGTCAATGGAAGGGTCCATGCCAGTGTACACAGGGGGAGGACTGAGAGGGAGATGCGTCACAGTCCGGTGGAAACACAGATCACGGTTACGGAGGAGGTCAACCAGTAGCAAGGACTGACCTGGTGCCACTGACCCGGTGCGCCGTGAGTGACCGTCAGCCTCCGGCAGAACATCGTTGGTGTCTGAGCCTGTGGCCTGGGGGTTGTCATCAGCAACGGGCAGGTACGGACTTGGTGTCTGGCATGAGTCTGTGGCATTCATATCTGCCATATTGCCGGACACAGCTGGCATGTGCCCTCTGCATCATGCCCTGGGGGTACACCTCCTATTCTCCCCCGAGACACTCCGCGGAAGGCACCTCTGAGACATACGAGGCCCTGCTCTGCCCTCATGACCCTACCCCAGTCTCCCGCAGGTCAGCGTCCAGTGCGGTAGGCCCGTGTCAGCCGCTGTGCATCTGGGACCACTAACCCTGTGCGACTAAAGTCATGCTCCCTTGTTGTTCTGACATTGCATTTCTGAGTGCCTGATGACTGTTGGAGTTGTTGCCAGCACCAGCTACTCCTTGAGGGTTTACTTACACTCACTCCACACACAGCCAGCACAGGCGTCACTGGATTAGTGGGCCTGCCATCACATCATGCCGAACCAAGTATTGACTCTTTTCTCTCTGCACTGTCCCAGGTGATCAAGGATATGCACTCTGCCCTTGGATGATGACACCCCTCCGAGACCCGAACACACCCGCCCAGAGGCAGTACAATGCGGTCCACATACGCACCAGGGGCATAGTTGAACGCACATTTGGCGTGTTGAAGTCACGTTTCAGGTGCCTGGACGGCACAGGTGGAAAGCTCTTGTACAGCCCAGACATCGTGTGCAAGATGATCGTTGCATGTTGTGTGTTGCACAACATCTGTGTACGCACCAATGCCCCATGGATCCCAGTTTCAGAAGTACCGGACGATGATGGGGACGATGGGGCAGGTGGGCCACATCCCACTGCAGCTGCGGCAGGAATGGCCCGTAGGAACACCATCATTAACAATTTCTTCTCATGAGGACGTCACATTGTGGCCGTCCCTGGCAATCATGGGACAGTACAAAATGTCCACAAGCACAGCATGTGTGAATAAAACATATTTGCAGGTTACAGGTTGTACTTGTACATTGTCATGTCACAGTTTCCTGCTGTGCCAGATGTGATTTGCCATGTTGTGCACATTTGAGGCACCAGTTGTGTCCTATGTTCTATTGTGGAGGTGTTGCTGTTTGTACCGGGATGTTGTCAATGTCGAGGTGCACTTATACTAATGTGCGTATGCTGCACAGTGGGTAATTCGCTCCTGTGGCTCTGATTTGTCTGCCACTGATCCCTTTCATGCGGTGTGCCTGTCAGTTCTGTGCTTCCACGGTGCTGAGATGTTGCAGACTTGGGTAACTTGTGCTCTTTGTCGAGTTGTGACTCTTGGGCATGGTTTGTCCGCAGATGTGTCGTTGACGTCAGGGGTTGTTTGTGTAGGTAGTTGTGTCCGAGTGTGACCTGCTCCTTTTTGGGTGTTGGCCGCACTCAGCCACCTCAGTGTCATGCCGTGTATATTGCCATGATGATAGGACTGCAGCCAAGCTACTGGTCATGCGGTGTCTCTTGCATTGTCAATGTGGCTGAGGTATGTGCATGTTCGCATGTTCGCACGTGGGCCTGTGTTTGTTGTGTGACTGTTGATGTGTTGGGTGGGTGCCCCTTTGGGCACAGGGTGTTCGTGGGACTACTTGGTGTTTGTGTGTGTGCTGAAGTGTTCCAGTGGGATCAGAGACATGACCCAGAGTCATTGTGGGTGTGCAGTGTGCCCTGCTTGATTGTGCATGTGTGACATTGTGCCCATCTCCCCCCGTCCCCCCACTCCCAGGTCGCTACGCACCATGTTGATGTGATGTTGGGTCATGTTGGGAAGTGTCCAGATCACCAACTCATGTCACCGTCTCCAGACTGGTGAATGTGGCCACCATCTTCTCCATGTCATTCAGCTCCTGGTGTTCTGCTGGCCCCCCTCCTCCGGGGTGTGTTGCTGCTTTCGTGTTGGCAGCGAGTTTCTGCTTGGTTTTGCCATACACATCAGTCCTGCGCCTCTTGTGCTCTTCCATTGTCCTCCTCTGCCATGCGACGGCATTCACATGGTCCGAGGTGGTGTGCCATCTTTGCCTCTTTGCTGCCAATGACACGTTGGAGGTGACGTACAGTTGGTGGTGGTGTTCTGTCTCATCCGTGGTGATCATGTGGTTTTCCTGCAGACTGTACCCTGTCTTCCTCTTCCTCTTCTCATTGCCCTTCCACGTGCCCTGTATTCCTGGGTGTTCCTCAGTGGGGATTGTGGGGTTCATGTTGTCCTCTGCAGTCGGTCAGGGTGCATCCGTGGTACTCCGCAGTTGATTTCGTTTTTAGTGGCATTTTCCGTATGCTGTTCTTGTGCTTTTTCCCGCATTACGCGTGGGTATTGCTGGCCTCTAGCTGCTTATCGCTGATTTCCTCATGGCGCTTTGGCCCATCGCAAGTTTTTTCGCGTTGAGGCTTGTGTTTTTATCATGGTCGCGGTTGCTGTATCGCGGACATTGGCCGCGTTTTCGGGGGACTATCGCATGGTACCGCCGTGTTGTGAATTCCACGTTAACACAGGGTTATTTTCCTGCGTTAGGCTGCGATGTGTAAGGTTGTGTTAACATTTTTTGGAGATGTTTAGCACACGTTCTTGTGAATATCCCCCTAGAGTTAGTAGGTATTCCTCTTGCAGATTTAAATACATATGAGTCCTTTCTTAATCAATCTGTGTACCCGTTTCAGGCTATAGTTCGTATGGAGCCTAAAACAGGTAAGCTGCCTCCAACAGATTTACAAAGAGGTCTGAAAGGAAGAGTTTTGTACTTACCTTTAGATTTTAAGAAAAATATTGAAACTGTTGGTATAGACAGGGAGGAAGGTGAGCCTGTAGTTATTCTAGTTAATGGTGTACCAACAAAGAGTCGAAAAATATGGCAAGAGTTTGTAGATGTTAACAAACTTCAAAAGGCTACATTGTATCTGGTGCAGAATAATATTTATTATAAGAATGTAAACATTGATGAACAGGAAATATGTTTAGAAGTTGGAACAGAAATTTCAAGTGGCCAAATAGAAAAAGTGGACAAGTCTAGGAGTGAAGAGATTTATGAACATTACAGTATACATCCTCTACATTCAAAAGAAGTGATAGGAAACAATGTAGAATTATTTCAAATGAAGAAACTGAAGGGAGCTCCCATGAGCATGTGGGAAAAAAGTTTAGAAGCATGTTGTTTTCCACAGCTGTTTCCCACTGGAGAAGGTGGACAATATGATGAAAGAGCAGTACAGATTCCAGCTTCAGAATACCGTTCGACAAGATTGTACTCAGAAGATCAAAGATTTCGACAGTGTATTCCATATATATTTCATATTCTCTTTGAAAGTGATTTGTCTGCACTTTCATATGCAGTGAACCATATATTAAAAACAGGAGTTCATCTTCCACATGTTTCTGCAAAGGAATTCATGGACAAAGTTCAACAAAAAGATGAACAGTTAGAATCTCAGTTAATAAATTTGATGGCGTGTCAACGTGGTACCAATGAGTATTGGTATCGTCGTCATGGAGAACTTAAATGTATGTTAAGAAACTTAGGTACCCCTACATAGTTTGTGATGGTAAACAACCTTGACCCCGCATACCATTACCCCGCAAGTCGTAACAACTTGCGGAGGGGGGGAGAAGGGTGGGTAGTCAAAATATCGAATTTTAAATATCGACCTACACTAATATTGAGTTTTAATATCGTAGGGACAGAATATCGAAGTCAAGAATATCGTTGACCAGAATATCGACTTTAAGGTAAGTAATATTGATTTTTTTAATATCGAAGTAAGTAATATCAAAGTCATTAATATCGTTAGCAAAAATATAGTTGTTAATAATATCGATTTTTTTTTAGTGTTATGTATTTTATATATATGTTTAACATTTTTTTAAAAAGTTTTTTCATTATTTTTAAATATATGTATTAAATGTTTAGAAAATAGTAATTTTTTTTAAAGGAAATTTTGCGTTTTAGTATCAGAGAGGGTTGTGGGTTTATAGGGAATAGGGTGGGAAGTAATTTAATTATAATTAATTAATTAATATGTTTTTATTTATTGTTATTCATTGTTAATTTATTGTTAATTAATTATTAATTGGTAATTAATTTATATTAATTGGTTAATTTATAATTATATTAATTATAATTAATTTATTATTAATGTTTATTTTTGTTATTGTTAATTAATTTATTGTAAATTAATTATTACTTGGTAATTAATTTTAATTCATTGATTAATTGGTAATTAAATTAATTATGTTATTTTTAATGTGTAGCGGGTTGTGGGTTTATAGGGGAATAGGGTGGGAAGTAATTTAATTATAATTAATTAATTAATATGTTTTTATTTATTGTTATTTATTGTTAATTTATTGTTAATTAATTATTAATTGGTAATTAATTTATATTCATTGGTTAATTTATAATTATATTAATTATAATTAATTTATTATTAATTTGTATTTATTGTTATTGTTAATTAATTTATTGTAAATTAATTATTAATTGGTCATTAATTTAAATTCATTGATTAATTGGTGATTAAATTAATTATGTGATTTTTAATGTGTAGCGGGTTGTGGGTTTATAGGGGAATAGGGTGGGAAGTAAGTTAAATTTAATTAATTAGTTAATATGTGTATATTTATTGTTATTGATTATTAATTTATTGTTAATTAATTAACTGGTAATTAATTATTATTAATTGGTTACTTAAAAATTATATTAATGATAATTAATGTATTATTATTTTTTATTTATTGTTATTGTTAATTAATTTATTGTTAATTAATTATTACTTAGTAATTAATTTTTATTAATTGATTAATTGATAATTAAATTAATTGTGTTATTTTTTATGTGTAGCACGTTGTGTGTTTATAGGTGAATAGGGAGGGAAGTAATTTAATGTTATTTAAGTAAATATTAATTTAATTTAATAGGTATTTATTAATAATTATTTGGTTAAATAATTATTAATATGTTATTTATTTAAAAAAAAAATATTTATAAGTATGTTAATTTAACCCCTACGCGATCCTACATTTTCCATACTGTTGCACTCACTGGAGTGGGAATAGTAATTTTTACCCCCCCGCTATCCAACACTTTCCCTACTGTTGCACTCACTGGAGTGGGAATAGTAATTTTTACCCCTACGCTATCCAACACTTTCCCTACTGTTGCACTCATTGGAGTGGGAATAGTAATTTGATTTCCTACGCTATCTAATATTTTGTATTTTTTTAGCTAATGTACTGTATAATTATTTTTAAAAAGATTTAAAATAATTTTAATTTTTTTAAATTTGTTACATATATTTATTCAATTTTTATTTATATTATTGTTTTATGTGTATAGATGTATTTATAATTTATAAAAAATAAATAAAACAATTTATAAGTTATTAAAATAAATAATAAAACATATTAATAATTAAGGTGTCCATTACGATGTCGGGCGGAGAAAAATCCGCCATCAACCACAGTGGCGAAAATCCGCCCGCCTACACCGTCTGAATACCGACCGAGCAATTACAATGCCGCGAACCGAAAACCGCCGGAGGCGGAAAATAAACAGAAAAACCGCCCGCCCATGTCCGAGTCCAAGTCCATCCGCCCGCCACGGACGGAAAGACGCACGAAAAGCCAAAACCGCCCGCCCTGACGACCGAGACACCGCCCGTTAAATTAGGATCGTACCGACATGAGCGCGGGAAATCCACAAATACACCGCCCGCCAGCGCAAACAACAGTGACGAAAATGGACACGGCGGAAGCCCTGGCGGCCACGTCCATGCACAGAAACCATCCGCTGACGAAAACAAACACACACAACATGGCTAACAAGTCCACACAGCAACCCATGCACAAAAACCCAAACACAGTACACATCCCTGAAACACCCCCTCCCCTGGACAAACAAATCAACTACAAATCCCAGAACACCAGCCACAACACACCTGAAAACAACAGACCATCATGACACACCCACATAGGTAAGTACAAAACCAGCCCCTTCACAGACCACAACCCCCTGCAACATTACAAACTGAGGACGAAAGCACACAACACAGCGAGACAGAAAGGACAGCAGCACACCACAGACACGCACCCATCACACCCATCACCACCACCACCACCACCAAATACCGGCAACACAAACCCCCTGCACATCACACACCACACACCGCACCAGCACCACAAACACCAAAACACACACCATGGCACCACACAGAATGCCCAAGTTCACTGCCACCGAGTTGACGGTCATGGTCGACGAGATCGTCAAGGTGCACCCACAAATCTATGGCAACCAGGTCCAACAGACACCACTATCCACCAGAAACCGGTTGTGGAGCAGGATCGTAGACCAGGTCAATGCAGTCGGGAACGTTCCACGCAACAGAGGAGAAATTAACAAAAGGTGGAACGACCTCAAAAGCGTGGTCAAGAAGAAGGAGACCAAAAATCGAGAGCTGGCTGCCAGGACTGGCAGAGGGAATCCCGCGCTATTCAAGACCTTCAAGGCGTGGGAGGAGAAGGTGCGAGTCATCATACATCCGGAGATCCTCACCGGATTACCAGGGGAGTGGAGGCTGGTAAGTACAAACAAACGTATACCAGCACACCGCTATGTAATCACATGCACTACCACCATGCCATAGCTCCTAGGGACAAACACCCCCATGTCCAGTACACAATACACAAGACATCACCCACACATGCAACAGACACTCACACACACTCAGCCCAAAGCTACCAACTAACAAAACCATGGGGGCATGTGTACAGTCAGCCAGCACCGCAACTCCCACCAGGTCCCCTTGCACTCCAGATGCGCCAGAATGAGCACTCCCCACACCCACATCCATGTGTCCGCCATAGCTGCACTGACCGACAAGTAACAGGTAAGTAGCCGGCACACAAAGACAGTGGGTCGGAGGGGGGACAGCAGAAGTAAAACACCCATCCAGGCCCCCACTACCACAGACCAGTAAGGCGGAGCACACCCCACATCCATGTGCCGCCATAGCTGCACTGACCGACAAGTAACAGGTAAGCAGCCAGAACACAAAGACAGTGGGTCGGAGGGGGGACAGCTGAAGTAAAACACCCACCAGGCCCCCACTACCACAGACCAGCAAGGCGGAGCACCCCTCCCTCCCAGTACCATGTGGCATCCATTGCATTGCGCACTCAGAAACAACCTGTAGGTGGGAAAATGTACAGGGCGGGGCGTCTGCAGGCATGAGGACTGTACTACGACTGACACATGGGACATGCCACGTAGCAGAGGAACACGCAGCACTGCTCCCAGTCACAATCATGAGACCAATGTGCACACGGACATGTTCAACAGAGTCAAACCCCACATGACCCATCACAGATACAGCAACACCTAAGGAGCCACGTCTGCATGTACAAGTCCCACTGGAGCACAGACCCACACGGCAGGCACTGTGCCACCCATCACACACATCAGCAACACCATCGAAGTCCTGTCCATGTAGTCCTCACTGCCTGTCACCCACACATCGTACAACAACGCCCACGTAAGACAGACCGTACTAGAAGTAACAGCTTGGAACCACAATATTGCACACAAAGACAACCGGACCCATGAAACACACAGGCACACAATGCACATTCAACATATCATCCATCTCATCTCACAGCCACAATGTCATGAAAGGTATGACATCCGAACAGCTGGCCCTCATACAGTAGACATGCAAAGATACCTGCCCATGACAAATCAAGTGCCTGCAGTGACCGAAGCGCACGTCACACTGCGAGTAACGACACACATAATATAGTCAACACCCCAAGAGCACAGCACTGATGCACATGTACCAGGGCAGCACGCACACAAAGGAATTGGCCCATCTGCAATACGTCGTGTGGCACACAACAAGCACGAACTCACAACATTGCTACCAATGTGATGTCCATGAATGATAACAGTCAGCAGATATTCCGGCCATGTGAGACAGACACACACCTTTGTCTATGCACTGTCACGTTGCCAGAACACATGTCACGTTCTGCACCCATTACCCACAGCATGTACCCCAAAAGCATATTTCAACCCAAGAGCGTTTAGGGGGCTGTACCCCCTTTGGCATCAGCGTACCTAAGCGTTCCATCCCTCCCCTAAACCATCGTTCCACCCAACATCGTCGATGGTCCTGGAGCACGCATACACACGAGCCACAAAATGTAGGAGCATAGCAACACACACCCATCGGCATTGCTAATCCGTCCCATGCCACATGTCCACATCACACAGACCCATTGCCTAGCCCACGCATACACACATCGTACATCCACACACACGCCACTGGGAAACCTGTGCACGACAGTGCACGAACTGTGAATGTCAGACAACCAATACATACTTTGCTAGGTGCAACACAATGACCCATCTCATCCTCCCAACAGGTGCAGAACTGCTGGATGCTGGAGAGGGTGACAGCAGCCAGCACAGCCAGTCCGCAAGCCCCCGACCCGGACTCACGGATGTAGAGGAGCTGGACACCTCTCCGGACACGGACCACCCAGCAGGCCCATCTGGAGTGGCAGGGCACAACCGCTCCCCAGGGCCCCTCCTGCCCACCAACCCATCACCCAGGGCTGCTGACCAGTCACAGACCCCTGCTGCCACAGCCGTTGCGGCCACCACCACCGCCGCAACCACCACCACCGCCGCAACCACCACCACCACGCCATCCCTCGCCACAGCCCCTGCGCAAGGGTCGGCACGGCCGTCGGGCTCCACCCTGGGAGCCAGAGCGAGGACCGTGGTGAGCAATGTGGCTAGTGGGCAGGTCGGTGGCAGCAGTACTGGTAGGAGGAGCAGGGCCAGGCCAACGCCAACTGTGCCTGGGAGCCAAGCCCTGCCGCCAATCGACAGAGTCCTTGGGGCCTATGAAGAGGCCCAAGGCGAATGGGCCAGGTCGGCAAGCGACACGCGGGAGGTCCTTGCGGTGTTGAGGTCCATGGACGCCCATATGGCCCAAATCGCGGCCCTCATGGGCCAGCTGGTGGTGGGGGGAGGGCACAAGCAAGGCCAGCAACACCACCTCCGCCACCACCTGCTGTGGCGCAGGCTCGTGCAGCATCGCGTTCCCCTGCGTCCACAGCGAGTGAGCACTCCTCAACCACCACCAGCGGAACATCAACACCCCCCTACCAAACGTGGAAGGGGCCGTCCGAAGAGGAAACAGGTGTCCAGAGAGGACTTCGCCCGCACCAAACGCCAGTGAGTCAGCCAGCCACCTTGACCACCTACTGCATTGACTTGCAATACGATCCTACCCCACACTGCCATGTGAATGGCATGTGTCTGTTGGACTGTGGACATAGAACTTCATGGGTACACCTTGACCATCACGCAGCCATGACCGTCTACTCATTGTCACAGCATGCACCACATTTGACATCACCTTGCACACAATCACATGTCACCGCTGTTAATAAATACACCTTGATCACAATCGGCTTAATGTGTCCTGGGTTTATTCCACGATGTGCAATCGCCACCATGAGCAGAAATGCATCTGCTGTGTGGCATGTCGATGGGACAGGAGAGGCTGCAGGGACCTAGGGGTGAAAAACAGAACAAGAGTACATTCAATGAGTGTGTCACACACTCATCATACAGTACTTGTCACCAACTACAAGCAATGCACACACATCTCACAGAGCAACAGGGCACAATGCTACAGCCACTGTCAGTGGCATACCAACCTGGACATGGACCATTGACACACAGCACTCAGTGAACAAAAGGCCCCCGTAACAGAGCACACATACACCTGCACAACTACAGCTACATCAGCCGTCGTACATGGTCACTCACCGTCAAGTGAAGTAGCGGGCGATGAGCTGTTGACGCACATTCACAGCTTCATTCTCTCCACTGTCCTCTTCACTGGAGCTGTCCTGGTCTGCAGGCTGGGGCCCTGGTTGATCTCCGTCATCCACAATTAGGGGGATCTGCTTGCGGATCGCCAGATTGTGCAGCATGCAGCAAGCCACAATTATCTGGCACACCTTCTGTGGGGAGTATGCCAGTGCGCCCCCGGTGCGGTCCAGGCATCTGAACCTGGACTTGAGGAGGCCAAAGGTCTGCTCAACCACACGTCTGGTCCTCCCATGTGCCTCATTGTAGCGGACATCAGCTGGGCTCCCAGGACGTCGTAATGGGCTGAGCAGCCAGGGTCCATTCGGGTAAGCAGAGTCACCTGGGTGTGAGGGACACAGAGAACCGTTGCAATTCCAACTGGACACAAGACAGCATCGCACAGCCAGCACGCTACACTACTCCACATACTCACCAACAATCCAGCCACGGTCCGGTTGCAGATTGGTGATCAGACGTGGTAGGATGCTGTTGCGCATGATGTGCGTCATGGGCCGATCCTGGGAATTTCGCACACACGTGTGTAATCACCATGTCCGCAAGGCACACCACTTGCACATTCAGGGTGTGCGTGTGCTTCCGGTTGCGGTAGAGGTGCTCGGTGGCCTGTGGTGCAACAAGGCCAACATGGGTGCAGTCTATTGCACCAACGACGTGGGGGATTCGTCCAAGAGCATAGAATGCACCCTTCACTGCCGCCAATTCACGAGCCCTGGGGAAGCGGATGTATCTGTTCCTGTACAGCATCATCGCTGACAGTACATCCCTGAGCACCATGCTGAACATGGGTTGGGACATCCCACCTCCACTGCCCACTGTGTGCTGGAATGACCCAGTGGCGAAGAAATGCAGTGCAGCCATCACCTTAGCCGTGGGGGTGAATGCTGTTGGATACACCCTGCGAGGACGGAGGTGGGGTTCCAACAAGGCACATAGACGATGCAGGGTGGGTCGGTCCAGACGATATTTGCGGATGACCTCCACATCCACCATGTCTGACAGCAATTGGTAGGGGCGATGAATGTTTGGTCTCCGCCTAGGAAAGATGGAAGTGAACACATGTCAAAGCAACATGCCACATGGCATATTCACATACACAAAACATAAATGACTGAGCAGGCAATTGAATGACAGAACGGCTGACAATTAGGGACAGCACAGCCACAATACACTTACACAGGTCCCCTACCAATAGCAATGGGCAGTGACACACACCATTGCTATGAGCATGCACATGGGGAGTTAGGCCTTAACAACTTGTAAGGCATGCTGATGGTAACAGACTGCATATTCGGTAAGCTGCAACACCATGGCAACATGACTAGCTGCTGTGCATCACACTGCTTCCGAGGCTGGGTGTGTAGGGCACACACCAACAACGCTATGGACACAGGCTGAGCGGCCAAAACAATTGGGACCTGTGGCACGGGGGGTTATGAGACAGTCATTGATGTCCCTACTGCACCCTATGTACAGCACTGTACGGATCACACCTCCAGAAACATTGACAGGTGTACACATTGACAGCCCCATGCCAACACGGCTGTGTGCTTGCAACTACACATCACAAGTGACACATAACATTGCACGTGCCAAGTGGCAGATGTACATAGTGAAAGATGGCATGTGTGTGCATATGCATATCCCATGCTCCCATGCCAATGTGTACATGATGATGTTCCTACATACATGTGGAGGCTGAACACTGGCCGTCCCTGCCTATGCACACAGCATGTTGTGGCCCTGTCCATTGTGGACCTGCACCCACACGCAAATCATGGCCACACGTGCAGATGCATTGTGCACATTATACTGTGTGGTGCACATGGCATCAGCGGACTGTACCCGGCATGGGCCAGGCCCTTACGGCCAACTCCAATGACCCTCGCGGTTGCACCCTGCATGTTCCACTGTGGAGGTAGGCGTCCATGGCCAGCTGGGAGCAGGCCAACGTCTGCAATTGAAGCTGCCAGACATGGTACACGAATCGCAGCAGCCTGTACCCACTGAAACGGCCCCAGGGGGTAATATGTGTGTGTGAGTGGGACAGGCATAACCACAGCTACCTGGCACTGCAGCCTGGCACCCCTCGACAACACCTGCTGCTGCCACCACTCCACCTACACGTGGATGACGCTGAGGACATGTCCAGGTCCACTCACCAGCGAGGAGCTGGAGAACCTGGATTCCGTGCTCCACGCACACTGCACATGGCTATTCCTTGCGAAAGTTGTGTGTGAGAGACAACTGCAGTGTGTGTGGGTGTGCATGTGGGGGACACACATGTCGTTGCTCCTCAGCACTATGAGTCAGAGCCTGTGGAGTACAAACATGCACTGCTCACCATGCTGGCTGCAGGTGGCATGGGTATGTGAGCTCTCGGGCGCTTTGACCTGTCTGTCCCTCCCAAGTGGTGGTACATGGCAACTTCATGTCAGACATCCAGTGACACAGACAATTGGCAATGCAGGTCACAGTGCACTTGTTGGTCGTGTGGAAGTCAGGCTGCGGCCATGCTGCCCTTCTCAGTCCCAGCAGGCCTGGCCTGCACATTGACTGCACAATGCCAGTAGGTGCCGACACAGACTGCCTAGTGGGTTACATGTGTCTCCTGTTCAGGACCCCCCGGATGAGCGCTTACTCTGCACTGTCGATTGGACACACCATGACTCGTGATAGGGATGTGTGTGAGAGATAGTGGCACTGAATGTGACCTTCGTTGCGGGGTGGGCCATGTACAGGGCGAGTACGCTGATGGTTGCGCAGTGTTGGTCACAGTGGGTACACCCACACAGATGTGTTGCCTTGTGATCTTTTTCTAGGTCAGCCTGACAATGGACAGTAGATGTGGGCAGGCTACACATTGCTCGATGTGCTGTCTATGTGCATGTGCATTCACACCAGGCACAACTGCCCCTGCACATGTGACCCCTGCTGCACTGAGTGCTGGGTCTGTTGAGCTGATGCACCGTCTGTGCGTGGGGCAGACAGCTCTGCTCACTTCCGTCATTGCCCATGACATCACTTTGCCGCAGGTGACATGGATCATGGAGGGCCCACATGTACGCGTGGGTGGACTTCACAAGACTGTCCAATGGTTGTCACCCCCAGTCAGTGCTTCGAATGGGAAGAATGTGGTGCTGGTACTCATTTTGATGTGTCGAGTGTGCGGGGCTAGGTGCGGGGCTACATGCAAGACATGGGAAGGTCATCGGCTTATCTACTAGTTGCAATACACACGAGACATGTATTTTTCTGACCACATCAGGGGCATTCCTTAAACTAACTGAAAGTCAAACAGTTATCTTTTACACTGTCCTCATGGCCTCCCCTCGCTCACACCAATATGCATTTGCACATGAGAAGCTAGCGCATGCACAAGCAGCACCAAGCTCGCCCCAGAGAGGCCAAGGAGTGTATGTGTGGGTCCAGTTGAACAAGTGGTCTGTCTCACGGTATAATTAGTGGCGGGACGCCGTCCACATGCGTGGTGCCCCGACTCGAGACCCGGGCAACATTGACAATGCATGACAGGCTCCGCAGTCCGGATACACCACCTGCAACACACAGAGGCTGTAGCTGCCCTAGCGGGCCAGTCCGCGTCCAACTGGAGCTCATGGCCCCACACATTCATTCTTTGGCCTCTCTGGGGCGAGCTTGGAGCTGCTTGTGCACGCGCTGGCTTCTCTGTTGCAATGGCATGTAACGTGTGTGGGTGTATTGTCAATGGGTGGAATGGTGCGAGCCACCTTCCGTGACGTCACTGCTGCTTGTGATGTGTGCGTCCCCCACTACTTCCATTTGACTTGTGCCATACTACACATTGTGGATGTGTTGCCTGCGTGATGTGACAAGGATGAGCGCGCCATGACCTCTCACCCACCATGCTCTACTGCCATCCCGTGCCCTGGATTGCCTGTGCAAGTGGACAATGTTGGGGATACACCAGGTCGACAGGGGATGTGAGTGCCTTGGCAAGGGCCTGGCGGACGCGCAGCAGTATCCGGCATGTCCACGGAGGGTGGGCTGACGTCTACACTTGATGCGGCATTGTTCGTGTGCCCGCCTGTTGTGCACACACGAGTTCACATTCATCACCAGACAGGTGGTCTTTACAGATTCCCAGGAGTGCGCCAATGTACTGTTCCTGAGTCCTCCCAACACAGCGTGTTTCAACATTGCATGTGCGCACCTACCTGTCACACCCACCCACCTGAGCCATGCATAACTCCCGCTTCACATGACACATGTGTGTCTCCCACAGTTGTGCTACTTATTTGCGTTGACATCCAATGACAGTGGACTACATGGTCATCTCACGACTGCCGTGTACTTCACACACTCTCATCCTCTCTCATTCGTACTTGTGAAATGAATCAGCAGAGACACATTGTTGCTTCAAGCCATGTATTGGGACTTATGTCCTCGGTGATGCAGTATAGTGAACACTACTGGCAGCGAAGAGCATGTGGAGGATATACTCAGCATGATTACACATAGCATAGGGTGTAGGGGTACAGTGATTAGTTGTTGACTGTGGGATGTGGGCTTCAGAGTTACAACTGCTTAGCCGTTGGTGTGCTAATGTACATTTGCTAATTACTGTGGTGCTGCTGACTTTGACACAGACAGTATACATGTAGCCTACCAGTCCGCTTGTCATCATGGGCACAGTGCATCTCAGTTCCATGTTACAGGTTTGCTGCTATAGTTACTCATACACACGTGCGTGGAGGTGACATCAGGGCATGGGCTTACGTGCATGCAACGGCGTCCCACTTGTTGTTGCGATGTGGTGGGTACTGGCCATGTCACAGTCACTGGGCTCATGTTGTTGGTGGATGCACTTGGTGTCCATGCAAAGGTCCTGGCACGGACGTTCAGAGGGAGGTGTGGTGACAGCTCTCACATACTACAGCAGGACTATTGCTGTCCACTGACCGGTGCATATGTTCATGGGCGCAGGATCCATATCATGGCATGGTTGTTCGTGCAGTTCTGTCCATGTGGTTGCCATACACAAATCCCATGCCTCTGCCTCCCCTGTTCATGCAGAGTTACTGGATGTGATGAGGAACAGGGTGCATATCCCAAATAGTATCAGATGTCATGGCAGTGTAGTTGTTGTTGTGGTGTCAGTTGCAGGTTGCATGGTATAGTTGTTGTACTGGTAACTGCCTAGTCCGTGCGTAAGCCAAGCATGGGTACGGTGTGGGACATCATTGCTCAATTGGGGGTATGGCGACGGGGCCCGACGAATTGACAGGTTGTCAGGAATGCAATACCTTCCAGCAGGGCTTCCGTGGCATTGGTGGTGGACATGGTTGCCATCCAGTGTAGCGGATGGTGGCTGTCAAGGTGTTGGTCGTGAGTTGTCCCTTGTAGGAGCATGATGGGACATGTTGGATGGCATTCGATGTAACTGTAATCCATTATCCGTCGTGTGGAGGCACAGTGGTCCCACTGCAGTGTGGGTCCGATAGTCGCCACATACGCCATGCCCCCATAGGCTGAACAGACCCTGTCGTGGGCGTCCAGGGGGTTGAATAGTTGTAGCAGGTCCTCCCTTGGACATGCCGGGTTGGAGAGACATAACTCCACAGGATAGTAGAAGGGACACCTCCGACAGTAGAAGACGGGGATGACGCAGCTGAACAATGCGATGCGGTAAGTTAGTCGGTAACTTACGTTCAGCAAGGCCAGATTGTCACATCCCAATATCTGTATCAGGTTATGTTTGTACAGCTTGATCTGTCCGGCGTAGTTGGGTAGGTGTGGTGCAAGTGCCATTTTGCTGCAGGGCGCTGTGGTGGCGTGCTCCGGCTGTCTGTGCAGTCTGCAGAGTGCAACCTCCGATGTTGCTGGGAATTCTGTAATGGTCGTAGGGAGGCAGGACTTGTGTTATGTTGGCTTGTGCGGAGGACACGGGCCCTCATCCCACATGCTTCTCTGAATGGTCAAGGTCAGTGGTGTCTGACTCCTTCCAGATAACTTGCATGTGAACCACATGGGGGAGTGTTATCATTTCTTCTTTCCGTTCTGAATGTTCTTTGGTGTTATGCGCTATCTGCCCTGTGGCCGCTTCCCTCTGCATGCCTGTGTTGGGCTTTGTTTGGTGCAATGACTGTTGTCTCCGGCTTGTTTAGTCGGGATGTGGTTTCACAGTGGGAATGGAAGGTCATTCGGTGCTGTCTCCTCTCCCGTGTGTGGGCAGCAGGCTGCGTTTCCGCTATACGTTGGGCCTTGTGTTATAATTGGTACCACCTGTTGTCTGTCCCCGGTATCTTTGATGTTACGTATTGCATGTCTTTTTATTGGGTGCAGGGTGGCATCGGTGTTTCTGTGTGGTACTGGCGTACCTTTTCCCGACGGGGTCCATATTCTACTGGGTGATGTTGCCTCCGCTGTGTGCTTCGCCGTGTTTTGCACACAGGGGTGTGTCCTAATGTGGCGTGACGTCACTGACATGTTCGGGTCACTTGTGTGACGTCAGGTTGGCAACAGTGAATTGCCGGTTGGGGACATGACTGTGGCAGGGCTGTCACGTGACATGTGCGTTCTGGGTGGTGCTGGTGTGTGTGGTGTTTTGTTGTGACCCTGTGTTTGTGTGCGGCGCATGCATTGCGCTGCCATTGGCCTCTGCGTTGTGCGCATGTGTGGGTGCAGTGGTGGATGTGTCGTGTCCACGCAGGGTTGTCGGGGCGGGGGGGGCCATATACAGTTTTCCCGCCCTTGCGCTGTGTGCGCTGTTTGCGTGCCCCTGTTGTGTGTCTGCCTACCTGCGTCGCCGCGGTGCGTTGACTCCTGGGTGCTGCATCAGGTAGAGCATGGGGAGGGCCTGCAGTGCTGGATTCATGCTCGGGGGACCGCCTCTTTGCTATCCGTACCGTGCGTTCGGTTTTCCGCCTTGCTTTCACGTGCGGTGTCTCTTAGCCGGGGGAACTGTTTGGTTCTGGCATCGTAATTTGTACGCCGGGCGGTACGTGATTTCGTCGGACGTTGTGTCTCCATTAGGCCGCGCCGCTCCGTGGACGGGCGCACTTTGATGGCGGAGGGCGTAGCTGGCTTACGGGCGGTGTTTGGCTGTCTTTTCGCATCCTAATTGGGCGGGCGTGTGTGCTGTGGCGGGCGGACGGTAACTGGTGCTTTTTGCATCCGCCAGCACGGCGGTGGTGCTTCCGCCCGCCATCCTAATGGGCACCTAAGTATATATATATTATATGTATATGTTTAATGTATTTTCAAATTATATATATTACTTATAATTTTTAAGCATTGTAAAATATTTTTGACTATATTTCTTTTATTTATATGCATTATTTACTTTATTTTACAATATTTTTTTAACTTAAATTAAAAACGATATTTTTAACAACGATATTTTTGACATCGATATTTTTTTTTCGATATTTTTGTACTTACCTTAATGTAGATAGGATGTCGATATTCTTGTCTTCAATATTTTTGCTGCGATATTTTTGTATGTCGATATTGTGACCTTCGATATTTAGTCAGTGATTCGGGGAGAAGGTGTTGGATTTAAAATCCAACACCTTCCCTACTGTCCGCACAGACTGGAGTTGGAATAGTAAATTATACTATTCCAACATCCAGCGCCCCCCTCAGCAAGTCGTTGTTACGACTTGCGGGGTAATGGCATGCGTTGTTACAACGCGGTCGTTGTAACGACCGCGTTGTAACAACATGCGGCGTAACGGGATGTGGGGTCAAGAGGCATATTCGTTTGTGACAGCTGTGCTGAATATGCGTACTATGATTTACTTGAATGTCTATGAGAAGCAAATTCACATGTAAAAAATATTGAATTGAAGACACCTGGAGCATAATTGGGGATGATTATGATGGCGGACGGAAAAGCATTCCGACTGCCGTGCTAGCGGGAAATTGCCACCCGCAGGTTCCGCTGCAAATCCGCCGGCCAGATTAGGATACACCGCCAGAAACTCCCTACTGCGGCGGTCGGATTCCAGGATTCAGCAGCGGAAAAGCTGAAAATCCATCCGCGATGGTCGGATTTGCTGCGGAAAGGCCAAAGACCGCCGTTTCCCCAGCGGACAGGAACTCATGGAGCTATCCGCAGTATTGCCACCGCCATCCTCGATTGGCCGGATTCTCCGCAGCGGTGTGGTGGGCTGTTTGTAGCATCGTAATACAAATGGCGTTCGTAACCGCATCCCGCACGGCGGTCCCTCCCTTTTGGCTCCGTCAGCCACCGCTGCGGAAGGGGATTCCTGGCGGTTCCCGAAACACCGCAGCGGACGGGAAATGGGCTATCTTTGCCCATCGTAATACGGCGGACGCAAGGACCGCCGATGGAGTGTGGAAAAGGGCATTTTCCGCCACCGCTAGCACCGCGGATGTGCTACCGCCCGCCATCGTAATCAGCCCCTATGTTCCTTGGATCCTGTAAATGTCTGCAGATATTTTAACCATAGGTTTCAAAGTATGATGTCATTGATCTGCATTAAAAATATTCCTCCTCTTGGAGAAGTAACTGATTTCTTTTGACGAAAAGAGTACCAAGCCAGAGGTGTTCCTCATATACACATGCTATTATGGAGCAAGAATGCTCCAAAATTTGGAACTGATACTGATGAAAGTATTTTGTCTTTCATTGAACAGTGAATTCCAAGAGAAGGAGGAGAAAACACCTTGAGATAACAAGTTTTACAGTTTCAAAGTCATCGATGTGGCAAATACTGGCAACGAAAATACAAGTATAAGGGAACATTTTATACAAAGTGTCATTTTGGATTCCCACATCCAATAATTTCAAAAGGAAGAGGAAATAGTTTTATATCAGCAGTAAGGCATACAATAACTCGGAAATGTCCAAAGAATACATACAACTTAAAAAGAACCAAGATTCAAAGTATATTAATGACTACAATCCAGTGATTTTGACAATGTGGAATGCAAACATGGATATTCAATATGTTGCAGATGATTCAATTGCTGTTGCTCGCTATGTTACATCATATATAACTAAATCTGAAAAGACAGTGATGAAATAAATGTGGGAAGAAATTTCAGAGGAAAAGAGTCTTAGCAAGAAATTGTACAGCTTTAGCTTAAAACTGCTTTCGCACCAAGAGATTGGATCCTATGAATGTTCGGATCGGTTGAGCTCTGCCAGTTTATATTCAAAGTCAAGAGGAATCATTTGGATAAGTTCAGGTCTTGCCTGCACACAAAATAGAGAATTGAAAACATTACAAGAAATCGAATAATTAGCACTGAATGAACCAGATATTACAGATATTGTTAAAACTAATATGTTGGATACATACTATCCCAAAAGGAGTCCACATCTGGAAAACCTATGTCTGTATGAAATACTTCAACATTACAGCTTTAAAAGAAACATTACAGAAAATATAAATGAAGAAAAATATGCAGTAATTGGATGTGACGGATGTTTGGTAAAACATGTCAAAGGAAATCTTTTTAACCACCAAAAACTCAGTTGTGAAAGTCC
This sequence comes from Calotriton arnoldi, assembly GCA_963921515.1. Classification (NCBI taxonomy): domain Eukaryota; kingdom Metazoa; phylum Chordata; class Amphibia; order Caudata; family Salamandridae; genus Calotriton; species Calotriton arnoldi. The sequence goes on along the minus strand of CAWUFW010001035.1, from coordinate 435,546 downwards.
AGATAAGAGGGAATTTTTCTATTTAGCACTTCTGCAACTGTTCTAGCCTTGGCGTAGTGAAGCAGAATTACTTGGAGATTTTGACTGCTATGAAGATTCTTTCAATGCATGTAAAGATAGTATTCAACGCACAATCTTCCCAACGTATCTACAAATGTTAAATGATGAGATTGAACAAGAAACTACTATTGCAGCTGAAATAGCTAGAGACAGTTCTCAAGATAGTCAAAGTTCAGGTCCACTAAGTCAAGATCCACTAGGACAACCAATTATTGAAAATGAAGCAGCAATAGCCATAAATGAAGTAGAAACTGCAATGCAACAAGCACAACGGGATATTATTCAGTTTGAAAATTAGAAGAACAACTAAACATTGAACAAAAAGAAATATATCTACAAGTGACAGAAAAGATACAACATGGTTTGCAACATGAAAAAAGGAATGCCAATGCTCATCATTTAAATCTATTGTAATGTACATCAGTGGTCAAGCTGGAACAGGAAAAGTTTCTTAATTAAAGTTTTGACTAGTTATCTATAAAAAAACAACAGAATCACATTTATCTTGTGTTGTAACAGCTCCTACTGGATTAGCAGCACATAACATTAAAGGGATTACTTTACATCGATTACTTATGCTACCAGTTGAACATGAAAATAAATTGGAATATCACAAGCTATCTGGAGAAGCTTGTTATGAAGTCTCAAGAGTACTGAAGAAAATGAAACTTCTAATCATTGATGAAGTGAGCATGGTCTCAAACTTAATGCTTGCCTTTGTTCACTTGAGAATGCAACAGATTTCATAATCAGATTATGATGTTCTGTTTGGAGGAAAACATGTAATTGTATTCGGCGATCTACTACAACTTACTCCTGTAAAAGGGCAACCTGTTTTTAAAACACTTGTCCATGAAGATACTAGAAAATCTTTGGGAAGTATTGGAATTGTGAACATTTGGTCTCATTTTGAATATAAATAACTTATTAAGAAGATGCGACAAGCAATTGATGAACATTATGGAAATATTCTTCAAGATATAAGAATTGGTGTCTTGACGAAACATGGTAAACAAGCTTTAGAAAGTCGGCTACTAAGGCACTTGTTTACAACTGGAAACACAGCGGCTGAAATAATGTACAATAAGCTTGGAGAAAAGAAGTCTATAGTTTGACTAATGCCTACACTGCAAGAGTGTTCTACATTTAATCAAGAAGTTTTAAAACTGTAAAAACAACAAATAGTGGAGATTGAAGCTATTGATAAAATTGACCATCAAGGAGTGACTATTCTCCTCACAGAGAAACTACAATCAAAATTGTATTCTTTGGAAAAGTCTGTATCTAAGACTGCACGCTTAGAAAAGACTTTACATGTATGTATAAACTGTTGGGTAATTTTATGGCGTAAGTTGAATGTAGAAGAAGGTTTAGTAAATGGAGCAATGGGAAAAGTTGTTGATTTTGTAAATTTTCAGAACAGAGATGGAATATAAAATTTGATCAGATTAAAGAGGTAAGACCGATTGGGAATTGTGTTGTACGTTTTTTGCTTGTAAAAGACTCGTATGTTCGCAGTAAACAGTTTCCTTCATCTTTAGCATATGCAGTAACTATTCATAAATCTCAAGGTTTAAGCATAGACAGTGCGTTGGTAAATATTGGAAGTACAGTGTTCAAAGAGGGAATAACACACGTTGCATTGTCTCGAGTAAGAACATTATCTGGTTTGTATTTGATTGATTTTGATGAGAAAAAGGTTAGTGCTGATGCAAATTGTGTAAGAGAGTACAATTGTTTAAGAAGACTGTATACTCCTCATTTAGGTGAGTATCCCATATATGAGAAACGTGTAGTGTGTCCAAAATGGAAATATGTCGAACATTCAACTGAGATTCAAAAAAAGAAAACAATTGAAGAGAATCATGAAGGTGTAAAGAAAATGAAAATGGAAACTGTTGATGAGATTGTAGGATACCAGTTGGAAAACAGTTCAGGTATCAATTGCTATGCTAATGTGATTTTGAATGTTGTGTTTTATCTTGAAGAGTTTCATTGTGAAATTATGGGAAATCATGAAAAAGATTTTGTTCTTTATTATGTCATGTATTTCTACAGTTGGTAACTGACAGAAGTACAATCCATTCTGCTTCTGGTGTTCAACATCTTTTGGATATATGTACTGGTTCTTTGACATTTACTCTTAATGTACAACAAGATGCACAAGAATTTCTAATGCTTATGCTCGGAGTATTAGAACATGAAGGAATACAGATTGAAAACTTATTTGGAGTAAGTTACAGATGGGATCATAAATGTGAAGAGTGTTCATTTACTTGCAGCACTGAAATAGACACAGAACTATTCATATACTTAATGATACCAGATTGCAAATCAGTACCTTTTAAAAAATTTGTAAAAACAGCCAATCAGGATATGAAATGTTTGCATTGTAAATCAGAGATGTTATCTACATTACATATAGAAAGATCTGGAAAATATCTAATTTTAATGTTTCAATGTTGTAGAACAAAGGAAAGAAAATTGGAAAACAAAATACCATGTTTTGTGCAAGTCAAATATCTATTTCAGGAAGAACCTTTATAGCAGTGGCTAAATATTTTCCATGATGGACCTACTACAACATGTGGACACTATGGGGCCGATTCTGATGCGGGTTGGAAAAGCTTCCCGACTGAATCGGTTGGGAAATGGTGTCCGACCCACTCGGATCGGGAAAGTCCGACCGGCGGAGTAGGATGCATCTGGATGCTTCCAGATACGATTTGGTTGAACTCCCATTGACTTCAATGGGAACATTTGTTCCTAACCGCATCAGAATTGGGCCCTCGGTCGGGAAGACACGTTCCCGATCCGATTTGGAAGGAGCAAATGCCGTTAGGAGGCCTTCCTAACCGCATCAGAATCAGGCCCTCGGTCGGGAAGCTTTTCCAACCCGCATCAGAATCGGGCCCAACTGTGTATTTAAAGTGTAATAAAGGATGGACACATTGCAATGATGCACACTTGCAATTCAAATCTAGGTTGCCTTTCGAATTACCAAATTTATATTTGATATTTTTGAAGCCAAAGGTTGAATACATTATTTGGCCTATTTGGAAGATGGGAATACGAATGAACAAATTTATATTGGATTCTTTCAAAGCGAAAGTTTTGAATACATTATTCGGCCTATTGGGAAGATGTGAACATGAATTAACAAATTTGTATTGGATTTTTACGAAGCGAAAGTTTTCAAGACATTATTCGGCCTATTGGGAAGATGTGAACAGAAAGTGGACAGGATTGAAGCAATTACTATTTATAATTAGTGTTTGGGTTACTATTAGTGCTAATTGATATTGCATTTGGAAAATTCAGTTTAAAAGCAATAGTTTATATATTTGTTGTCTACATTGTACCAGATGTAAATGGGAGTGTACATTTTAGAAAATGTACTTGAGAGTAATAAAAGATGTAATATACATGTTGGACGCAATTAAGAAACTGTAGATAGGTAAACATATAGGTAGACATATTGGAAATAATGCTTTGCCGTAATTTGTTTTTTTTTCACAATCTCGTTGATTGTTTTTTTCCCCGCTGTTGTATGATGATACTACGTTGAAATCACTGTGTATGGTGAAGTTCAGTAGAATCTGAGAACAGCAAGAAAGGGAAACTGAAAATGCTATATAATTCTAAAATTATTTTGTGTTCTTAAAAGTGTAATATTTTAATTTCTGTAATACATTACATTATATAGCATTTTCTTTCTTCTTTATTTACAGTAGGTAATAGTGAAGTTTGAAAAGAGTTTTAATTCAGTTTCCGACAATACTTCTAAAATAGTTCCACAGAGTTATGTATCTAAACTACTAAAAAAGGTAAGAACACATAAGATAATATGCATGATAACATTCATTTATGTGTTATTTATTTCTAATAAAAATAATGTTGAACCTTTATACTATTTAAAAACTTTCAGATATCATCAGACAGGTACTATCCCTGCACTCATGCAATCAGCCAGGCATTACACATGCACTCATTCAATCATTCAGGCACTACTATTGCACTCATTCATTCTCTCAAACACCACCCATGCACTCATCCATGCACTCAAGCAGTACCCATGCACTCCTGCAATAACCCAGGCAGTATTCATGCACTTATCCATGCACTCAGGCTCTACCCATGCACTCATCCAATCACTCAGACACTACTATTGCACTCATCCATTCCCTCAAACACTACCCATGCACTCATCCATGAACTCAGGCACTACCCGTGCAGTCCTCCATTTATCATGGCAGTACCCATGCACTCATCCATTCACTCAGACTCCACCCATGCACTCATTTAATCACCCAGACACTACTATTGCACTCATCCATTCTGTCAAACACTACATATGCACTCATCTATACACTCAGGCCCTACCCATGCACTGCTCCAATCATCTAGGTACTACCCCTGTACTCATGCAATCAGGCAGACACTAACCATGCACTCATGCTATCACTCAGACACTACTGTTGCACTCATCCATTCCTTCAAACACTACCCATGCACTCATCCATACACTCAGGCACTACCCATCCACTGCTCTAATCACCCAGGTACTACTCATGCACTCCTCCAATCACTCAGGCACTTGTATTGCACTCATCCATTCCCTCAAACACTATGCATGTACTCATCCATGTACTCAGGCACTACCCCTGCACTCATGCAATCACTCAGGCACTACCTATGCACTCCTCCAATCACCCAGTCACTACCCATGCACTCATCTATGCACTCAGGCACTACCCAAGTCCTCCAATCATCCAGGTGCTACTCCTGCACTCATACAATCACCCAGGCACTTCTGTTGCACTCATACAATCACTCAGGCACTACTACTGCACTCATGCAATCAACCAGACAGTACTCATGCACTCATCCAATTACCCAGGCACTACCCATACACTCCTTGAATCACCCAGGCACTACCCATGCACTCAGCCAAGAACTACTCATGCACTCCTTCAATCACTTAGGCACTTCTATTGCACTCATCCATTCCCTCAAACACTACCCATGCACTCATCCATGTACTCAGGCACTACCCCTGCACTCATGTAATCACTCAGGTACTACCCATGTACTCCTTCAATCACCCAGGCACTACCCATGCACTCATCTATGCATGCAGGCACTACCCAAGTCCTCCAATCATCCAGGCGCTACTCTTGCACTCATGCAATCACCCAGGCACTTCTGTTGCACTCATCCAATTACTCAGGCACTACTATTGCACTCATGCAATCACCCAGACAGTACTCATGCACTCATCCAATCACCCAGGCACTACCCCTGCACTCATGCAATCAGCCAAGAACTACTCATGCACTCCTCCAATCACTCAGGTACTTCTATTGCAGTGATATATTTCCTCAAACACTACCCATGCACTCATCCATGCACTCAGGCACTACCACTGCACTCATGTAATCACTTAGGCACTACCCATGCACTCCTTCAATCACCCAGAAACTACCCATGTACACATCCATGCACCCAGGCACTACCCAAGCACTCCTCCAATCACCCAGGCACTACCCCTGCAGTCATGCAATCACTCAGGCACTACCCATGCACTCATTCAATCACCCAGGCACTACCCATGCACTCATCCATGCACTCATGCAGTACCCATGTACTGCTCCATGCACTCAGGCTCTACCCCTGCACTCATGCAATCACTCAGGTACTTCTATTGCACTTATCCATTCTCTGAAACACTAGTCATGCACTACTCATGCACTCATCTATTCCCTCCAACACTACCCATGCACTCATCCATGCACCCAGGCACTACGCATGCACTCATGCAATCACTGAGGCTCTACTGCTGCACTCATGCATTCCCTCAAACACTACCTATGCACTCATCCATACACTCAGGCACTGCCCATGCACTCATCCATGTACTCAGTCACTACCCAAGCACTCCTCCAATCATCCAGGCACTGCCCCTGTAGTCATACAATCAGGCAGACACTACCCATGCACTCATGCTATCATTCAGACACTACTGTTGCACTCATCCATTCCTTCAAACACTACCCATGCACTCATCCATGCACTCAGGATCTACCCATGCACTGATCCATGTACCCAGACACTACCCATGCAGTCATGCAATCATTCAGACACTACTGCTGCACTCATCCATGCACTCAGGCACTACCCATGCACTGCTCTAATCGCCCAGCACTACTCATGCACTCCTCCAATCACTCAGGCACTTGTATTGCACTCATCCATTCCCTCAAACACTATGCATGTACTCATCCATGTACTCAGGCACTACCCCTGCACTCATTTAATCACTCAGACACTACCCATGCACTCCTTGAATCACCCAGGCACTACCCATGCAATCAGCCAAGAACTACTCATGCACTCCTTCAATCACTTAGGCACTTCTATTGCACTCATCCATTCCCTAAAACACTACCCATGCACTCAGGCACTACCCCTGCACTCATGTAATCACTCAGACACTACCCATACACTCCTTGAATCACCCAGGCACTACCCATGTACTCATGCAATCAGCCAAGAACTACTCATGCACTCCTCCAATCACTCAGGTACTTCTATTGCAGTGATATATTTCCTCAAAAACTACCCATGCACTCATCCATGCACTCAGGCACTACCACTGCACTCATGTAATCACTTAGGCACTACCCATGAACTCCTTCAACCACCCAGGCACTACCCATTCACTCATCCATGCACTCAGGCACTACCCAAGCACTCCTCCAATCACCCAAGCACTAACCCTGCAGGCATGCAATCACTCAGGCACTATCCATGCACTCCTTCAACCACCCAGGCACTACCCATGCACTAATCGATGCACCAAGGCACTACCCAAGTCCTCCAATCATCCAGGCACTACTCTTGCACTCATGCAATCACCCAGGCACTTCTGTTGCACTCATCCAATCACTCAGGCACTACTATTGCACTCATGCAATCACCCAGACAGTACTCATGCACTCCTCCAATCACTCAGGTACTTATATTGCAGTGATATATTTCCTCAAACACTACCCATGCACTCATCCATGTACTCAGGCACTACCACTGCACTCATGCAATCACCCAGGCATTACCCATGCACTCATCCATGCACTCAGGCACTACCCAAGCACTCCTCCAATCACCCAGGCACTACCCCTGCAGTCATGCAATCACTCAGGCACTACCCATGAACTCCTTCAATCACCCAGGCACTACCCATGCACTCATCCATGCACTCAGGCACTACCACTGCACTCATGTAATCACTTAGACACTACCCATGCACTCCTTCAATTACCCAGAAATTACCCATGCACTCATCCATGCACCCAGGCACTACCCAAGCACTCCTCCAATCACCCAGGTACTACCCCTGCAGTCATACAATCACTCAGGCACTACCCATGCACTCATCCATGCACTCAGGCAGTACCCATGTACTTCTCCAATCACCCAGGCACTACCCCTGCAGTCATTCAATCACCCAGGCACTACCCATGCACTCATCCATGCACTCAGGCAGTACCCATGAACTTCTCCATTCACTCAGGCTCTACCCCTGCACTCATGCACTCACTCAGGTACTTCTATTGCACTTATCCATTCTCTGAAACACTAGTCACGCACTACTCATGCACTCATCTATTCCCTCCAACACTACCCATGCACTCATCCATGCACGCAGGCACTACCCATGCACTCATGCAATCACTGAGGCTCTACTGCTGCACTCATGCATTCCCTCAAACACTACCTATGCACTCATCCATACACTCAGGCACTACCCATGCACTCATCCATATACTCAGTCACTACCCAAGCACTCCTCCAATCATCCAGGCACTGCCCCTGTAGTCATGCAATCAGGCAGACACTACACATGCACTCATGCTATCATTCAGACACTACTGTTGCACTCATCCATTCCTTCAAACACTACCCATGCACTCATCCATTCACTCAGGATCTACCCATGCACTGATCCATGTACCCAGACACTACCCATGCAGTCATGCAATCATTCAGACACTACTGCTGCACTCATCCATGCACTCAGGCACTACCCATGCACTGCTCTAATCACCCAGCACTACTCATGCAGTCCTCCAATCACTCAGGCCTTGTATTGCACTCATCCATTCCCTCAAACACTATGCATGTACTCATCCATGTACTCAGGCACTACCCCTGCACTCATGCAATCACTCAGGAGCTACCTATGCAGTCCTCCAATCACCCAGTCACTGCCCTTGCGCTCATGCAATCACTCAGACACTACCCATACACTCCTTGAATCACCCAGGCACTACCCATGCACTAATGCAATTAGCCAAGAACTACTCATGCACTCCTTCAATCACTTAGGCACTTCTATTGCACTCATCCATTCCCTCAAACACTACCCATGCACTCAGGCACTACCCCTCAACTCATGTAATCACTCAGACACTACCCATACACTCCTTTAATCACCCAGGCACTACCCATACACTCATGCAACCAGCCAAGAACTACTCATGCACCCCTCCAATCACTCAGGTACTTCTATTGCAGTGATATATTTCCTCAAACACTACCCATGCACTCATCCATGCACTCAGGCACTACCACTGCACTCATGTAATCACTTAGGCACTACCCATGAACTCCTTCAACCACCCAGGCACTACCCATTCACTCATCCATGCACTCAGGCACTACCCAAGCACTCCTCCAATCACCCAAGCACTACCCCTGCAGGCATGCAATCACTCAGGCACTATCCATGCACTCCTTCAACCACCCAGGCACTACCCATGCACTAATCTATGCACCAAGGCACTACCCAAGTCCTCCAATCATCCAGGCACTACTCTTGCACTCATGCAATCACCCAGGCACTTCTGTTGCACTCATCCAATCACTCAGGCACTACTATTGCACTCATGCAATCACCCAGACAGTACTCATGCACTCCTCGAATCACTCAGGTACTTATATTGCAGTGATATATTTCCTCAAACACTACCCATGCACTCATCCATGTACTCAGGCACTACCACTGCACTCATGCAATCACCCAGGCATTACCCATGCACTCATCCATGCACTCAGGCACTACCCAAGCACTCCTCCAATCACCCAGGCACTACCCCTGCAGTCATGCAATCACTCAGGCACTACCCATGAACTCCTTCAATCACCCAGGCACTACCCATGCACTCATCCATGCACTCAGGCACTACCACTGCACTCATGTAATCACTTAGACACTACCCATGCACTCCTTCAATTACCCAGAAATTACCCATGCACTCATCCATGCACCCAGGCACTACCCAAGCACTCCTCCAATCACCCAGGCACTACCCCTGCAGTCATACAATCACTCAGGCACTACCCATGCACTCATCCATGCACTCAGGCAGTACCCATGTACTTCTCCAATCACCCAGGCACTACCCCTGCAGTCATTCAATCACCCAGGCACTACCCATGCACTCATCCATGCACTCAGGCAGTACCCATGAACTTCTCCATTCACTCAGGCTCTACCCTGCACTCATGCACTCACTCAGGTACTTCTATTGCACTTATCCATTCTCTGAAACACTAGTCACGCACTACTCATGCACTCATCTATTCCCTCCAACACTACCCATGCACTCATCCATGCACGCAGGCACTACCCATGCACTCATGCAATCACTGAGGCTCTACTGCTGCACTCATGCATTCCCTCAAACACTACCTATGCACTCATCCATACACTCAGGCACTACCCATGCACTCATCCATATACTCAGTCACTACCCAAGCACTCCTCCAATCATCCAGGCACTGCCCCTGTAGTCATGCAATCAGGCAGACACTACACATGCACTCATGCTATCATTCAGACACTACTGTTGCACTCATCCATTCCTTCAAACACTACCCATGCACTCATCCATTCACTCAGGATCTACCCATGCACTGATCCATGTACCCAGACACTACCCATGCAGTCATGCAATCATTCAGACACTACTGCTGCACTCATCCATGCACTCAGGCACTACCCATGCACTGCTCTAATCACCCAGCACTACTCATGCAGTCCTCCAATCACTCAGGCCTTGTATTGCACTCATCCATTCCCTCAAACACTATGCATGTACTCATCCATGTACTCAGGCACTACCCCTGCACTCATGCAATCACTCAGGAGCTACCTATGCAGTCCTCCAATCACCCAGTCACTGCCCTTGCGCTCATGCAATCACTCAGACACTACCCATACACTCCTTGAATCACCCAGGCACTACCCATGCACTAATGCAATTAGCCAAGAACTACTCATGCACTCCTTCAATCACTTAGGCACTTCTATTGCACTCATCCATTCCCTCAAACACTACCCATGCACTCAGGCACTACCCCTCAACTCATGTAATCACTCAGACACTACCCATACACTCCTTGAATCACCCAGGCACTACCCATACACTCATGCAACCAGCCAAGAACTACTCATGCACCCCTCCAATCACTCAGGTACTTCTATTGCAGTGATATATTTCCTCAAACACTACCCATGCACTCATCCATGCACTCAGGCACTACCACTGCACTCATGTAATCACTTAGGCACTACCCATGAACTCCTTCAATCACCCAGGCACTACCCATTCACTCATCCATGCACTCAGGCACTACCCAAGCACTCCTCCAATCACCCAGGCACTACCCCTGCAGTCATGCAATCACTCAGGCACTACCCATGCACTCCTTTAATCACCCAGGCACTACCCATACACTAATCTATGCACCCAGGCACTACCCAAGTCCTCCAATCATCCAGGCGCTACTCTTGCACTCATGCAATCACCCAGGCACTTCTGTTGCACTCATCCAATCACTCAGGCACTACTATTGCACTCATGCAAAAACCCAGACAGTACTCATGCACTCATCCAATCACCCAGGCACTACCCCTGCACTCATGCAATCAGCCAAGAACTACTCATGCACTCCTCCAATCACTCAGGTACTTACATTGCAGTGATATATTTCCTCAAACACTACCCATGCACTCATCCATGTACTCAGGCACTACCACTGCACTCATGCAATCACTTAGGCACTACCCATGCACTCCTTCAATCACCCAGGCACTACCCATGCACTCATCCATGCACTCAGGCACTACCCAAGCACTCCTCTAATCACTCAGGCACTACCCCTGCAGTAATGCAATCACCCAGGCACTACCCATGCACTCATCCATGTACTCAGGCAGTACCCATGTACTGCTCCATGCACTCAGGCTCTACCCCTGCACTCATGCAATCACTCAAGTACTTCTGTTGCACTTATCCATTCTCTGAAACACTAGTCATGCACTACTCATGCACTCATATATTCCCTCTAATACTACCCATGCACTCATCCATGCACCCAGGCACTACCCATGCACTCATGCAATCACTGAGGCTCTACTGCTGCACACATGCATTCCCTCAAACACTACCTATGCACTCATCCATACACTCAGGCACTACCCATGCACTCATCCAATCATCCAGGCACTACCCCTGTACTCATGCAATCAGGCAAACCCTACCCATGCACTCATGCTATTATCCAGACACTACTGTTGCACTCATCCATTACTTCAAACACTACCCATGCACTCATCCATGCACTCAGGCACTACCCAAGCACTCCTCTAATCACTCAGGCACTACCCCTGCAGTCATGCAATCACCCAGGCACTACCCATGCACTCATCCATGTACTCAGGCAGTACCCATGTACTGCTCCATGCACTCAGGCTCTACCCCTGCACTCATGCAATCACTCAAGTACTTCTGTTGCACTTATCCATTCTCTGAAACACTAGTCATGCACTACTCATGCACTCATATATTCCCTCTAATACTACCCATGCACTCATCCATGCACCCAGGCACTACCCATGCACTCATGCAATCACTGAGGCTCTACTGCTGCACACATGCATTCCCTCAAACACTACCTATGCACTCATCCATACACTCAGGCACTACCCATGCACTCATCCAATCATCCAGGCACTACCCCTGTACTCATGCAATCAGGCAAACACTACCCATGCACTCATGCTATTATCCAGACACTACTGTTGCACTCATCCATTACTTCAAACACTACCCAAGCACTACCCATGCACTCCTCTAATTACTGAGACAGTACCTCTGCACTTATGCAATCACCCAGGGACTACCTATGCACTCATGCAAGCACTCAGGCACTATTCTTGCACTTAGCCATTCACTTAAGCAGTACCCATGCACTCATCTATAGACTCAGGCACTTCCTATATACTCATTCAATAATGCAGGTGTTAGCCTTGCATCCATGCTTCCACAGACGTACTACCTATGCACTCATCCAATCGCCCGGGCACTACCCCTCCACTCATGCAATCACTTAGGCACTATCCATGCACTCATGCAATCACTCAAGCACAACTGTTGCACTCATCCATTCCCTCAAATACTATCCATGCATTAGTTCACTTCCTAAGACACAATTCTAACATTAATCATACACACATTCATACAATCATTCACTTTCATTACGTACAATTTTTATAATTTTTGCCAGTTTAGGTGGTTCCATTAGAACCTTTTTTTTTTTTTTAGAACAATATTATAATTTTGGGGTATTTTCTGACATTTTCTTTTTTTTGGGGGGTGTTTTTCATTTTTTTTAAAATAAAAAATAAAAGTTAAACAGTCCAACTCTGCTGTTTCTATATACCTAGAAACAAAAAATAAAAATTAACACTTGTGACTCAATGGATAGCTCTCCCACACACAGTGTCGTAAGGCAGTGGCGACAGACGATGGCAGCATCCGCCAACTCCGGAACTATCAGGGGTTGTGGAGTGGTCAAAACAGCCCCTGCAGATGTTGATGGTTGTTGTCCATCATTATTGGCTGCTTCTTCTTGTCTTCTACGCTCCACCTCACATGCCAGGTGAATTGGATGTATTGTTTTGTAGTGTTTTTTCATTGAAGAAGTACCACAGGAGTACTTCTTCTCAGAGCCTCTCAATAAGATTTTGTGACAGATGTTACATGTCACCTTACGGGTATTTACTTTTTTTTCGCCTTCTGGCACAGTGAAGAAGGCCCACACAATGCTTTCCTTCCTCTTCTTCACTGGCTCTTCCACTTCCTCCAAAAAGCTGCTGCCATTTTTCTAGATTGAAAATGAAAAACACCACCAAAAAAGAAAAATAACAGAGCCTACAAAACAGGTTATCTTCAAGGCAGACACACCCAAAAAGAAAGGACTGTAACAGGTGTTGGTTCCACCCATGAAGAGAATGAAAAGCTGTTCAATCAATGAGAAGCTTTCTTTCTTTATCACATGGGGTCGCGTAGGGGTCGCGCACCCTACGCGCCTCCGTCGTGCACCTGTAAAATGTACTAAATGTTATATATAACGGTAATTTGCTATCAGGACATTATGTTCCAAAGTATTTCAATGAAAACTCTTTATGCTAAACCGATATTTAAATAGGAAACAGTCATTTTTCAGAGTTTTGAAATTACGCCGAAGTTGCGACTCCTACGCGATCCCGGAAATGATGGCAGGGTTCGCACACCCACCGCGTAGAACAATGTCATGTACCCGATACCGTCGCGTTCACAAAAATCTGTCAAAAACATTCAAAAACAAACTTAAAACACCTTTATTACTATTTTTATGTAGTCAGTAATAAACCTCTACGTCTAAAACATAAATTAATTCGTTCTAAATGTGTTTTTGAACTTGACATTCGTATACCGGATTCGCGCACCCATCGCGTCGGATCAGCTTAGGGTGCGCGACCCTTTTTGTAAATTAAAAAAAAATAGGTAAAAAGAGTTATCATAAAAATACAACAAAACAACTTTCACAGTAGTAAAAGCAATCTTACAAAATTTAGCTAAGCAAAAAATAATTTAAAAAAAACTATATATTTAAAAAAATACTTTTTCAATTGAAAATTCTATTCTATTATATCACATTGATCAAAATTACACACAATAAAACAGTGATAATTTAAGCAGATAACACTAAATCTTTCATCAGCTATGTTATATATTTTTAAAAAACATATTATAATTATTTTAAGACAAAATAAAAATACTTAAAAAGACAGACAGAAAATAAAAAATTGTTATAAACATGTTTTCATAAATAAAATCATGTACAAAAACATAGAAATTCACTAAAAAAATCACAACTTTTAGGGACTTTATAGATACGAATTAGCATTTAAAAACCTTAGAAATTCACTGAAAAAAACACAGGTTTCAGGGACGTTATAGTTAGGATTAGCATTTAAAAAACCTTAGAAATTCACTGAAAAAACCACAGGTTTCAGGGACGGTATAAATATGGATTAGCATTTAAAAAACCTTAGAAATTCAATGAAAAAACTACAGGTTTCAAGGACGTTATAGTTAGGCTGACATTTCTCTCGTACAAAACTAGAGAAATTCAGCTGTTATAGTTAGCTGAGCGAATTATAACTCGCGCCCCCGCAATGCACTGCTGATGACGTCACATATTACATCACTCATGACATGGTCAGTGACATCACTGATGACATCACTGATGACATCTCAAATGGAATCACTGATGACATCACTGATGACATCATCCACTTAATATCTGATGCACCTCCTCACACCCTAATATATCCTTTTATACACCCACTCTAAAATACAGACTACCATTCTAGAAACCATATACACACCAATACCAGTTAGTACATACCCACTCACTGATTCATAGGTCTACACACACATCCACTCATTAACCTATACAGTCACTCCTACACATAGTCGCTCATCAATACATGCACTGATATATGCACTCATACACCCATACAGACACTCACACACTGCCACTCACCCATAGAGTTACTCACACACCTAGTCAGTCACCCAAAGAATCAATCACACTGCCATTTACTCAACTATACAGTTATACACACACCACCTCACTTATTCATACAGATACTAACACATACTTACTCTTTTATACAATCACTGACACAAGCACACACTCATCCAAACAGCCACTCTCACAATCACTCACACTCACATATAGTCACTTATATACTCCAACACTTACATATACTGCCTTTCACATGTGTAGTTACTCACACATATACCATTTGAGATATCCACTCACTCACAAACACAGCCATACACACACTCACTCATCCATACAGCCCCTCGCACACACACTCATGAACCAATACACCCAGTGAATCACCCACTCACACATCTATGCAGGGAGTCACACCCACCACCCACCCACACAGACACTTAGGCACCCATACAGGTACTCAGACACTCAATCATTAACCAATATAGATACTCATGTAGCTACTCACCAACCCATGCAGCCACTTACACACCAACTGACAGACTGATACAGACAGTCACACAGATTAGTCATTCACCCATGCATTCACTAAGACACGTTCAATCACTCACTTATACAGTCAGTCACGCACCCACTAAATCATCCATTCAGACACTCATACACCTACTCATTCTTCAAAACACCTTGGCGTATATATATATATATATATAAACAAACAAATGCCCGAAAGCTTTTGAAGGGGCACTCGACAGCATGCCTGCCTTCCAGCATTATCCCTTTCACATTGCCTCTTCATCCCGGTAAGTTTATAGCACACCCAACGCGTTTCAAAGCAATTCAGCTTCTTCATCAGGGGTTCAGCTTATAACCATGGCGCAGTGACAACTCCTTTTATGCACGCAGTAATTTATTAATTAGTAGCCCCACGTGGGCCGCGCTAAGTGCGCTTACAAGCGGACTGCATGCTGGGACATGTGGTCCATGGAGTAAACAGTTACTTCCCTAAGTGGGTTCAGAGCGCCAAAGTTCAATAAAAGCATTATTTCTTTCCTTGGTAGGACACCAGGTGTAGGGGCAATCCTCTTCTTACTTTAGGCATGCTGCGCTGCAATGAGATCACGCATTGTTGCGGGCTCCAGCCTCTGTATCTTCACAGATGGTGCTCCTTCTCACGACGTGGGCCGCCGTGTAGAAAATAAACAAACAAATGCCCGAAAGCTTTTGAAGGGGCACTCGACAGCACGCCTGCCTTCCAGCATTATCCCTTTCACATTGCCTCTTCATCCCGGGCATTTGTTTGTTTATTTTCTACACGGCGGCCCACGTCGTGAGAAGGAGCACCATCTGTGAATATATATATAACATTCTTAAACTTTTTAGAAACACTCAGTCACTGGATGATGTCATCAGTGATGTCCTCAGTGATGTCATTTGAGATGTCATCAGTGATGTCACTGACCATGTCATGAGTGATGTAATATGTGACGTCATCAGCAGTGCATTGCAGGGGCGCGAGTTATAGTTAGCTAACTATAACGGCCGAATTTCTCTGGTTTTGTATGAGTGAAATATCAGCTTGACTATAACGTCCTTGAAACCTGTGGTTTTTTTCAGTGAATTTCTAAGGTTTTTTAAATGCTAATCCCTAACTATAACATCCCTGAAACCTGTGGTTTTTTCAGTGAAAAAAAAAAAATATATATATATATATTATTTTTTATTTTTTTTCCACACGTATAATTAGACGATCACAAAGAGGTTATTTCCACCGCCAGAGCTTTAATTCTCAGTAACGCGTTTCGCCTGACACAGCAGGTTTGCTCACACACTGAGTTGTGGGACAGATTTGCATATATAGTGTGTAATACATAAAGCAAAAAGAGAAAACGTTTGCATGGGCACTCAAGAATATAGATTACATAGTTAGATCCATATTACGTATATGCAACAGTATATGTGGCACTATGTCGACATTAGAATATTATACTGGATCAGAATAACAGTGCATATGGTTTGAGCCCAATCATGGGCAGGCAAGAAGTAACACTATATCAAAACAATTGTCTATGAACTACAGGTCAACGATTACTCATGCAATTGATGTTGAACAGTCGCCCTAACTGCAAAATATACTAAACAGTATATTATGTGTATGAATTAAGTACCGTTCCAATATGGCCGCCATAATAATATGCATTGCAGGACTACCTGAAACAAGTCCGTTTTCTCTTTTGCTTTATGTATTACCCACTATATATGCAAATCCATCCCACAACTCAGTGTGTGAGCAAGCCTGCTGTGTCAGGCGAAACACGTTACTGAGAATTAAAGATCTGGTGGTGGAAATAACCTCTTTGTGATCGTCTAATTATACGTGTGGAAAAATAGTGAATGCCGGCGCGCTCCGCCGACAAGCGACGATCTACCTGCCCAGGGCGAGGGGAGACAGAAGGAGCAACTCGCTGTTGGATATATATAGAAATCAAGAAGGGAATCACTTTATCCCCGAAAGCCCCAGGAAGAAAATAACAATGACATCAAGAGAATCTTCCAGGAGTACAATTTGGCACAGCCGGTTGTGGCATCAATCCTCAAAAAACACTGGTGTGTGCTGAAAAATGATGAACACTTAATGAAAATCTTTGAAAAAGGCCCGCAAATTACATCAAAGAAGGTCAGGTCATTGGGTGACTTACTAACAGCCAGCCACTTCACCCCAAAGCATGTTCGACCAGACATGGGCTCATGGTTATCGAAAAATCAGGAGGGATTTCTGAAATGCACCTCTTGCAAAGCCTGTGAGTACGGAGTTAACAGCAAGAGTTTCCACACAATGGATGGTCGGAAAGTACCGATTAGAGAAAGAATAACTTGTAACACAGAATTTGTTATTCATGCATTGAGGTGTGGCTGCAATAAGCTGTATATAGGCAGCACCAAAAACAGATTGAAACTAAGAATCTTACAGCACATAAGAGCCATCAAAAACGGGGATAAGTCCTATCCAATGGCTTGCCACTTTGATCAAATGCATAATCGATCATTGTCAACTTTTTCTTATTGGGGCATCAAACATATCAAACTCCATCCAAGAGGTGGAAACCGTGAAAATGAATTGCGCAAACAAGAATCCCGATTGATTCTAATGATAGGAACGGAAACACCATGGGGCCATAACAAGAATGCAGAACTTTACGTGCATTTATAAATACATGTAAATTTGTATATTACATATTGGTGATGATAACATTAGTGCCTCCGAGATAACCTATTTTTTTTTTTATTAATCCATGATAGTTACAATACATTACAATGCATTAAAATATTCAATGGTTTAAAACAAGACACACAACACAGTCTTAAAAGCAATTAAGAATGAGTACAATTACGTTGCAGATCTAAAATACATGACAATTCCTTAAAGTGCAAGTGCATAGGCCATCGAAATGTATCCCCGGCATAACACATCATTCATCCATATGGGACACCACCGGCCCCCAAATCTCCATGCCAAGTTTCCTTTTTCAGGCACCTTTTAATACATATAAACTATGTTCTAAATTAAAAATAGTTAAGAATCTAGCCCTCCATAATTCAAAAGACGGAGCATCTTTCTGAAGCCACATTGAGGCAATACATAACGTGGCTACAGCTGTAGCCAGAAAAATCAGGTATCGGTATCTATAAGCCAGAAGGTCACATCCATCCCTCTCCACTACCCCCAATAATACGTGAGCAGCTGACAGACTAACTGGACCCCCCATGATTTCCGCTAAAAACTTCTCTAGGTGCCCCAAGAAGTTACTTAAGTGCCTACATGTAAAAAAGATGTGCACGATGTCGGCGTCCTCTGTTCCACAACGAAAACATCTTCCATCATTTGTCCCGCCCCATTTTAACAACCTGGCTGGGGTATAATAGAGGTTAAACACGGTCTTATAGTGTTGTGCCCGGAGATTAGCAGACATCAGCAGCCTCCCCGCTAGTTCGATAGAGGTTTCTACCCGGGTGCTGAGGCACCCTAACCTATTGTCCCATTTTGTGTTGTGAATATCTAAGTCACCACCCTTGGTGTCTAACAATAAATTGTACAGAGTGCCAATGCGTGCGTTTTTCCTCACGGCTTCAACTAAAGGATTTACTTCAACTTTCCATTGATTTTTGCATAAGTAATCGCGAACTTGTAAATATTTAAAAATTCAAATCTGGGGAGGTGATATTTCTCAACTAACATCTCAAAGGACATTAACCCCCATTCGCATATAGATCGCCAATATATTGAATACCTTTAGTCCGCCATCTATCTATAGTCCTATCCCAAAATATAGGTGGGAGGAGTGTCGTAGCTGTGAGCGGGGTATACTAAGAGACCCTCTCTAATCTATAGTATTTTCGCACGGCATTCCACACCTTGTAAGCGGCATTTAAAACCTTAAACCTGGTTTTTTTATAGTAACTTGGCTCCAGGTTGACAAATAGCCAATTTTTTGCATCACTGCCCAATAGCATTTGATATATGGATGGGGCCTCGGCGACACTGATAGGTTCTGCCCCATTAATAAAATATTCATATGTTGCAATATACATACAAAATAGTATAAGGTAAAATCCGGCACTGCCCAGCCACCTTTCTCGCAAGGGAGAGTCATATAGTGCATGGCCCTGCGGGGCTTACCATGAGCCCATAGAAACCTCCCACATATTGACTGCAATGCTACGAGTTGGACACGGGGAATTTCTAGCGGTACAGATCTAAAAAAATATAAAACTTTGGGTAGTATCAACATTTTAAGAACATTGCATCGTCCCACAAGTGAAAGGTGTAGACATTCACACCGGTCTAATTGCTTCCGCACATCGTTTAAAATATTGCGCCAATTAACCTCCACCAGTGATTTTAAACATGTCCTCAATGTGACCCCTAGGTATGATACCTCGCTCAGGATCCGATGGTCGTCAAAGACAGCTAGATTAGAACATAAAATTTGTGTTTTTGCCACATTAAGGGGGTGATTAGGATGTAGGGCGGATCGCCACCGCCCGCATGGCGGTGGCGATCCGCCCTACATTTCCCTCCGCACCCCACCCATTTCCCCCGCCATATTAGTATGGCGGGGGGACTCCGGCGGATGGAAAGACCGTCCGCCGGTTTTCCGCCGGTCGACCAGTCGACCGGGCGGAAAAGGGGCTAGATATGGTGGCGGTGTCTGCTAGACACCGCCATCCATATTAGAATTGGTGCGGGAAGCAGCCTTTCACCGCCACGGAAAGGCATGCAGAGTTTGCTGTTGGGGGCCCATTGCGGGCCCCCAGGGTATTGGGGGGGGTGCACATGGGGGGTGCCTATGGTACCCCCCACATTGTCATGGACAAGGTGGCAGGCACCGCGCAGTGCCTGTCACCTTGTGCATGACAATGCACACAGTGCATTCCCAGCATTGTGGCGGGCGGTGGGGTGAGCACCGCCCGCCACAATGCTGGAAATGGAGGATCCCACCGCCACGGTGGCATCCTAATTGCCGGTGCGGGACCGCCGCACCACTGGCGGCCGTTCCCAGCACAGCTAGGGTGGCGGGCGGACGAAAGTCCGCCCGCCATCCTAATAGGCCCCTAAGTTTGTATCCTGAAGCGGCTCCAAACTCCAACGCAAGTTGCTCTATTTTTGGCATAGCCATCATAGGGTTTGGAGTGACCACTGCCACGTCATCTGCGTATGCAAACACGCGATAATGTTCTTGCCGCATGATTACCGACTCTATCCCTGCGTTTTGTTCTAACATCATTAAAAACGGATCGATGTACAATGAGAACAGCAAGGGGGAGCATGGACATCCCTGCTTGTTCCCCGTGTGATATATACCGGGTCCGATTCCAGGCCCATTATACAAATTTTAGCTGTTGGGCGACGGTATAAAGCTTGGATGGCTGAAATGAAGCTTTGCTTAAAGCCAACTCGCCGTAATACAGCCCATAAAAATTCCCACGCGACCCGATCAAACGCTTTTTCAGCGTCTAACAAAATCAAGCTGAATTCGGTCCCCATAGTGTTAGCTATATCCAACAGGGTTACCACCCTATTAATATGGTTAGTTGTACACCTCTTGGGTATGAACCCGTGTTGTCGAATCGACACCAACGTGGTCAATACTTCAGTCAACCGGGTCGCTAGGATTTTGGCATAAATTTTGCCATCCGAGTTCAATAATGATATAGGGCGATAGGAGCCCAGCTGTTCAGCCGGTTTATCTTTCTTCTTAAAAACAATAATGCTAGCCTCATCCCAAGTCAGAGGCGCAGCTCCTACCTGGGCCTGTTGAAAAGTGGCGAGCATATCGGTTTTAAGTACTCCAAAAAAAGTTTTGTATACTTCCAGCGGAAGTTTGTCGGACCCTGCTGCTTTGCCTGAGGCTAAACTATTAATAGCTCTTTCCAACTCTTCCCTATACAGCCATTTCTGCGCTCTGTTCTCCATTCTCCCCCTCTTTTAATGAACCCCTGGGGGTGCCGCCTGCCGCCCCCCACCTGCTTAGCGAAAGAGTCTGAAAGAGAGTTCTCCCCCTGTATACCTTTACCCGTATTTAATGTATGTTCAGGGTTGGCAGGAGTAGAAGGAAGATTTTTCTTTACTTTCCCCGTCAAGAATAAAGCGTTGGACTTTCCTTTCATCGGCACTATCCGCTCTCTACACAGGGCGGCGTGCGCACACCTGGAAGTCCGTCTCGCCAGCACCAGGAGCCGGCAAAAAACCACACGGGAAACCAAGCAGGTGCTCCACAGCATACCAACTCGTCACTCCAAACTCCGCTTCACCTCAGGGCCAGCATGGAAAGGACACGGGTCCAGCCATGCTCACCTCGGCAGCGCGGTAAGTGGAGCAGGGGGGAGAGCTCTGGGAGCTCAAGCTCACACGACTGTGCTCACGGCCGCCATCTTGCCTCAGCGATGCTTCCCGAGATAACCTAAATGTGTAAAATTGACCTCAATGATAAGTGTGGATACAGAAATTATGAAACTGTGGATTGCTTAAAAAGATATTTATCCTACAACTAACCCTGGGCGGTGAACTACGCTACGCTCGTGGAGTTTGCGCAGTTTCGGTAACTTTGCGATTCGCGTAGAACGCGAAGTTACCGAGTACTACGCAATTTGCAACGTAGCGTAGCTGTTTTTCTTCTTCGCGTGCTCAATATGCGTTCTCGCGCGCGCGGTAACGACTTACCATGATTCTGCATTCGCCGACGCGATTTCCTATCCGTTCGCGGGCGCCACGAGATTTGGAATCCGGCCGCACGATCCCGCGAGAGAGTGCGAACACGAACACGTCATTCGGACGCGCGATCTGACTTCCGGTGGCAGTGTTGGTAAGATCGCGATCCCGAACACGAAGAAACTACAATCTGGCGAAGAATATCTCTCGAGCATCATAAAACCTTCTCAAAAATGATTATTTTGCTCCAAAAAACTCCTCAGATTGTGATTTGGCTGTAGTTTTTTGTGCAAGGAGTCCTTTTTCTGTTTTTACTTTTTTTTTTCAAGAGGAAGGAAGTGCCCCTGAGTCTCCAACTTCCTGTTCCTGTCCAGCAGGCTCCTCCCAGTGCTTTGTCTATGTGCTGTTCACTTTCATTTGGATTTGGAGCTGGAAGGATCACTTTTTGTGTCTGTCTGCTGCATCATATCATTGGATTGGATTTGAGGACTTTTGGATTTGAGATTTTACAAGTAAGTTGGAGAATTGGTGTACTTGTTTGTTTGATTGGGGCTTGTTTGTACCTACATTTTTTGGGGATTTTCATCGTTTTTAAAATGTATTGTTGTAGCCTGGGTGGCCTGTAGTTTCAGTAGGGGCCTAGTTGTTTTTCTTTGATTGAAATTTCAGCCAGTAGGCCCAGAGGTACCCATGGGTGCATGTTTCTGTGGTGTCTGTTGAATTTAATTTAAACATCATGCAGGGCATGGATGGCATTGGATTGAATTGCTAAATGTGGTTTTTGGGGTGTATTTCACTTTTTGGGTGTGTGTTAATAAATAAATACCTTTGTTGGATGTGTGTGTTTGCTTGTTGTGTAACTTTCCATCCTTTCGTAGCCCTGTGGATTTTCGTTTTTGCATTTTTGTATTAAAGCTGTGTTGTTTAGCAGGCCTCCTTTGTCTGGTCATATATAGGCCTGCTTGAGTTCATTATTTTCCTTGGCCTGTTGTGACTGTGAGTGACCATGTGGCTTGGGGCCATTTTGTGGTGGTAGTTTTGTAGTGTGCTGCTTTTTCCATATAGGCCTGCATGTCTTTTCTTTGTTCCCCTTGGCTTATGCTTGTTGTTGTTGTGGCCTGGCCATGTGGGTGGCGGCCATTTTGTGAATGCAGGCAGTGTGCTTTTGCCATAGGCTTGCATTGTCTGTCTTCCATTTCTTTTTGTTGTGGGTGGCTAGCAGCCATTTTGTGGAGCCATCCAGGCAGTGTGCTTTTGCCATAGGCCTGCATTCATTGTCTGTCTTCACTTTCTTGTTATTGTGGGTGGCCTGGCCATGTGGGTGGCGGCCATTTTGTGGAGCAAGGCAGTGTGCTTGCTTTTGCCATAGGCTTAAGCTTGTGGCCTAGTCTGCCAGTAGGCCCAGAGGTAGTCATCATGGGTGCATAAAAACTGTTTCTATGTTGTCTGTTGAATTTTAACATCATTTATGGCATGGATGGCATTGGATTGAATTGCAAAATGTGGTTTTTGGGGTGCTATTTCAGTTTTTTGGTGTGTGTTAAATAAATAGGCCTTTTCAGCCAGTAGGTAAGCCTGGGCGTTAAGCTCGCGGACTTTTGGCAACTCCGCACAGCACGACAACGTGGACTTACACTTTTTTTCTTCTTCGCGCACTCAATATGCGTTTTCGCGCGCGCGATAACGACGTTTTGTGAAGATCGCGATGCCGAACATGCAGAATTTACAATTTGGCAAAGAATATCTCTCGAGCAGCATAAAACCCTCTCAAAAATGATGATTTTGTTCATTTTGCTCAAAAAACTCCTCAGGTTGTCATTTAGATGTAGTTTTGTGAGCAAGGAGTCATTTTTCTTTTTTTTACAATTTTTTAAAGAGGAAGGAAGTTCCCCAGAGTCTCCAACTTCCTGGTCCTGTCCTTTGTCTTCACTTTCTTGTTATTGTGGGTGGTCTGGCCATGTGGGTGGCGGCCATTTTGTGAAGCCAGGCATTGTGCTTTTGCCATAGGCCTGCATTGTCTGTCTTGTCTTCCTTTTCTTGTTGTTGTGGGTGGCCTGGCCATGTGGTGGCGGCCATTTTGTGGGACCAGCCACTGTGCTTTTGCCATAGGCCTCCAAGCTTGCGGCCTAGTCTGCCAGTAGGCCCATAGGTAGTCATCATGGGTGCATAAAAACAGTTTGTGTTGTCTGTTGAATTTAAACATCATTTAGGGCATGGATGGTATTGGATTGAATTGCAAAATGTGGTTTTTGGGGTGGTATTTCAGTTTTTTGGTGTGTGTTAAATAAATAGGCCTTTTCAGCCAGTAGGTAAGCCTGGGCGTTCAGCTCGCGGACTTTTGGCAAATCCGCACTGCACGACAACGCAGACTTACACTTTTTTTCTTCGTCGCGCGCTCAATATGCGTTTTCGCGCGCGCGATAACGACTTTTTGTGAAGAACGCGATGCCGAACACGCAGAATTTACAATCTGGCGAAGAATATCTCTCGAGCAGCATAAAACCTTCTCGAAAATGATGATTTTGTTCATTTTGCTCAAAAAACTCCTCAGGTTGTCATTTAGATGTAGTTTTGTGAGCAAGGAGTCATTTTTCTTTTTATTACAATTTTTTTAAAGAGGAAGGAAGTTCCCCAGAGTCTCCAACTTCCTGGTCCTGTCCTTTGTCTTCACTGTCTTGTTATTGTGGGTGGCCTGGCCATGTGGGTGGCGGCCATTTTGTGAAGCCAGGCATTGTGCTTTTGCCATAGGCCTGCATTGTCTGTCTTGTCTTCCTTTTCTTGTTGTTGTGGGTGGCCTGGCCATGTGGTGGCGGCCATTTTGTGGGACTAGCCACTGTGCTTTTGCCATAGGCCTCCAAGCTTGTGGCCTAGTCTGCCAGTAGGCCCAGAGGTAGTCATCATGGGTGCATAAAAACAGTTTGTGTTGTCTGTTGAATTTAAACATCATTTAGGGCATGGATGGCATTGGATTGAATTGCAAAATGTGGTTTTTGGGGTGGTATTTCAGTTTTTTGGTGTGTGTTAAATAAATAGACCTTTTCAGCCAGTAGGTAACCCTGGGCGTTCAGCTCGTGGACTTTTGGCAAATCCGCACTGCGCGACAACGCGGACTTACACTTTTTTTCTTCTTCGTGCGCTCAATATACGTTTTCGCGCGCGCGCGATAACGACTTTTTGTGAAGATCGCGATGCCAAACATGCAGAATTTACAATCTGGCGAAGAATATCTCTCGAGCAGCATAAAACCTTCTAGAAAATGATGATTTGGTTCATTTTGCTCAAAAACTCCTCATGTTGTCATTTAGATGTAGTTTTGTGAGCAAGGAGTCATTTTTCTTTTTTTTACAATTTTTTTAAAGAGGAAGGAAGTTCCCCAGAGTCTCCAACTTCCTGGTCCTGCCCTTTGTCTTCACTTTCTTGTTATTGTGGGTGGCCTGGCCATGTGGGTGGCGGCCATTTTGTGAAGCCAGGCATTGTGCTTTTGCCATAGGCCTGCATTGTCTGTCTTGTCTTCCTTTTCTTGTTGTTGTGGGTGGCCTGGCCATGTGGTGGCGGCCATTTTGTGGGACCAGCCACTGTGCTTTTGCCATAGGCATCCAAGCTTGTGGCCTAGTCTGCCAGTAGGCCCAGAGGTAGTCATCATGGGTGCATAAAAACTGTTTGTGTTGTCTGTTGAATTTAAACATCATTTAGGGCATGGATGGCATTGGATTGAATTGCAAAATGTGTTTTTTTTTGGGTGTCTATTTCACTTTTTGGGTGTGTTAAATAAATGCCTTTTTTGCGTGTGTGTATGTGTTGTTGTTGTGGTTGTTGTGTAACTTTCCAACCTGTTTTTAGCCATGTGGATTTTAGTTTTTGCATTAAAGTTGTGTGTTGTTTATCAGGCATCCTTTGTCTGGCCATATAGGCCTGCTTGAGTTCATTGTTTGCCGTGCCTTGTGCCTGTGAGTGACCATGTGGCTGGGGGCCATTTTGTGGTGGTAGTTAGTAGTGTGCTGTTTTTGCCACATAGGCCTGCGTGCTTTTCTATTGTTCCTCTTGTCTTACTGCTTCCAAATCCATCCCCATTGACAGCTGCAGCTCCCTGATGCTGCATCCATCCCACGTGATGCACAAATTTAGGCCAAACAAGCTCCACTACATTTTTGTTTTTGTTCTTTGCTATTCTTATTCTTCCTGAGTGTACACAGGAAAGCCCTGGCCTTGTTGTCAAAGTCTCATTAATGGCTACACTGTTGTTGTTCACTGAGTTTCTAAAATTTAATAATTGAGAAAACCACACACTAAGTTATATATTATATTAGTTTGATTTGTGCTATCGTTTGACTGATGTTCTTCTGGCTTTTTTGCTTTTAGGTGCACAAAAGACTGAGGAGGAGGTGTGTCATCATTGTCCGTTGTACTGCCAGACAGACGTCCTGCTGCTGTACACGACGTGACATGTGACCTGACCAGACATCTCTGCAACTTGTGCAAATGAGTGCTGCTAACATCTGAAGAAGATGGGCCCAAAGAAAGCAGGTACCAGGTCCTCCAGTACCAAGAAAGTTGCTATTGAGAAGAAGGAACAGAAGAAGGAAGTGACACTTAAGTCTGGTGTGCCGCCCAATACCTTTTTTGGGAAACAAAAATTACGCCTGCAGCAGCGGTGTCCGGGGGGCAAGCTGGGGGCAACACCTCCGCATCAGTGGGCCCAACCCACCAACCCAGGCCCAAGCACATGAGTGTGGAAGAGGTAGCCAGCCTAATGGTGGAAACCAGTGATGCTGCGCCTGAGATAAACTTATCGCTATTTCAAAGTAGTACCCAATCAACGCAGGAGGAAACACAGCAGATAAGTGGTCAACAACAACAGCCGCAACCACCGCCCGCAATAGTAGTTGTTGTTCCTCCCGAAGTAGGGGCAGTTCAGGAAATTGAGCCTCATGCAGAGGTAGAAGAAGAGGAAGCCACTCATTCAGAAGATCCATTGTCTTCCAAATCCCCAGCAAGGAAAAGGAGGGCTAGTCCATCAAGTTCTTCGCCAAGCCCCCCTTCTGATGATCTAGATGCCACTTGGAAGCCACAAACTGAGTCTGAGAGGGAGACATGTCCCAGGACCATGCTAGGGAAAAGGAAGGTTCCAGAAAGCCTTACACTTATGGAGGTCGATGTAGAACAGCAGGATGATGATGATGAGCCAGTCATCATGAACATCACTCCCGCCCCTGAGGAGATGGAGACCAACATTATTACCCTATCCAAATTCGCTGCGAGGGATGTAGCACGCATACCTCCAACACAGGTAACACCAACACGACCTACAGCTTCCATATTTGCATTAGCAAAGGCCCGGCAGCGACCTACATCCAGCACAACCACCACCTCAGTAGAAGTAGGTAGTGGTACAGCACAGAGTCAAATTCAACCCACACCCTCCAGTTCATCCGGCATTGGAAGTGGCACCTCCAGCAGGAGGCAAAAGTTAAGCTCCCCAGTGTGGGACTTCTTTACGGTTAGCGAAAAGGAGGAGAACATTGCTATATGCTCCATTTGTAATACCTCTGTTAGTCGGGGTAAGCTTTGTACAAACTATGGTACCGGAGGCCAAATAACCCATCTGAAAAAACACCACTTGATCAGCTGGGAGGACCACCTTCGTGGCATAAAAACTGCAACCATTGGTGTTGGTGGGGATAAACGAGTAGAAGATCCGATCACGGTGGAAGAGGAAGGACAGGGAGACATTCTCTCTGGTAGTGGTACACAAAGTAGCCCTGTCCCCAGCAGTGCATTGTTATCGTCGCCCACATCTTCAGCAACATCTCAGTGGCATAAGAGTAAGAGTCAGCCTGAAGCAGCAAGGAGTACTGCAATGAAAAAAAGTGCGTTGTTGAGCCTAAGAGAAAGGAAAACCATGCAGCCTACCATTATCAGCATGTTTGGGGGGGAGGGGCAGTACGAACGCAACCACCCAAAAGCACGTTTATACAATGCGAAGCTGGCTAAAATGTTAGCACTGGACCTTCTCCCTTTTTCTTTTGTTGAAGGGGTGGGTTTTCTGGAATTTGTGACAGCCATCTGCCCAAAATGGCATGTTCCCAGCCGCTACTATTTTGCCAGAGTTGCTGTTCCAGCACTACATCACGACGTGCTGGAATTGCTTGGAAAAGCCTTGAAGCAGAGTGCTGTTCAGAGTATCCACCTGACAACAGACATGTGGACCAGTTGCCAAGCCGCTGATTACATGTGCATCACTGCACACTGGATCTCTTTTTCGGACGTTAGAGAACAGATATCTGCTGGTGTTGACGCTGCTGAGATTTTTCATGCCACTCGCAAACATGCAACTGTAGCCATGTTTGCCATGGAGAAATCTCATACTGCTGCAAACATTTTGGAAGAGTTTAACAGCAAGGTCTTTGAGTGGCTGCACCCAAGAGGGCTTAACATTGGTTTTGTTGCCACGGACAATGGCAGTAATGTAGTTAGGGCCACGCTATTTCAGGGTCCCATGTTTGGCACACTGCATTAACATTGTTGTTCAAGACTTTCTGAAAAATGAATACAAAGTCAGCAACTTACTGGCCACCTGCAGAAGAATATGCACACATTTCAGCCATTCTTTTAAAGCCCGGAAGCAGCTGAGGGTCATTCAACGTGAGCATAAAATGCCAGTCAAAGCACTCATCCAGGAGGTGCCAACACGTTGGAACTCAACTTATTACATGCTTGATCGTCTGTTTGACCAGTACATACCACTCAATGCTTATGTCATGCAAAGATTAGGGGAACCTACTGTGAGAGGCATGACCATTGAGATGGGTCAATGGGACCTCGTTAAATGCCTGACAGAGATGCTACTTCCTTTTGAGATCTTCACACGTGAAGTCAGCAGGGAGGACTGTACTATGGGCCAAGCTATCCCATTGTTGCACATGCTAGAGCAACAGCTGAAGGAGGTGTCTGAAACGTACGCAGGTGTGGATGACAAACAAGACACATATCATTTGGCGGAGTCCTTAGCCATTCGCTTATCTGAAAATACAAGGATTCAAAATAAAATTGTGTCAGATCCATATTCATTACTGCCACAATTTTGGATCCACAGTACAAAGTATTTCTGAACAGTAAGGCAGTAATTCCTTTTTCAGAAGTGGATGTTGCCAAGTACAAAGCTTTGATAGCTCAGCTAGCCATTGACTTTGAAAACGAACGTCTGGTAATTACAGGCCTCCCGCCCCAGGCCATAACAAGTACTACAGGGCATCCAGAGTCAAGTTCTACTTCGGAGCCTGAGGGCAGTGCGTTTGCCTCCCAGCAGTCACCGACACCAACACTACCAATTACATCAACAACAGCAAGAACAGGATCATCCACAGTACAATCGGCATCTGATTGGTTTCTACGGCAGGGGTATGGTAAGTCCAGTGCTGATGCAAAGGCAAAACAGGCCGAGCACATCGGAGCACCCCTGAGCATTGAGTGGACGGTCCAGGCCTATCTGGATGACCCACCCATTGGTGTATTGGTATGGGAAAAGAAGCCAATGGACAGTGCTCAGCAGGCTGGCGATAAAGTATCTGGCTTCCCCTGTCACAAGTGTCTCTTCTGAGCGTGTTTTCAGTGCTGCTGGTGCCATTGTAACTTTGAAAAGGACCAGTCTCTCGCCCAAAAGCTTGGAGAGGTTAACCATGATCAAAATGAATCACCACTTTATACCACTGGATTACAAAATACGTGAATCACAGCAGGAAGAGGAGAGCGACTTCGATGACGTAAGTAGTGGGTTACAGGACCTACTTCTGTCCGAACCACCAGAGTTTGAGGACGAGCTCCTCTTCCCTGACAACTAGGCTTTCAAATTGTTACTTTCTTTGTTCCTTTATTTGTCTGTGTATCTGTCTTTCTGGTTCAAATCAAATCACAACAAATACATCACCACCGTCTTCTCTTTTTATTTCCCTATTGGAGTTGCACGTCTGTGCATTTAACTGTCCACTCCTCAGAGTCCTGCTCCATCTTCCTGACTCGCCCTAATTACATTTCCATCAAGCCAGACATTGGAGTACAAGAAATGTTGCCTCTAACAGTCCCTCCATAAGAAGTGAAACGTGACTATAGCTATCCTCCGTTTTGTTTCAGAGCCGAAACTCATCACTGTCCGAAGGCTATCGCCTCTTTGCAGGCATCCACAACTCTTCACTGTCAGAACTTGGGCATTCATCCAAAAGTAAACTCATCACTGTCAGAAGGCTACAGCCTCGGCAGGCATCCAAAGCTCATCACTGTCAGGACAGAAGGTACTTGGCAGAGAAAGACAAGACTCTTCGAAGAAACTTGCTGACATTTCTGAAAACTCAATTGACCAGCAATGACCGCTACCCAGGCCGCGGCCCATCACAGCGCTGACCATGTGAACCAACTTAAACTGCGACAAAGTGCCACCGATGAATAAGACAAAAACAGAAACAGCGACTAACAACACTCAAAATGAATGTGGAGTAATAATGAGGCCACTGCCTCATTAAAAAAAACACACACCTGTCAGAACTAGGCATCTGATGATCTGACAGCCAAAGAGAAGAGCAAGACAGGTAATGATGGCATGCATTGGATGCTTGCTGACTCTGAGCGATTGCTGTTGTTTGTTGTGTTGATGTTGTGCATGAAGTCGAACTCTACTAGTTAATCTACAAAGTGAAAGTGACTCAAGTGACAGTCAATGTTTCCCTTCTTGTTGTTTAATAACCAAATTGTACCCCTACTACTGCAGGTGCAGGCCAATAAATAAAACTAATTTCGTTGCGCGCACTGCATCGCATTTGGCGGTGCAGTGCGCCCAATGAAATTCGCTTTATTTATTTTTATGTTTACTTACCTGTATTTGGCCGTAATCCATAGTTTACTACCCCCCACCATGCCCCTCCCCCTCCCCACATCACCGCCCGGCAGTACTCCCACCACCGACCACTACTGGATAAGGTACTTTGTTTTGATTGATTGTGTAACCAACAGATAGGCCACCCTTTGCAGGCTGGCTGACACAGTCGAAAATAAATTAACATAGGTAGGGAGTGGTCCTCGGACTTGGAGGAAGGCGATTGATAACTAACTATACACAATATATATATATATATATGATGTGCTTGCAAACTACTGTGAGTCAACTGTATTTTGAAAATACAACATGTATTCCCCTCGGCTTTGCTACTCTGGCGCGCTTTCTTTTACATTCTCTTCAAACTAAGACTCTGCATCCAGTGACAATCTCCACCTATGCTGTCTATGATGAATACATACAGGCATCCATCCATTCTAAGTAAATGTCTATCATTCTTCTTAATCTCTCCACAAACCTTAGTTTGTTTCACCAACAACCACCCATGCATCCACTCCTTCCTTGCTTGCCTTGGCTTTCAGTTTCACCCAAACACTGCTGATGATTCTTGCTATCCCCAGTATCCACCCGTACTGTGTCGCCCACCCAGGCAGGCATCTTCTTTCACCTTCCACCCATCCTTCAACAACACATGCATCTGATTCCTATCAGCCACCTATGCATGCTTCCAACGTATCCTTCTCTGCCAGTCATATTACATCTCGCCCGTCCTTCCTCCTTCCACCCTTCTTTCCCTTTTTGTTCAACACATCCATCAAGGTCATCTGATCTGACTTTTAGTCTTCTCCATAAAACTTTCACAGCTGAGTTGGAGTCAGATAGAAGAGGCTATTGGTTACTCAACTCACGCTGCTAATGCTATTGCTAATGCATTGCTAATGCTAAGTAAAGGGTGTCTTCTTCAACCGTTGTATAATGTTCACTACAACTTCATACTTAATAAGTCTCAACAGTACAGTGAGTGAAGTGAACACCCTTCCAGCTAGTGTAATGTCAATAAGTAATGAATATAACTTACCACCGCCCGCCACTGCTGCTGGCTCACCCCCTGTATCTCCTGCAGGTGCCGCATCTCCTGCCCCCTCCCGGAATGGCCGCATCGCCATCGCCGCTGGCCCCGCCGGCACTGGTGGTCGGTAGTACGCCTAGAAAAAACATTACACATTTTTAGATGCCTGTACACCTCCCCCTATTTATTCGTTTTCACTAGCAAGTTTGAAAAAAAGGTTAATACATACATATACAACATACATCACTAGTCCAAATCGGGTACTAGAGTAGAGTCAGTAGACACTAGTAGTGTTATGGTTATGGTCCCTAGGGTCATTATTATAGTCTACTCTACTCTTTGCAAAGTTAGCCTGAGCCATGCAACCATTTTCGCTTCATGTCTTTTGCGCATGTTACCTCGCAGCTTGTTGTGCAGTAAGACGCCTTTGAGCCCACATGAGTTCATACAGCTACTGTCTGAGCGTTGTGTACAAGAGGTCGAAAAACAAGTCACTTTGTTATGGAGTTCGGTTAGTCCGTATTGCTTAGCCATAAGTAACATGTTACACTTTTTGGCATGACTGAGAAATGCTTGCATTATACTATCTAACGCGCACCATTTTTCTCATAACAGGCAGAAGATTCCCTTCTACGAACCAGAGATTTGCAGAGCTTATGATGCATGTAACCAGTACTTCTACGTTCTACGGTGAGGGGTCTCCCAGAATTCGCACAGATCTTTTTCTTCTATCATGCACTTGTAACAATGTTTATTGTTTTAATCTTATGCATTTTGCTGTTGGAGCTGGCTGTAGTACACTGCATTTTATAGAACAACGTACAGAGCTTTTTAGTTGAAAATAAACCTTTTGAACTTACGCATAGACTCTGTGGTATTTGGTGTGGTGGTGGACTTACACGAGTGAGTGAGCGAAAGGGTGTTATGTTCTGGGTTGTGTAATCATAGGGTATCTTCGGGTGGGGGTTCGGGGACCTAATGAGACACTATAGCTAGTCGGTCAGGGGATTGTGGGTTCACTTCTGACTGAGGTGTGAGGAAGGTCCAACCTCCCATCACCAACATCCTATTTTCTTGTGCATAGTTCTGTATGTGGCTGTGCAGAATCCCCACAACAGTAGTAGTATGTACTATATCCTATCAAAAATAGTCAAATATCTGGTTGGGCATTTTGTTGGTGGTAATTGTCAAAGCCTCAAGATCAAGAAGAAGACTAGAAGAGGACACCCCAAAGGACTGGACTCAGTGGCTAGAGCTATTGGTCAATCTGAGTTTTATTCAAAACCGTAAAATAAAGAGTGGCAAACTGGGCAAGCTTAGCTACAGACAGACTAATAGTAGTAGTACAGAGAGTCATAGCAGAGGCAGTTAGAACTTAGAGGCAGGGATAACCAGAATTTAGAAACAGATAGTCAAGATCAAAGAAGCTCTTGTAAAAAATAGAATTAGAAGTGGAACCAGAATTAATAGTTCGGAAAAAATAAGCTGCAGTAAAAGTTAGGGAAATATAATTGGTAATATTAACCACTGGAGGACTTACTGGGGCCAGCAGCAGGGCCCTCGGTAGAGGAGCGGTCCTCTGGTTGTCCCGCCGACTCGGACCCTGTCTTCTTGCCCCTGGGTGCTGCTGATCAGTGATCATGTAAGATATAATAAAGAAAGAGACAAACATTAATGATTGCTGTGAAACAAATACATTATTTTAAAAAACGCTCAAAAAACATTTTAGGAAACAATAATTGCAATAAAATTGACCTATCTAATCAGATCGACTACTGGCTTGCGGGATTCATGGACCGTCTACTTAATTATGAACACTAATCCAGTGTTTCGAATCCAGAATACTAACTAAGCCTAAGTACCACCTGACCTAGCCCACCTATTCCAGACGGGCCAATTGTTCACTAAGTCTGCATTTCCATTTTTTTAGCCCTCAAAAATGCATAGATGAGATGGAGGACACATGCATAAATTTGTGCATACACCAAATTGTTGGTTGGTTGCGTGTCTGATTTTCTGCTACTGACTGACACTGCTAAGCCTACCACTCACTAAACAAACTACAAAAGGTTCTACTAAGGACTGGGGTAAGCAGCACTCAGTGACAAAGGATGCGTCACGAAGACCGCTAAAAAATTATCAACTAATACTAACTAAACCTAGTATCAATCCATCCACCACTATTTGACAGGAGGACAAAGGAAGGACTAGAGTCTCTCTAGCAATAGCATTACCTAACTTAAGTTCTCTAAAGTAAACTCTTACATAATAATCAGCCCAAGCGAGCGCAAAGTTGCAAACAAGTAAGAGTAGCGCCGAGCACCTGTGTCCTACAATCACAGAAGATTTTGAAACGTAATTTACCTACAATGTAAGCAGCAGTATTCTTGTTATTCGTAAAAAAATTATACACAATACTTATACTACTATATATTAGCTACTCACCAAGCCCCACGACCTCAACACCTAGCAGGTCCAACAGGTCCTGCTCCCGGTCCAGGATGTCTGACCACCGGTGGGCCAGCTGGTTATGGGTACGCCGGACCCCTGAGCAGCGAAACACTGCCCGGCGCACCTTCGCCCACCGGCGGTGACGCTCCTGGGTAGGGTACCCGGAGCCTGGCCTGCCACCTGCTGCCAAGGTCAAGGGGAGGTGGCGTTGCACAAAAAAAACAAGGGCGGTAACCTCCGCCTCGCAAAAAAGCTGCCGGGCTTGCACCCCTGCAGGGCGCAGTCTGCCGCAAGGCAGGCGGCTCTTGGGCGCACGAGCCTTGCCCTTGGAGCCGGTAGTGCTACCCTTCGCCATGGTTCTGGGGGGTGTGAGAGGCAGAAAAGAAAAGTTAGAAGGAAAAAATAAAGTTAGGGGAAGAAGTAGGAGCTTAAAGAAGGAAGTAATATAAAACAGTAGAAAAGTAAAAAAACACAGTAAAAGTAGAAATAAATGCAAAATATAGACTTAGGGACAGAGAGAGATAGATAATAAATAAAAAAAATTGACAAACTGTGTAAAAAACTAAGGATTGCAAAGATTGAGGGAGGATAGAAAAGCAGGCCCAGAACCATAGCATAGAGTGAAAAACAAGATGGCCGCGCCCATCGCAACCGCGTGGGTAAGTTCGCGCAATATTGCCCCCCGAGCACGCGAAAAGCGTCGCGAACACGTACAACGCATTCCCGAACATGAAATGCGCATCGCGAGCACGCAATACGCGACCCGGAACAGGAAATAAGGCATCGCGAACGGGCGGGACAAGCGAAAAACAAGATGGCCGCGCCCATAGGCGACTGCATGGGCAAGTTCACGAGATACTATCCCCCGAGCACGCAAACAGCGTCCCGAACACGCACAACGCGTTCCCGAAGAAGAAAAACGCATCGCGAACGGGCGCGACAAGCATCTACGCACGCTCGTGTAGCTACACGTAGCTCGCGTAGCACTTTAACAGCTTCGCGTAGCATCAGTAGCGCGACTACGCGAACTACGCCCAGGGTTACCTACAACTAGCACTTAAGAGAACATATGTACATATTATAGAATTGAGATCCTCAGCAAACAGAGTATAAACACCCTGGAAGACTTTATAGATTTGTTTTTGATGTGCACCTAGTCATGGTTGATCGTCTGACTAAGATGAAGGAAATAATTGATTATAGCAGGTAATACTCAGTATAAGCACGTTATTTGAAAACTTTGCACCTTATATTTAACATGGACAAGAGGGTCCTAAGGGATATGTAAGTGCAGAGAGTGGATCAGCAAGATTATGATTGCCAATGGAGAAGTTATTGTCAACAGCCATTCATACTGCCTATTAGAAATGGGAATTAGTCATGGCATATGTCACTTATTAGGTCTGGTATAATGTCGCTTTTAATACAAGCACGTGACACTTTAATTAAAAATGTTCCTCAGTGAACAAAGGATTTTATGAACACATGTCACTTTAAATTATTGCACGTGGCACTTTATTGAAAATCAACCTTCAATATAGAGGAGTAAATAATTCCTCTTTTATTTCTGCCTTGACCATCTTTGGTAACATTGGGAATATTTTATACAAACAGCTGAATGGTGTTTCATAGAATGAGAATCCTGGATCAGGGTAAAACACTATTGTCGAGATAGATAAAAATTAATAGGTGCCACGTACATTCGCACTTTAAGATGGATTGATGAAATATCATAATAACTAGGAAAGTATTTATCATTACTTGCTTTTATTTATTAAATCAAAAAATATTTTTTATCATGGACCAACTTTGAGTTGTATTGAATAGATGGCATCTTTCCTTGTCATGCGCCCCATATAGGAATATTTAATTCCACTCGACTTATGTGCATTTGAGAATAAGAATTGCCTACCCGTGAAATAAGGGATTTGTAACTTCATTGGTCCTTACTCTGATTTCCTGATTATATGAAAATGAATATGACAATAGGCGCACACAATTGAAGTTAATGATAATATATGTATTTTTTTAAAAACTAGCATGTATAAAAATAGGAAAATTGAAAAACAATGTGAAATGGAACGAAGAAAAAGAGAAAAATAATTTGAGTAATGAGGACGAAATAAGAGAAACAAGAAAAAGTAATATATTTCATGCGTGTTTAAATGTATTGGAATGTTTTATACTTTGATGAAGCTTAATACTAATGGCGTAAACTATGTGCCAGAAGTTACCAGAATTAGCAAGAAATATCGCTCTAGTGGTCACTTAGGGTCAAGGACACTGAAAAAGGACATGTAATATAAGCAGCACAATGTCGAACCCACAGTGACCCAGTAGAAGGCAGAACGCCGAAACGCATAGGTCTGGATTGTACTTTGAAGGACTATAAAATATTAAATGCCAATGGTCTATGCTAAAAATAATAAAAAAGAGAAACTGACCTGAAGAGTGGACCGGTGTTTGTTTAAACGCGCCGCCAGACTGGATGTTCCGGCAAAAGAACATCAATGGATGAATATATATATATATATATATATATATATATATATATATATATATATATATATATATATATATTACCTACTGGCGGTCGCCAGTAGGTAATTATAGTTAGGACCTTGTTTCTATTTAAAAAGCGTTTTTTCATTTGCCAATATCTTTGGCGCCGTTTGACGAATCTTCGTGAAATTTTCAAAACTAATGACCAGCTCAGGTCAGCTCCAGTCTTGAAAGTTTGGGGGTGATTTGTCAAGCGGGGGCCGAGAAAAAAGGGGGGTCCCAAAACGCGTTTTCCCCATGTTACTTTCCATAGGAATTTTGGAACAGGCTACAGCCCGAACTGCTAAACTGAATTACACCAAATTTTGCAAAAAGGTGTCTCTTGGTTCAGAAAGCGACCTTTTTTTTAAATGGTGTAAACCCGTTCAGTAATTCCTGAGAAATTCAAAAAAAAAAAATATTGATATCTGAGCACCGCAGAGGATTCGCGAATCCTCCCGAGCACGAGCTTCATTTTGATTGGCTGCCAACACTCCAAACCAGTAAGTGTTGGCACCAATCTTGTGACTCGGTAACCGAGTTACAAGAAAAAGGTAAAAAAAAAGATGAAAATCAAGAAAAGGGGGCAGGGTAGAAACACCCTGACCCCCTAGGCCAGCTCAGGGGGTCCCACAAGGACCCCCAGGGACAACATTTTAAAAAATAAATAAATCGGCTGAATTCGTGCTGGGTGTGCGAATCTGGCTGAGAAAATTTTAAAAAACGAAGCGCGGGCTCCCGCGCTACGTTATCCTTAAGCCCCCGGGTGGGCCAGATCCCGGGGGCAATGTATAGTTATATAGCGGGGGCCCGTGGAGGGCCCCGCAGCCCCGGGGACTGCCACCTCCCCGGGGCTTTATCCATAATGTGTGGGGGGCAGCCCCAGGGTCTGCCACCTCCCTGGGGCATAATATAAATATAGGCGGGGCCTCATGGGCCCCCCCAAGCCCTGGGGACTGCCACCTACTCGGGGCATTGACAAATAAGGGTAGGGGGGCCTCACAGGCCCCTCAAGCCCCGGTGACCGCCACCTCCCCAGGGCATTATTAAAATAGGGTGGGGGGCCTCCCTGGCCCCCCAAGCCCCGGGCACTGCCACCTCCCCGGGGCTTTGAAAAATAATTAGTGTGGGGGGCTCGAGCCCCCGCACACTGCCCCAGGGACCACCACCTCCCTGGGGCACTGTATATTTAAATACGGGGGTCTGTTGTGGACCCCCGGGGACCACCACCTCCCCGGGGCTATCTTTACATTGGGAGGGGGGCCGTGCGTCCCCCCTCCTGGAGCCCTTGATGGCCCTGGGGACCACCACCCCCCAGGGCTGGCTACTGCAATGTCCCGGGGTGCCCACCCCCGGGACATTGCTGTTTGCTATGGCAGGGCGGGAGCACAGCTCCCGCCCTTCCGTGCTCCCGCCCTGCCATAGCAAACACTGCTTTGCTTCGTTGAAGCGAGAGCAGGAAACCAGTGACATCACTGATGACACCTCAAACGAATAATTCTTCCCCTAGATATAATCCATTTGGTGCTTTAGGGTTG
Source organism: Calotriton arnoldi (assembly GCA_963921515.1). Lineage (NCBI taxonomy): Eukaryota > Metazoa > Chordata > Amphibia > Caudata > Salamandridae > Calotriton > Calotriton arnoldi. Next base: position 396,937 of record CAWUFW010001035.1, on the reverse strand, counting down.
AGTTTGACAATGTATAATGCTTCTGTTTGCCTTAGCAGTCACTCCGATTGCCTCCTCTCATGTTTTTCGGTAAAGCATCTACTACAAAGTACCTGAGGCATTGAATGTCATTTCTGTGGGATTCTAGTAGATGATGAGCTACTGGGTATGTTGGATCTTTCTTATTTACTGTCCTTGTGTATTGCAGACTTCACATATGGACCTGCAGCACAGTGCTGCCCATATATATATCTGAGTCCACATTCACAACTCAGAACATAAATGGCATACTCGGTTTTGCAGTTGTAAGGCCCCCTAACAGTATCACTGAATGGTGACTGATATTCCATTGTATTTATTCCTATGCTGTAAGCCCTACACTTGCTGCATTTACGGTAACCCCTTCTTTCCTGCAGCCAATTAGTCTGTTCTACCACCTCAGGATTACTCTTTACTAATGCCTCCCTCATGGAGAATGCCTTCCTATAAGTAATGGATAGAGATCTATCCAATAGAGGTCTTAGGATGGGATTTTCTTTCACCAAATGCCATTGTCTCTTTATGATAGCCCTGAAGTTTTTATCATTTCTGTTATATGTGGTGTTCAGCCTTATGGTCTTTTTAGCCTTATCCTTTTTCTTATTACCAAAAAGTATGGATTCCTTACTTCTTAAATCCACTTTCTTTGCCATTTTCTCCAAGCTCTACTTGTCATAACCTCTCTCCATGAATCTCTGTATTGTTTACTCCTGACATATCATCAACTCACTCGGAATGCTACAATTCCTTTTTATTCTCAGCATTTCCCCATGATGTGTTTCGGATGGAAACTGCTTGCGTGAAGCGTAGAATTACCCACTGTCTCTTTACGGTATAACTTGGTCTCAATCCTTCCTCCTTCTATGTATACCTTCAAGTCAACTAAGCTTACTTCTCTTTCACTGATATGTGCTGTAAAGTGTAAATTAATGTTATTGCAATTAATTGCCGCCACATATGCCTCTACTGCCACACATAAACCTCTCCATACTATAATTATGGCATCGATAAATCATAGCCAGCTAATGACATGATTACTTCACACATACCCATGGTCATTGATCAGCACCTGCATCTCCCACCAGCTTATGCGCAAGCACGCGTAGCTGGAGGCGGAGCAGGTGCCCATCGCTATACCACACATCTGCCTGAAAACCTCCTTGTTGAAGAGGAAAAAATGATTTTCCAAGCACCACCTTGTCATACTGATTAACATTTTAGAATGGTTATACAATCGAAGCAATCTGCTTCAATGAAAATATTCCATGGCACAAGACTGTCAAGGGAAATACAGACAGAGATAGGACTAAAGTAAGGCTGTGTTTTAGCTCCTCATTTATTCAATCTATTTATGGCGGACCTCTCACCAAGATTAAATCAGGTTAATTCCCTTCCACCACGCCTGGGCCCATTATCCATAACACATCTTTCTTATGCTGATGACATAGTCTTGCTCAGCTTAATAAGAGTTTGCCTACAAAGAGTTCTTAATGAATTATCAACTTTTGCTAAGGACAATGCCTTGGAAATTAACATCACAAAAACAAAAACCATGTCAATCAGGAATCTGCCCGGGCATCCAACAAGAGATTGAGAGAAGATATGCCGCTATTTAAACCTGGTATAAAACCTGGTTAAATTGATCTAATGTCTTACACGATGCCTTGTGGCAGGCCCAGGAAGAAGATCCTCATTCAAGTTACGGCAAATTCTTGAAAACAGCACTGGAGGAAACAAACACAACAGAACTCTGGGCACAGAATTCCTCTTTTCCGGTTTTTCATAGGGTGATAAACAAAACGGCCAAACTCCACTCAATACTAGAAGACAAAAGGAACTTAGTCAAGCGATCCCATGCCTGGATTTCGGCCCGAGGACCCCCAACACTGTTTCTTCTTTTTTTTCTTTAAATGGATGGGGGCCCTGCAATCCCATTAACCCAAAAATATGTGAAATATACTAAACAAATTAAGTAAATCAAAATAAAAAATTTAAAATAAGATATTTAAAAAAATAACTCATTAAAAAAGAAAATACATTTGTTAATACATGGAACAGCGATGCAACTAGAACGGAACTTCAGAGGAGGGTCCTAACAGGTCAACCAGTTGGTATGGGTCTAACATTTCAAAGAGGGTGGAACTATCTTTAGAGCCAATACAGTGTCAAACTGTGCATTTTAAACATGTTGGTCAAACCCAGTACGATTACAACAAATATGTTTTAGGGGATTTACCAATGTTTTTAGGCTACAGACAGAGATCTTTAAAATGGGAAGGAGTGATTTGATGACTAAAATGCACCTCCTACAGATATCAATAGAAAGCACCTTAGAATCAGTTTCGCAAATTTATTTCAAGATGATTACACTTTTTGCACATTTCCTGAAAATTCCTTCTGTAAAATGACAATGTGTTCATGAAATTTTTGTAATTCCGTCTTCAGAAAGACTCTCCTATCTGCCTGTTTACCAAGGATATATTTTCAGTCTGCTCATCGCGATGTTGCACCATATGGTTGTTTTAGGCAGCTCAAATGTAGAGGTCCCTGAATATTTAGCCTAGTCAGTTAACACACCTGACTTTGGGATGTATGACTGGAAAGTCTCAGGGTTGATTTCTAATGCATCTTCCATTCCTCCTGAGATTCAATAAGCAAATGTCAACCAGTAAGCAATATTACTGCCTTTTAATTACTCTTCCAGGAATCTGCACTATTCTAATTCAAAATCAAATGGTTGTTTTTAGCACCCCACATTGAGCAGTTTTCGTTTGAGATGACTGAGTTATATAACATGCAGGAAGCCACCAGGCTAAAGAGCTTCAAAAATGGTATTTGCCTTGAGATAACTTTGCAATGAATGGTGTTCTAGCATTCAAAGGATAAAAATATTCCTTCAAGCTTCAGAACACAATGTGACTGATGGACAATTTCCTGAAAATTAATTGTGGCTCTTGATGGCATATGTTTTAGTAACAAAAGCCAGATTTCAATTCTGTTCTGAAGGGCCCATTACACAAAGACTGAAAATCCCTAAAATTAAAGATGTGTTTTCATTCCTGGCAGGGTAATGTGGATTATTAACTGTCACATTTGATATGAATTTCTCCAAGATTCATTGAGAAGTACGACCACATTCTCTACAATTGCTGTTGCCAGAAAGTCTGTACTAATTACAGCATTTAGTCTGGCATGGATAGAGGTAGAAACAACATTGAATGAGGCATAAGAGAGATACCAGGAAGACAACATAGTTTCTGGTTTTTCATTGTAACACTGCAGTGAGTAGTGCACAAAGCTGTGCATTCATTGTGTAACACTTTTGCATTGGTAACCCATTATACACAATATCAGGATTATGCTGCTATTGACAGACCCATTCTTTTCTTTGCCAGCAGAAATCATTTACTGAAGCAGTTTGCTTCCAAGATGCAATGCCTACACAAGTGAGGTGCTGGTATACTGCCTCTGCATAGACACCATCCCGGAGAATGTCCCCAAATCTACCACTGCGGGCATTACTTACCTAATTGCAGGGTATAAAAGGAGATCTCTTGTTGGAGTGGGAGGCGGTGGAGGTGGACACGGTGGGCGCGTTGTATACTAATGGAGTGCTGCGGCATTTTGATGACCTATGCACAGACTATGATATTCCGGCATGACAATTTCTGCTGTATGGTACCTTGACGATGGCTATGCATATGGTCTGGGGCCGATGTGGTGTGGAACCTAAACCTCTTCCCAGCTGTTGCTTCCTTTGTGACACTTCCAATACCTGACACCTGGTTTTGGGCCTTTATGTATCCCTGAGGAGCGATGCCTTTTCCCCCCTTGCGGTGCTATGGGGTAGATGGGAGGAGGACCTGAGGACCCCCATTTCAGATGGTGACTGGGCAAATATGTGGGAAATGGCACCCAAATTTCCTGCAAAGCTCATTTTACAATAATCCATTATTATGTCCTCCACTGAGCAAACCTCGGGCTTTTGAAACTTAGGGCCTTATTAGGACGCAGTCCATTGGACCACCGTAGCCATGGTGGCCGTGCGGGCACCTCTCACCGGCGGTCCAACAGCCCCATTACAACTTGGGTGGCGGACTGCATTGGCACCACCGCAACCGCCAGGGATCAGATATCCCTGACTGAGTTGTAGCGGTTTTGAGGCCGTAATATGCTTGGCGGGGCTGCTGTGACCCTGCCAAGCATATTATGAGTTTCCTCACCGCCACACTTTTCATGGCGGTGTGACCACCATGAAAAGTGTGGCAGTGAGGAAACAAAGGGGGCCCTACAGGGCCCCCTTGTGCCTCTACGCCATTAGCTGCATGCAGGGGGGCGCATGTTGTGTCCCCCTGTCTGCATGCACCCCCAGTTCCTACAGGGCATGGACTTTACAGTCCATGCCCTGCATGGACTGCTTTTGATGCTCCCATTGTGGTGCCTATTTCAAAGGCATCGCCATGGGACCACCAAAGAACTGCATGCCAGAGACTTTAAAAGTTATAGTCTGGTGGGTGATTTTTTATGGCTTTGGTAGTCTCAGACCAGGGCTGCGGTGTGGCAGCCCTGCTCTGAGACCGCCAAAGTCATAAAAAGGCGCCTCATGCATATTTCCCCCCGACCTCATCTGACAGTCCACAATGGCGAGTTCTCCAGGAGACATCCTCCACATGCTGTGGGGGTGTGCCCAGTTAACCCATTATTATTAATACTATGATGTTGAAGAATACTGACAGTCCTCGGATTGAAAGTTGGCAGGTGGACGTAATACGATGAGCTACATGGCACGGTATTGCTTTGCTTCGTGAAGCACACCAGGGACGGTGCCCCTTGGAACAAGCAAGAGTTTGGGACACAATTCTAGCAGTTTTCCATGGAGATGAGACTGAGAGTGCATATGAATCCTCCAACTAAATGCCCCTTTGACTGCACCCTTCCTACTAGGCTCCTCAACACCTGATACCTGAGCCCCCAACAGTACCTGCGACTCCCCTGCATTATTGTTGTACCTCATTATTGGATTCCGCTCCTATCGCATGATGCTCTTTCAGAAGTGCCTATCTCTATCACCACTGCTTGACGAATTAGGGAATCTCTTAGGGGGGGAGGAGAGAAGGGAAGGTATGCCGGGGAAGTGGGAGTTGGGTCTGAATGTTTGATTGTTCCCTTTTTATTTGCTTACCTTTATATTCTTGCCTTATTTGACATGATACACACCAAAATAGTGGTGATAAGCCTTTTCGTATATGTACGTATGTTTTGGATTGCCAATATGATGCCATATATATTTTCCATTGCTGCCATCTATTATTCTCGGCTCCAAATGTCCCCTTTGTTCGGACTGAATAGTACATGAGAACCTCAATGTATATTATACAACTGAAAGTCCTGTTATAGTTCGATTCAATGAAATTCTGTTTAAAAAATGCACAAATAAATAAGCAATTATAATCCCACCCAAATAGCAAAAAAAATAAAGCTAACAACCTCAACCTCTACAAAGTACCATTTAAAATGTAACTTATCTTTTTAAAATTCAACAGAAAGAAGGCACCTGCTCCACATTAAGACACTCTGAACGGAAAAGCTACAAAACCATGTGAAACATTTCAGCAGAACATACATGTAAGTATACAAAATAGTAATTGCATTCCTAAACATGATAATAACTAACATTCAAAAGTTGGAAGACATTATATATTTATTCTGTTACACTACTTACTGATGTAATGACAGAGGCCACCAAATTTATCACTGCACAGAGAGGAAAGCAGTTGCTAAATCACATGGGCTACACCTACAGCCAATAAAGTGCAACATCAGAAACTATAAACTGGAAATGTACTAATTATTATTCTAATACATGGTAAGGGAGGGCAACTACAAAAGATGATGTTGTGTTTCCTGTAAGAGAGCACAACCACCCTCCAAATGTGACAAAAATAAGAGAAATATTGCAAGATAGCTGAGAGGCAAGCACTAGCTCTCAGTAGCGCACAAGCACAATCCTGAAAAATATCCTACCAAGAGTCCCCAAACGCATAACAGGGCAACTGCCACCTATCCCCGCTATAAAATGATTAATTGCACGAATGAACAGTGAAACCTGCCCCTAGAAGATACTGAGACATAGACATACCTGAACATTTAACAATTTCACATAGTGAGAAACCTTTCATTTTACATCAATGAGAAACTAAGTCTAGTATTCTCTACAGCAAACAACTTAATGAAACGTAGCCATAGTCAAACCTGGTTGATGGATGAGACCTTCAAAATGTGCCCTACACCATTTGCTTAGATATACACCATGCATGGTGAATATCAAAGCATAAATATCCCTTTTATATATGCCCTACTACCATAATAATCTAAGCAGCACTTACTGTGAGCTCCCAAACCATATAAAACATGAAACAAATAACTACTACTCTCCAAAAGTAATCATAGGGCCTTATTATGAGTTTCGGTGGTCCTGGAGCGGACAGCACACCACTGGTCCGCTCCAGTACTGCAAAAACTTACCACTGCCTGCCTTCAAGATTTCGAGTAATTTTGTGGTCTGGTGGGTGGGCGGCGTGGTGGTCCAGAGGCGATGCTGTTTAAAGGTTCATCGTGAGCCTTAAACAGCATTGCCGTGGGACTGCCAGTGCACGTGCCTGCACAGGAAGGACTTCACCATGTTGTGCATTCCTTCCCTTGCAGGAACTGGGGGTGCATAACTACAGGGGGGCACTACAGGTTCACCCATTGCATGCTCAACAGCGCAGAGAGGCACAAGGGGGCCCTGTAGGGGCCATTTGTTGCCTCACTGCCATCCTTTTCATGGTGGTGCGAGCGCTATGAAAAGGGTGGCAGTGAGGCAACTCAAAATATACTCAGCAGTGCCACTGCGGCACCGCCAGCATATTGTGGCCTCGAACCGCTGCCAGACTGTGGCTGGAAAATTGTAAAAAGTTACTAAACACGTAAAACACATCAAACAATGTTATAAACAATTATGAAAAAATTCTAAAGTATAAGTTAAGTAATATAAAATATATACAATTATTTAATATATACTAATAACGCATATTTTAAAATAATATTGAATATATATCTAAAGGGGTGACATTTACTATTCCCACACACACCTAAACCATTTTGGGGAAGGTGATGGCCATTAAACGGATAGCATTTACTATTCCCACTCCAATCTAACCATATTTGAGAAGGTGTTGGACACTAAAGGGATATCATTTACTATTTCCACTTCAATCTAACCATACTGGGGAAGGTGTTGGACTATGAAGGAGTGACATTTATCATGCCCGGCACAATATAAATCAATTCAAGAAATGTGTTGGACATTAAGGGGGTGATATTTATTATTCCCACTTCAAGCTAACCATATTGGGGAAGATGTTGGACACGTAACATAGGTGACATTTACTATTACCACTCCAATCCAAACATATTTGGGGAAGGTGTTGAACACTAAAGGGGTGCCAATTACTATTCCCACTCCAATCTAACCATATTGGGGAAGGTGATGGACACTAAAGGGGTGCCATTTACTATTCTCACTCCAACCTAACATATTGAGGGTAGGTGTTGGACACTAATGAGTTTAATTTACCATATCCACTTCAAAATAAAACATTTTGCATAACATATCACAAAATAAAAATATTACAAAGACAATCAATGCTCCATATTCTAACATACTTATTGCAATATACAATTTACTAAAATATTATAATATAACACACAAATCTAAACTAGAAGCCTTTATATACATATTTATATTTCAAATTATAACATTACCATTAAAATTACTATTAAAAAATAATAAATTGTACTAAATATTTAGTACCATTCATAAATGTAAACAATAAAAAACACATACATTTTTTGAAAATGTTAAACATTTCATATTTTACATTTTAAAACAAGTTGAATTTAAGATTAAAAAATACATTTTTATAAAAATAAATTAGAAATGTACACTATTGTAAGTTTTTTATTACATTTATTAATTTCTTAAACATAAAAACATTTCCAAATACAATATCCCACTACTAAAAAAAAGTTCAACAATTAATTATATACATTATTAGAACTAAAAAATACAAATGTCTACAATTTCATACATAAAATAATATTTTACTAAAATCGCATAAATAATAAAAACATACAAATAAACACACTACAACACATTACATACTAATTATCAATTACAAACGATATTACATACAATGATGTTTTAGACATCAATGTGTTTTACAACGATATTAAAAACAACATTACAAATTCTATTTTTACCTTCAATATTCCTGTCCATGATATTTTTGATATCCAGATATTCTTGACACAATATTTTTGTAACACAATATTATTTTTCTGATAGTTTGTCCAGATACCTGTAAGGCTTCCTCCTATGCCTTGTCTGAGGGTTGGCAGGTGCAAGTGAATAAACAGCTGGTTTTTCTGGCCAAGAAAATCGAGCTTAGTTTTCCTACACCCAGTAAAACTAGGTACAGGAACACTGGTCCTCCCATGAATGTGCAGAATTGATTTTCACACAGGAATTCCCATCTTGTATGAAATTATTTTAATTCCCTTGTCTTTCATTGGAACCTTGCAAGTGAGCTGATTAGGCAGAGAGAGCACAACATTATAAGGCATGAGAATCAATGAAAAAGTAAACCAAGCCTCCTCTACCTGTAAACGGCTTTTAGAAGTCCTAAGTGGTTGAAGTGAAGGAATGAAAAAATTAATGAATTATTATGCATAATTAATTACATTTATATCATAGAGTGACAAGTTCTGTAAAATGTACAAAATCTATAAAATCATTGCACGGTACTCCAAGACTCTAATCAGAAATGTTAAAACTTGAAGGCATTGCAAAAAAGTTAAAATGTTACTTTCAATAAATTGAGTGATTGGTTCAAATGACAGTGGAAATCACAGACTCCTTGTGGTGAATCAGCAGATCAAGATCATGTCAGTTGAGTTTAAGCAAGCAATTACAGCCTGTGGCAAGATAAAATTCCCCATCGATTGAAGGACACTCTTAAAAGGGCTCTCCTTTCCCTTAGGAGTTTGGGGCAAATGCACAGTAAGTGAACAATGTCCTCCGCAGCTGACCTACATAGCCAACAGATTGAGAGCAAAATTTGCAAAAGACCGGGGAGATGACCAAAACAAAACAGTATATATTTTTTCTTTAGGTACACAGACCATTCAGCCATCTCATAATACTGTTGTTTGGGGGTTTTGTAATCATTTAATAGCATACAACCATGAGATCTATTTGCTAGAGCTGCCTTGTTCTCTGCTGCAAAAAGTTTCTTCATTAAGTGGTTGATTGATTTTTTTTAAAAACCCCATTGGAGACTGGGAGCTCCCAAAGTGATTGTGCACCCAAGGCATAGAGGCAGATCCTTGCTGGTGGATCTTGGTTTTTCAATATTTCAGTCCATAAAGCTTTATTTAAAGGGTTATTTGCTGTGATCTTTTTCTGACAAAGAAATAATGAAAAGGAGCATATAATCAAATATAGTACATTTATAGATTATAAACAATATCAAATTCATGCGATTTGAAACAAAATTAAAGTGCGGGGAGTCTTGAAATTTCTTTTCTTCATATAATCTTTATTTTCATTTCCAATCAGAAGCATAAAGCCTAGCCAAAAATATTAGGATGACATTTGAGCATGTGCTGTGCAAGTGGCGATTTCTGATCTTTATTGATGACAGCCCTCCTATGTCCTTGTATCCTCATCTTGAGTGATCTAATAGTGCTGCCAATGTAGATTTTACTGCAATTACAAAGTATAACATAAATCACAAAAGTACTATTGCAATTAATAAACTGATTAATTTGAAATTTATTGTGTGTGTTATACTGAAACTTCTTGCATTTGTAACCATGCTCACAAATAATGCAACTGCCACAAATATAAAAACCTCTCGGTTGTGTTAGCCATGAGGAACCAGCGAAGTACTCACTGGTGGTTTTAAGTAATTCCTCATTATCTTGTTTCTAATCGTGGGTCCTCTTTTATATGTGACCAAGGGTTTGTTAGAGATGACATTAGTCAGTCCTGGAACACCTCTGAGTATGTTCCAGTTTTTTTGTAGAATTTTGTAAATCTGATGATGGTGTTGATTATACATAGTCACTAAAGCTATACAGTCATTAGTTTTTATCTTGATTTTAGGTTTTAAGGTGTCTGATCTTTTAACCATCATAATTCTCTTTTCCGCCATACCCAAAATTTGCTCAGGGTATGCGCGGTCTCGTAATCTTTGTTTCAAGTCCTCTAAAGAGTCTACAAACTCTCGCTCCTTGCTGCAATTTCTTCTTAGGCGTATCATCTCACCATAAGGAATGCCTAAGATGACAGATCTTGGATGGGCACAATCTGCCCTTAATAAGCTGTTAGTCGAAGTCTCTTTTCTGTAATGTTTACTGTGTATTTTGTTATCCGCAATGTACAGCTGTACATCCAGGTAATCAATTTGGGTTTTACTACAACAGTTAGTAAGGCTTACATTCATTGTGTTGTCATTTAGATATTCAACGTAACTTCTCAGACTCTCATTATTGCCTCTCCAGATTATAAAAATATTGTCAATAAACCGACCCCAAAAGATTACATTGTCCGTCCAAGTAGCAGCCCTGGGGGACCAGGCATGCTCCCTCTCAAACCAACCCATAAAGAGGTTGGCGTAAGAGGGAGCAAACCTTGAGCCCATGGCCGTAGCCCTTATTTGATGGTACCATTCATCCCTGAACAGATAAAAGTTATTCTGCAATATGAAGTCACACATCTCCAAAATCATCTTCGAATGTTCCGTTAAGCTCGCACTTCTTTTGGATAAGTAGTGTTGCAATGCTATTTGCCCCAGTCTGTTCTCTGTGCATGTATAAAGTCCCACTACATCCAAGGTGGCAAACATTAAAGATGGATCCCATTCTACATCAAGTAATTTAGTCAATACATCGGTGGTATCTCTGATGTAAGAAGGTAAGTTAACCATTAAGGGTTTAAGAAATAAATCGACATATTCCAAGAGGTGCTCGGTCAGACTCCCAATATCCGAGATGATGGGTCTCCCTGGAGGATTGGTTTTGGACTTATGTACCTTTGGTACATAAGTCCAAAACCAATCCTGGGTGTCTGGGAGTCTGACCGAGCACCTCTCGGAATATGTCGATTTATTTCTTAAAATAAATCTCTAACTGGCCTCTAACCAGCTTCCATTCTGCCAGTTTCCCTGCCTGTTTTCTCAGCTCACTCTTTACAGCCATCTCGCTGCTTATTGCTACCCTTGCTCCTGCCCTGCCTTGGCCCCACGTCCAAGGAAGATCACTGGACTGTGAAAGCCTTGAGGCCTAAGGGGATCAAGCGAGATGCCACTAAGGCCACTGTGGCACATTTCGGGCTGGGATCAGGAGACAGACCATGACTGCACAGCTTCTAGCAGGGAGACAGCCTACAACGGAGGGAAGAGGAACGTCTTGACAGCTTTACGAAATGCCAAATAGGTCTTTAGGCTGCGGATAGAAGTGGGGAGCGCATTCCAGAGTTTTGAAGCCAGAGCACGAAAGAAGCGCCCTCCATCACGGACCCTCCTCACCCGAGGGACAACCGCCAGATGCTGCCCCATCGAACGAAGTTGGTGGGAAGGGGTGTAAAATGTATGCAGATTGGCCAGAATACCTGGGGATGAAAAGTTCAGAACTTTAAATGTAATGCAAAGGGCCTTGAACTCTAAACGTTTGCCCACAGGCAGCCAATGGAGCCGACGAATAGCACTAGATTTGAAACACATCCTAGGCAGGCCAAGAAGAGTTCTAACCACCGCATTCTGGACCCTTTGCAGTCTGATGATTTCAGACTTGTTAGACCCCAGATAGAGTGAACTGGCATAGTCCAGTCTTGACAGAATCGAGGCCTGAACGATAACCTGCCTGATAGGGGGGTCAAAAAACCCCAACAGTGGTTTGAGCCCCCGCAGTAGCCCAAAGCAGGTCCCTGCCACCTTCTTGGTTTGGGTCCGAAAACTAAGGGCGGTGTCGACCCAGGCACCCAAGTTCTTTACCACCTGTTTGTGGGCAGGTGCCGGCCCCAACGTGGCAGGCCACCAATGCTCACTCCACATCTCAGAGTCTTTCCCTACCAGCAGTACCTCAGACTTGCTGGCGTTGAGCTGAAGACAGTTGGCAGTCATCCACCCCACGATGGCCTCAAGATCAATCCAGAACTTACAAGCGTCCCGAGTGATGTCATCGGAGAGTGTGACTACCAACTGTGTATCGTCTGCATAAGATACTGCCGAAAGCCCTCTGTTCTTAGCCACCATCGCCAGAGGTTGAACATACAAATTAAAGAGGGTAGGGCTCAAAGCTGAGCCCTGTGGCACCCCCTGTTTGGTGGTATGAACTCTAGAGACAAAAGGGGGGGCGGCTACCTGGAAGGTCCTCTCAGAAAGAAAGGAAGCAAACCAGTCCAGGGAAGAGCCCACAATGCCTACCTCCTCCAACCGCTTCAGCAAGATCTGGTGGGATACCGTGTCGAACGCGGCACTAAGATCTAATAGGATCAGCGCCGAGGTACGACCCTCGTCCAGGGCCCATCTCAGATGTTCGGTCACAGCAAGAGGAGCACATTCCGTGCTGTGACCAGGACGAAAACCATTCTGAGAGGGCTCCAGAATGTTATTTTCCTCCAGATACTCCGTCAAGATGGAATTGACGTAGGCCTCAGAGATCTTGAAGACCCAAGGCAGGAGGGAGATGGGGCGAAAACTCTCTGGTTTGTCAGCGTCGAGATTGGGTTTTTTTAGCAGGGGAACCACCCCTGCATGTTTCCAGGTGCTGGGGACAACAGCCGTATAGAAAGATAGATTGATCACCTGGCTCAAAGGAGAAATGAGCACAGGTAGGAGTTGCATAAAATGGGCCGGCTTGAGAGGGTCTGTCGGGGAGCCAGACTTAACTTTGCTGCAAAGCACAGAGCTCCTCTTGGGAAATAGGAGGGAAAGCGGTCAGAGTGCGCTGAGTGGGAGGTCGAGGCACGGAGTCAGAACCTGGCGCATCCTGGGGGAAAGATTCATAGATTTTATCCACCTTCTCTACAAATGCCCCCTGATTCCCTGTCTGGCCCATTAAGAGTCAGGAACTGGTACTTAAGTAGTAGACTAAAAAACATAGACAGGGAAAGGGCAATACCTGACACCTTTCACAGGCCCGCACAAGTTAAGCCAAAAGGTCAGAAAGAGAGAAGAAAAAAGGGGAGACACACCACAGGAGCAGCAGTAAAGGTCACAACGTCAAGACATGCAGACACCTAGTGTGGAAAAGACAAGTGTTATCAAGCCTTCAATGCATCAGAGGCCCTCAGTGTGCTCAGAAAAAGACTCAAAATTATCCAGCCCAGGGTCACGGGAAGTCAAGACTTTGTCAGGTAATCAAGTAATCGAGGCATGTAAAGAGGCAGTAACAAGCAGCTAATCAATATAACCAGCAGGATCAGAAAATAATAAGGCATCAGTATACCCCATAAATTAGACCAATTTCTCCTATTTGAATGTGTCCACCCCGCAAGAAGTACGAGGTAAAAAGAGCCCTCTTACATTACGGATAGCTAAACCTTTCAAAAGGTGTTAGAATTGGGATTTCTGGTTGTACGAGAATGCCCCCTGTACAAGCAGGAACCACCACTGTAGTCAGGGTAAGCTAGATGCACACTAAAAGATAATTGTGCTCACCCTCAGGGAGCTTGGCACTGAGCAGTGAGGCTTATTTAAAGAGGCAATGTGTAAAGCACTTGTGAAACACACTCACACAGTAACACAATGAATACACCACAAAATGACTCCGTACAGCTTTATAAAAATAGATTATTATATTATTAACAAAACAAGAGCGAAACAACAAAAATACAATAAGTAGAAGTCAGGATATTGTATTTTTAAAAGAATAAATGCAGTAAAGCGCTTAGAAGCAAGTAGCTCTAAAAAGATTACTTTAGGGAGTGCTGGACCAGAGCGAAGTCAAAGTTCAGGCCGACCGTGATTGAGCGCCGGCCGGCTACAGGACCCCCGCAGGTCCCGGTGAACAAAGTAGCTTTCGTGGTTGCTAGCAATGAAATGCATCAATGTTGAGTCCCACCGGCGCAGGATGCGTCGATCTTCTCCACATAATGAAGGCAATGCACCAGTTCCAAAGACGGGTGCCGAGAGACGAAATCTGCCTCGAAGTCGAGGGGATGCGTCACCAAGCTGCAGCGGTGGTGCCATGCTGTCCAATACATCAATCTTGTAGCAAGACAGCTGTAGCACCCACTTCTGAGGTCCATAACTGGGGAGGCACCTCAGGCAAAGGTAGGATTCACAGAAGGCAGAGTCTAAAAGCAGCAGAAAAATTGCAGGAAGTCTTTTGTGTCCCTGAGACTTCATAAAACAGGAGGCAAGCCCTTGGAGATCACTTTAGAGGGAAGGCAGAGTTCAGCTTTCCTTTAGCAGAGTCAGAGAGCAGCATGAAGCAGGGCAACAAGCAGAAAAGCAGTCCAGTTGAGTTCTTTAAGCAGCACAGCAGGTCTTCTGACAGAGGTCCAGTTCAAGATACAGAAGTGTCTGATTAGATGGGGTCAGAGCACTAGTAATTATACCCAAAAGTGCCTTTGATATAGCGGGTGACTTTTAAGGAACTCTCTGAAGTGCACAAGGATCACTTTCAGCTCAGCCCTGGCTCCAGACTACCAGAAGGGGGGAAATCAGCCCTTTGTGTGAGGGCAGGATGCAACCTATTCAAATGTAAGTTTAAAACACCTCTCCCCCTTCTTGCCCAGGAAGGCTATTAGTATGCAGATGAATCGCCTGTCACACCCAGCCCTTCCTGTGTTGCGGCTGTCTAGATGGAATTCATAAAGTGTAGCTGTCACCCAGCCCAGATGTGTATTAGAGACAGACTGCAAATCACACAGAGTTATAAGCACAGAGAAATGTCCAGTGTCTAAAAGTGGCATTTTTAAATCAGTAATGTGAAATCCAACTTCACCAGTAAGAAGGATTTATCATTACTATTCTAAACATACCAAACATGAAAAAGCTACTCCTTTCTGATCAAGAATTGCCACTTAAATGTAGATGTGAATTCCCAATGCTAACCTATGAGAAGAGTAGGCCTCACAGTAGTGAAAAATGAAATAGGCTGTTTGTCACTACCAGGGCATGCAAAACATAAAAGTACATGTCCTACCTTTTGCTTACACAGCACCCTGTCCATAGGGCTACTACAGCCTACCTGAGGGATGACTGACGTGTAATAAAAGGAGAGTTTAAGACTTGACAAGTAGTTTTAACTGCACACACAGGACCTGCAGTGGCAGGCCTGAGACATGGTTAAGGGGCTACTTATATGGGTAGCTTTTAATTTACAGGCCCTGGGAACACGTAGTGCACTTAACTAGAAACTTTTAAGTACATTCAATATGCAAATTGGGTATGAGTCAATGTTACCATGCTTTAGGGAGAGAGCACATGCACTTTAGCACTGGTTAGCAGTGGTAAAGTGCCCAGAGTCCTAAAGCTAACAAAAACAAGGTCAGAGAAATAGAAGGAGGAAGGCAAAAAGGTTAGGGTTACCCTGCAAAAAGGCCATTTCCAACAACAGATATATGGAATCATCGAACAACGCACCAGAGATGAACACATGCACTACTGATGAACACACCACAACCATCAGAAAGCCTCAGTCTCCCCTGCAAGACAACGTCCACTGAGGCTTGTTGGAATCACAGGAACTAGAAGGAAATTCTATACAACCCATTTAGCCACACCAGGGTTCTACTTGCCAATCCTTCCTGAATACACTGCAGGCTACAGTTGTGGCAATGTATTTCCATTCAGACAAAATGGACATCCAATTCAACCTGCTCAATATGCTGGCCCTCAAGGTGGCAGGGATAGAAAGAAGCTAAGACAGCTCAATTCACTCATTGTCAGAGCCCAGGCCGTGAACTGTAGAACTTATGAAACCCCCTGGGCCCGATTCACAGAACTAACTTACGTCAAAAACGTAAAGTTAGTACTTTTTGGTATTCACAGAATACACTTACTCATTTTGGTATTCACAGAATGCACTTACTCATTTTGGTATTCACAGAATGCACTTACTCATTTTGGTATTCACAGAATGCACTTACTCATACTAACTTTATGTCCGCACTCGGGCCGGAGATTCCACCACCGGCCGGAATCTCCACAACCGGCCGGAATCTCCACCATCGGGCCGGAATCTCCACCGCCATGCCGGAATCTCCACCTCCGGGCCGGAATCTCCACCACCGGGCCAGAATCTCCACCTCCGGGCCGGAATCTCCACCACCGGGCCGGAATCTCCGGCCCGAGTGCGGACATAAAGTTAGTATGAGTAAGTGCATTCTGTGAATACCAAAATGAGTAAGTGTATTCTGTGAATACCAAAAAGTACTAACTTTACGTTTTTGACGTAAGTTAGTTCTGTGAATCAGGCCCCCTGTACTTGCTTGCCGATATTTGATAAGTTAACCACCCTGCCCACTATTATTAGTGGTCTCCTCAAAAAGTAAAACTGAGCAGACCCAAATCTATAAGAAGCAAGTCTGAATTAAATAAAAATAATGATCCATCTCATCTACCAATCGCAAGTACAATTCAAGCAAGATAGGAAAGACGTGTCCCAAATATAATAAAGTTCACGGCAGAAATACATGGGGTGGAGCACCATGAAGACATTTACATCAATACGGAAATATCAAGTCTAATGTTCAGTAATACTGAAGGGAAAGACACGCTAATCTAGAGTAAGTCCGTGATCGCAGCCCTAGGTTATAGAGTGCAGTGTCTCGCCAAACAGAAAGAGGAGGCCAAGGCTGAGGCTGAGGGAATTGCCCACCTATTGGTGGAGCGGGGAGAAACTGACAAGAAAATCAAGAAGAGATGAGTCAGCAAGGAAGTCGAGCCCCAGAATGCTTAAACCCCATGTACCAGCAAAGATCCACCTGAACTGAGTAAGTGGGAGACAGCGCAAAGGTAGAAAAAGATACTCAGCGCCAATCATGGAAAACAATATGGGAAAGTTTTACACAATTTTCAACAAAGACGACCACAAGTATTCAACCCTAAAGTCAGAGAAGAGTCAAACTACCAGAACAAGCCGAAAAGTGCCACACACGGATCTTACCTGGCAGTCGCATGATAGCCAGAAGGCAGAGGCCACTGCAAATAACCAATCGAGGCGGAGGGAATGCACTGTAGAGTGAACACTGACATTGGTAACAACCAAATCCCAAACAAATGGGCCTGCCCTGGGGAGCCCACAACGTTCAACGGTGGCAGCCAGAAGGCTGAGGTGAATCCAAGTAACCAATCAAGGCAAAGGGAACCCATAATAGAAGGAAAAGTCACACTGGAGATAACCAAATCACAAACAGAATGGGCCAGCCCTGGGGAGCCTGCAACGTCCGCTGGTACCAAACCAATTGAGAGCAAGCTGAGAACCTCAACTTTTGAAAGAGCCAAGGACATTAAGCACACTAGGCAGATCACAAATGCCAAAACACAAATTACCGAGGATCCTCAGTGACAGAGCAGAGAAATGTCAAAGTAAATGGATCAAGTAACGATCTGGTTCTGCCACCTCAGCAAAAAAAACTATTATGGTATGCAGAATATAAACTAAGGGGTAACCACAATGCACAAAATTGCACCAACATCCTAAGGCTCTGCCAGAAATCCCAGGCTCACAGGCATAAGATCATGTGATATAGCTTCTATAGAGTTCATTACACCACAAGGACTACAGCAAACTGAACCCACTATTGTCATTCTCAACACCTCGACAGGCCACATAGGTATATATGTGCAATCAGCTGGTTTTTAGAGAATGCATACCCCCTACACTTGGTCAACGAAAAATCTTCAAGACGGGGTAGATGTAAGACTACCTCTGTTTTGGGAGGAGCATTGGAGTCAACCACAGGATTTTTGTCAGTGCAGCAAGGGATGCTGCTGAAGCCCTGTCGAAGCCCTACAAGGAGGAGACTGGGCATACAAGGGGACAATCTAGCAGTCAGGCATTGGAATGGGGTTGGCTCTCAGCTGCACTATCTATCCAGCATCACATTAAGTGACCAGCCAGAACTACAATCATTCAGTCACAATAAAGAGAAGATTTAAAGAACTGCTTATATAACATTGGTGGTAACCCTGGGCGGTAAAATCCGCTCCACTCACGGAGTTTGCGGATTTTTGGCAACTCCGTGTTCTGCGTAGAACGCAGAGTTACCGAAAACGCCGCAATCCGCAGCGGAGCAGAGTTTTTTTCTTGTTCGCGCTTTCAAAATACGTTTTCGCGCGTGCAGTAGCGACTTACCGGGATCCCTGCGTTCGCCGACGAGATTTCCTATCCGTTTCCATGCGCCACGAGATTTGGTAGCCGACCGCACGGTCCCGCGAGAGTGTGCGATCGCGAACACGTCATTCGGACGCGCCATCTGACTTCCGGCAGAAGTTCAGTGAAGCTCGCGATGCCGAACACGCAAAATTTGCAATCTGGAGAAGAATATCTCTCGAGCAGCATAAAACCTTCTCGAAAATGATGATTTGGATGAAAAAAACTCCTCAGATTGACATTTGGCTGTACTTTTTTGTGCAAGGAGTCCTTTTTCTTTTTTTTACTTTTTTTTTTAAGAGGAAGGAAGTGCCCCAGAGTCTCCAACTTCCTGTTCCTGTCCAGCAGGCTCCTCCCAGTGCTTTGTCCATGTCCTGTTCACTTTTCATTTGAATTTGGAGCTGGAAGGATCACTCTTTGTGTCTGCTGCATCATATATCATTGAATTTGAGGACTTTTGGATTTGAGATTTTACAAGTAAGTTGGAGAATTGGTGTTGTTTGGTTGATTGGGGCATTGCAAGTTGCAACTACATTTTTTTGTATTTTTCATCATTTTTTAAAAATTTATTGTGGGAAGCCAGTAGGCTTAGAGCTACTCATGGGTGCATGAAACATCTGTTTCGTTGGTGTCGGTTGAATTTAAACATCATTTAGGGCACGGATGGCATTGGATTGAATTGCAAAATGTTTTTTTTTTTGGGGTATTTCACTTTTTGGGTGTGTGTTAAATAAATGCCTTTGTTGGATGTGTGTGTGTGGTGTGGTTGTTGGGTAACTTGCAAACCTTGTTTAGCCCTGTGGATTTTTGTTTTTGCATTTTTGCATTAAAGCTGTGTTGTTTAGCATGCCTCCTTTGCCTGGCCACTATAGGCCTGCTTGAGTCCATTGTTTTCCAGGCCTCCTACTTGTTGTGACTGTGAGTGACCATGTGGCTGGTGGCCATTTTGTGGTGGTAGTTTAGTAGTGTGCTGATTTTGCCATATAGGCCTGCATGTCTTTCCTTTGTTCCTCTTGGACTAGGCTTCTTGTTGTGGGTGGCCTGGCCATGTGGCTGGAGGCCATTTTGTGGAGCCAGCCAGTGTGCTTTTGCCATAGGCCTGCATTGTCTGTCTTCAATTTCTTGTTGTTGTGGGTGGCCTGGCCATGTGGCTGGCGGCCATTTTGTGGAGCCAGCCAGTGTCCTTTTGCCATAGGCCTGCAAGCTTGTGGCCTAGTCTGCCAATAGGCCTTTCAGCCAGTAGGCCAAGAGCTACTCATGGGTGCATGAAACAACTGTTTCTTTGGTGTCAGTTGAATTTAAACATCATTTAGGGCACGGATGGCATTGGATTGAATTGCAAAATGTGTTTTTTTTGGGGGTATTTCACTTTTTGGGTGTGTGTTAAATAAATGCCTTTGTTGGATGTGTGTGTGTGGTGTGGTTGTTGCGTAACTTGCAAACCTTGTTTAGCCCTGTGGATTTTTGTTTTTGCATTTTTGCATTAAAGCTGTGTTGTTTAGCATGCCTCCTTTGCCTGGCCACTATAGGCCTGCTTGAGTTCATTGTTTTCCAGCCCTCCTGATTTTTGTGACTGTGAGCAACCATGTGGCTGGAGGCCATTTTGTGGTGGTAGTTTAGTAGTGTGCTGCTATTGCCATATAGGCCTGCATGTCTTTCCTTTGTTCCTCTTGGCTTACTGCTTCCATCCCCTTTGCCAGCTGCAGCTCCCTGAATGACGTGATGCGCAAATTAATGCCAAACAGGTTCCACTTCCATTACATTTGTATTTTTGTTTTTGTTCTTCTTCTTTCCTATCCTTCCTGAGTGCACACAGTATACCATGAAAGCCCTTGTTGTCAAAGTCTCACAAATGGCTACACTGCTGTTATGTTTTTTAAATAACTGAGTTAATAAAATATAATAATATAACACTAACAAGTGTGACCACCACACACTAAGTTATATATTATATTTGTTTGTTTGTACAAGTAGTAATTGAACCACAACAAAAAATGCAACATTTCACTGATGTTCTTCTGGCTTCTTTGCTTTTAGGTGCACAAAAGACTGAGGAGGAGGTGTAATCATCACCCGTTGTACTGCCAGACAGAAGTCCTGTTGCGCACGTCACGTGACGTGTGACCACAGACATCTCTGCAACTTGTGCAACTGCGTCCTGCTGACATCGGAAGAAGAAGATGGCCCCAAAGAAAGGTACCAGGTCCTCCAGTACCAAGAAAGTTGCCAGTGAGAAGAAGGAACAGAAGAAGGCAGTGGCACTTACCAAGACTGGTGTGCCGCCCAAGATGTTTTTTGGGAAACAAAAAATTACGCCTGCATCAGCGGTGTCCGGGGACCAAGCTGGGAGCAGCAGCTCCGCATCAGCCGGCCCACCCCACCAACCTAGGCCCAAGCCCATGAGTGTCGCAGAGGTAGCCAGTCTACTTGCGCAAACGCCAACGAGCAGTGATGTTGAAATTGACTTATCGTTATCGCAAAGTAGTACCCAATCAACGCAGGTGGAAACTCAGCAGATAAGTGGGCAACAACAGCCGGAACAACAGCCACAACAACAGCCGCAACCACCGCCCACAATAGTAGTTGTTCCTCCCGAAGTAGGGGCAGTTCAGGAAATCGAGCTTCCTGCAGAGGAAGAAGAAGAGCAAGCCACTCTTTCAGAAGATCCATTGTCTTCCAGATCCCCAGCAAGGAAAAGGAGGGTTAGTCCATCAACTTCTTCTTCAAGCCCCCTTCTGATGATCTAGATACCACTTGGAACCCACCAGCTCAGTCTGAAAGTGAAGCACGCCAAGCGACCAGGCTAGGGAAAAGTAAGGTTCCAGAAAGCCTTAGAGTTATGGAGGTAGATGTAGAAGAGGAGGATGATGACGAGCCAGTCATCATGAACATCACTCCCGCCCCAGTGGAGATGGAGACCGACATTATTACCCCATCCCAAATTGCTGTGAGGGATGTGGCACGGATACCAACAACACAGGTAACACCAACATGAACTCCAGCTTCCATATTTGCATTTGCAAAGCCCCGGCAGGGACCTACATTCAGCACAACCACCACCTCAGTAGGTATTGGTACTGTAACTGCACAGAGTCAAATTCCAGGCACACCCTCCAGTTCATCCGGCATTGCAATTTGCACCTCCAGCAGCGCAAGAAAGTTAACCTCCCCAGTTTGGGACTCTATTCTGTCAGCAGTAAGGAGGAGAACGTTGCTATATGCTCAATTTGTCGATAAGGTGTTTGTCGGGGTAAGTTTGGTACAAACTATGGTACCGGAGGCCAAACAACCCATCTGAAAAAACACCACATGATCCAGTGGGAGGTGCACCTTAGCGCCCAAAAAAGTAAAACTGCACCCATTGCTGTTGGTGGGGATGAAGAAGTAGAAGAAGATATGATTGCGGAGGAAAGTGAACAAGAGGGAGACATTTTCTCTGGTACACAAAGTAGCCCTGTCCCCAGCAGTTCAGTGGTACCGCCCACATCCTCAGCAACATCTCAGTGGCACCGTAGTAAGAGTCAGGCTGAGACACCAAGGCAACAGAGTACCACAATGAAAAAAAGTCAGTCATTGAGCCTAACAACATCTGGGTTCAAGAAGTCACCTGCATCAGTGGCACCAGAAAGGAAAAAAATCCAGCCTACCATTGTCAGCATGCTTAGGTCGGAGGGGCAGTACGAACGCAACCACCCAACAGCACGTTTGTACAATGCGAAGCTGGCGAAAATGTTAGTGCTGGACCTTCTCCCTTTTTCTTTTGTGGAAGGGGTGGGTTTTCTGGAATTTGTGACAGTTATCTGCCCAATATGGAAAGTTCCCAGCCGGTCCTATTTCGCCAGAGTTGCTGTTCCAGCAATACATCACGACGTGCTGGAATTGCTTGGACAAGCTTTGCAGCAGAGTGCTGTTCACAATATCCACCTGACAACAGACATGTGGACCAGTTGCCAAGCCACTTATTACATGTGCATCACTGCACACTGGATCTCTTTTGTGGGGGTTAGAGACAAGATATCTGCAGCAGGTGTTGTTGACACTGCTGAGATTTTTAATGCTACTCGTAAACGTGCAACTGTAGTCATGTTCGCCATGGAGAAATTTCATACCGCTGCAAACATTTTGGAAGAGTTTAACAGCAAGGTCTTTGAATGGCTGCACCCAAGAGGGCTTAACATTGGTTTTGTTGCCACGGACAATGGCAGTAATATGGTTAAGGCCATGCGCACTGGTGGCTATTTCAGGGTCCTGTGTTTGGCGCACTGCATTAACATCATTGTTCAAGACTTTCTGAAAAAGGAAGACCGAGTCAGCAACTTACTGAACACCTGCAGAAGAATATGCACACATTTCAGCCATTCTTTTAAAGCCCGGAAGCAGCTGAGGATCATTCAACTTCAGCATAGAATGCCAGTCAAAGCACTCATCCAGGAAGTGCCAACACGTTGGAACTCAACTTATTACATGCTTGACCGTCCGTTTGAGCAGTACACACCAATCAATGAATATGTCATGCAAAGACTAGGGGATGCTACTGTGAAAGGCATGACGTAGAGATGGACCAATGGGGCCTAGTTAAATGCCTGACAGAGATACCACTTCCTTTCGAGCTCTTCACACGTGAAGTCAGCAAGGAGGACTGTACTATGGGCCAAGCTATCCTATTGTTGCACATGCTAGAGCAACAGCTGAAGGTGGTGTCTGAAACGTACACAGGTGTTGAGGAAAAAAAAGAAGCATATGAGTTGGTGGAGGGCTTATCATTTCGCTTAGCTGAAAATACAAGGGTGCAAACTAGCATTGTGTCAGACAAACATTACATTTGTGCCACAATTCTGGATCCACGGTACAAATCGGCACTGAACACTAAGACATTAATTCCTTTTTCAGAAGTGGATGTTGCCCAGTACAAAACTTGGATAGCTGAGGCAGCCAGTAAATTGGAAAAGGAACGGCTGGTAATTAAAGGCCAGCTACTCCAACCCACAACAAGTACTGCAGCAGGGCATCCGGCATCATGTTCAACTTCAGAGCCTGAGGGCAGTGCGTTTGGCTCACAGCAGTCACCAACACTATCAACAACAGCAAGAACCGGATCATCAGCCCCAGTAAAATCGGCACAGAATTGGTATCTACAACAAGGGCTTGTTAGGTCCAGTGCTGATGCAAAGGCAAAAGAGGCCCAGCAAAGTGGAGCACCCCTGAGCATTGAGCGGATGGTCCAGGCCTATCTGGATGACCCAACAGAGGTCTACATTGATCAAAACCCATTGCTGTATTGGTATGGGAAAAGAGGCCAATGGCCAGTGCTCAGCAGGCTGGCGATAAACTATCTGGCTTGCCCTGTCGCAAGTGTCTCTTCTGAGCGTGTTTTCAGTGCTGCTGGTGCCATTGTAAGAGTGAAAAGGACCAGTCTCTCACCCAAAAACGTGGAGAGGTTAACCATGATCAAAATGAACCAGCACTTTATACCACCGAATTACAAAATACGTGAATCACAGCAGGAAGATGAGGACAGCTACTTAGGTGATGGAAGTAGTGTGTTAGATGATTACCTACTTCTGGTTGAACCACCAGAGTTTGAGGACGAGTTATACTTCCCTGACAACTAGGCTTTGAACTTGTTACTTTCTTTCTTCCTTATTTACTTTTATTATTTGTGTGTGTCTCTGTCTTTCTGGTTCGAATCACAACAAATCCATCACCACCGTCTTCTCTTTTATTGCCATATTGGAGTTGCAGCTGTGTGCATTTAAGTAACCCTGGGCGTAGTTCGCGAAGTAGCGCTATGCGAAGCTACGCGAAATGCACTTCACACTACGCGAGCTACGCGTAGCACTACGCGAACTGCGTAGTGCGCTGTTCGCGATGATTGCACAGTGCCGGATGCTTGTCCGCACTGTGCAATCATTGAAAACGGCATCTTGCACAGTGCGAGCTGTCTTTTACTGCCGCTCGAGTAGATTTTTACTCGAGCGGCAGCTTTCTCAACGCGGACTGGTAGTTTCTCATCGCGAGCGGTCGCAAGCATACGCGACCACTCGCAATGAGAAACCTGACCTCCCCGCGTTGAGAACCTCGCCGGGAGGTTTATTTTCCACGCTCGCGATCGGCAACTTGATGTTGCTGATCGCGAACGAGGAAAAAGTCTTGCCGGGATGTCATTTTGCTTGCTCGCGGTCGCCAACTTGACGTTGAGGACCGCAAGCAAGCAAAAAATGACCGCTGCACTACGCTACGCTACGCACTGTGCTATGTGCAATTCGCGTAGTGCGAAGTAGCGCAAACTTCGCAAACTACGCGAGTCCACTCCTCCGAGTCCTGCTCCATCCTCCTCCTGACTCACCCTAAGTCCATTTCCCTCAAGCCAGATGATTGGATTGAGAATAGTACAAGAAATAATGCCTCGTCGAGTCCCTCCAAAAGAAGTGGAACATGACGACTATAGCTATCCTCCTTTCCGAGCCGAGCGAGACTGCCCCTTAACTTAAGATGAGAAGGAACAGGTAATGAATGGCATGCATTGGACGCTGACTCTGAGTGATTGGTGTTTGTGTTGTTGTTGTTTGTTGTGCATGAAGTGAAGTCAAAGTGTACTAGTATTTAATCTACACACTAAAAGTGACTCAAGTCAATGTTTCCCTTCTTGTTTTTTAATAACAAAATTGTACTTCTACTGCAGGCCGATCCATTGCATTTTTGAATATGGAATCTGGACTCACTCGGTACATTGCAGACTGAGTTGGACAACACCATGATGATGACCACAGTGACATAATATATTCGCAGTCAGTCAGTAGGATCTGAGATGATTGATGGAATAACTCAGGGCGTTTTTCATGAGTGGCATAAAAGGTAAACAAGTCAAGAACAACCACTTCAGACCTACAAGTCTGTGTAGTGGTGGAGTTGAGTCAGAAGTCTTACGAGTGTAGTAGTGGTATGACTGACAGCTGTGCATTGATTTAGTTACTTACTTTGGAAAATGCTATGTTGCTGTATATGTGTGCTCTGTCTGGCTCACTCAAAATCTAAACTAAGTGGAGGTTGGGTGGGCACCGTGGGCCTGCTCTGTCCTGTTGCAGGTTAATGCTGGAAACAAACAACAGAGTAGACATGATTTAGCCATGCCACCTCTGAAAGTGTTTGCACTCCTCCGTAATTTATGCTTTTTTTTCCTCCTTGATTTTTCACTATCCCTTTTGTTTTTCCATCTACACTTACAGGCCGGCCTTTACCCTGTGCTAAACAGAGAAAAACAACTCACACTCACCTACCAATCCGCATCCGCCAGGCAGGCAGTGGCACCCAAGATTGACGGACGCAGCGTCCATGGAAGGGAGGACCAAGAGGAATGCCGAGATGCAACTCCCCATTTTTACCAGGTTCATACAGTAACTTTAGTATCATCATCTTTTAAATAATTTGATTCATTTTTTCTCTTCAATCATTACGACTGTGTGTTGTTGTTATTGTTGCTCTTTGCTTATAATTTATCCCTACAGCTATTTTTTTAATTTTCTTTGCTAGCTTTAAAAGGAAGCCCGGTACAACAGAACATAAAATGTGTGTAATTTGGGTCTCTATGAGGGCAGACGGTCAAAGCAAATAGCATAATAATAATTAATAATATACTGCTGCCCTGTACTGTCTACTAGTCTAGTTAGTAAGTACTACTTATCATTAACCATCAAGTCATCATCATGCATGCATTTCCTTTTTCTCC
Organism: Calotriton arnoldi; assembly: GCA_963921515.1. Classification (NCBI taxonomy): domain Eukaryota; kingdom Metazoa; phylum Chordata; class Amphibia; order Caudata; family Salamandridae; genus Calotriton; species Calotriton arnoldi. The sequence goes on along the minus strand of CAWUFW010001035.1, from coordinate 370,761 downwards.
CTTAACAGATTTATGAATATGATGGTTGTCTGCCAAGATTGTGTGTGTGTGTTGTTGTTGTCCATGTGTACTGTTTGTCTTTGTCAAACCTTTCCCTCAAATACCCCTTCCCAACCATTCATCAAACCCTAACCCTCTTCCCCCGGGCTGTGTGATTTATATTGAGGTGTGACTAAATTAAATTTACACCAATAATTGATTACACACTTTCTCGGGGGAATGTTGTGAAAGCAACACTAATTCAATTTGAAGGCAGGGCGAGGATCTTCTTCTTCTTCTTCTTCTGCTCGCCCACTCATGCTCAGTATATTTGCAAGTCAATTTTTTTTCCAAAGGAACATAATCCATCATAATTATTTGCCGGCATCGATTGGATTCATCATCCTCCTTTTACAGCACTAAAGGTTACGCTTGTGTCGAGTGACTCGACTCAACTACAGTTTGTAACTTGTTGTTGTACTAGGCTATCCCCACCATCATTATGTTTTATTTTACTTTAGCATTGCTAATCAGCATTATTATGGTTTATTGTTTGGCAGTATTCTTGTGTACTGTACAGGGGGGCAGCAGTTTTCGATGAAATGCGGCGGGCGGCTGCCAGACCGCGGCGCTGTACCACTGGAGGGGCCTGGCTGGGGCCCGGGGCATTGGAGGATGCTGCAGCTGCTGCCGCCTCCTCCTCCTCTGCCAGAACCACCAGCCGCAGGTATTCTGTAAAGATGGCCTCCAGCTTCCGACGCCGGGCCATGGGTGCCAACTCCTTCCTGTCCGGTTTAGATGATTTTGGTTCGGAAGGAGTAGCTATATCAAGAAGAAAAAAGAATATTGTAACCAATATACTCTTAGCAAAACAGTAAGACAAATTAATTCTAAACATAGTGGCACAGTAGCACTAGCAAGCACAGTATATAACATTTGTGGTATCTATCCTCCCACTTCCTCGGCCTCTAACATTTGTGGGAGTTTCAGGCATTATACTAGCACTATGGACTCACTCGAGTACACCAGTCTTCTTCTTCTCTCTTGTTTAGCTATATTAAGTAATCTTGGTGTAGCCGGCATGCCAGCTCAGTCAGCTTGCGCCCAAGACACATACTCGTGATGCAGACTCACGTTAGTTTTATTTACTACTGTCTGCATGTGGGGAAGCTGACGACTACACAATCATCTTATTTTTCTATTATGGGTGGCACTGGCCATACTCTGTTACATCAATGGCAACTGCTCAATTTCACTTTCACCCTGCTCTGACTACTATACTACAACAAGGCAGATGATATCTGATCCAAATGATCATTGCTTATATATGGGACGACATGAGGTACTTTGATTTGATTGATTGTGTAACCATGCAGCCGATAGGCCACCCATGGCAGGTTGACACAGCCAAAAATAAATTAACATAGGTAGGGAGTGGGCCTCGGAGTCGGAGGGAGGCGCTTGATAACAACATACATACACAATATATGCTGTGCTTGCAAACTACTGTGAGTCAAGGGAGTATTCTGAAAATACAACTTCTATTCTCCTTGGCTTTGCTACTCTGGGGCGGTTTCTTTTTCTTTTACATTCTCTTCAAAGACTCTTCATTAACCCTGGGCGAAGTGCTACGCTACGCTCGCGTAGTTTGCGAAGTTTGCGCTACTTCGCACAACGCGAATTGCACGTAGCACAGTGCAAACACGCATAGCGTAGCGTAGTGCCGCGGTCATTTTTTGCTTGCTCGCGGTCCTCAACGTCAAGTTGGCGACCGCGAGCAAGCAAAATGACATCCCGGCGAGACTTTTTCCTCGTTCGCGATCACCAACATCAAGTTGCCGATCGCGAGCGTGGAAAATAAACCTCCCGGCGAGATTCTCAACGCGGGGAGGTCAGGTTTCTCATTGCGAGTGGTCGCGTATGCTCGCGACCGCTCGCGATGAGAAACTACCAGTCCGCGTTGAGAAAGCTGCAGCTCGAGTAAAAATCTACTCGAGCGGCAGTAAAAGACAGCTCGCACTGTGCAAGTTGCCGCTTTCAATGATTGCACAGTGCGGACAAGCATCCGGCACTGTGCAATCATTGCGAACAGTGCGCTACGCAGTTCGCGTAGTGCTACGCGAAGCTTGCGTAGTGCGAACTGCACTTTGCGTAGCTTCGCGAAGCATTACTTCGCGAACTACGCCCAGCCTTACTCTTCATCCAGTGACAGTCTCCACCTATGCTATCTATGATGAATACCACCCAGGCATCCATCCATTCAAAGTAAACATGTCTATCATTCTTCTTAATCTCTCAACAAACCTTAGTTTGTTTCACCAACAACAAACATTTTTTTTTTTTAAACCACCACCCATGTGTCCTTCCTTCCTTGCTTGCCTTTGAGTTTGACCCATGAAACACCCTGGAGGATTCTTGCTATCCACCCATACAGGTTCACCCACCCAGGCAGGCATCTTTTCTTTCACCTTCCACCCATCCTTCAACCACCCATGCATCTGATTCCTATCAGCCACCTATGCATGCATCCCATGCATCCTTCTCTGCCAGTCATATATATTACATCTCGCCCGTCCTTCCTCCTTCCATCCTTCTTTCCCTTTTCGTTCAACCCATCCATCAAGGTCATCTGATCTGACTCTTAGTCTTCTCCATAAAACTTTCACAGCTGAGTTGAAGTCAGATAGAAGAGTCCATTAATTACTCAACTACTCCCGCCGCTAATGCTATTGCTCTAATGCTTAGTAAAGGGTGTCTTCTTCAACCGTTGTTCACAACAACTTAGTCTCTCTCAACTTACACAACACCCTTGTAGCGAGTGTGTAACTATTGTCAATAAGTAAGGAATATATGTATAACTTACCACCGCCCGCCACTGCTGCTGGCTCACCCACCCCTGTGGCAGCTGCTGCATCCACTGCTCCCTCCTGGCTGGTGTCGCCTGCCCCGCCGCTAGCCCCGGCACTGGTGGTCGTGGTCGGTACACCTAGAAAAAACATTACACATTTTTTAGATGCCATATACACCTCCCCCTATTTTTCACTAGCAAGACAGAAAAAAAAGTTAAAATACATACATATACCACATACATCACTACAAATCGGGTAGAGTAGACACTACTAGTAGTAGTATGTCCTATCCTATCAAAAATAGTAAAATATCTGGTTGGGCATTTTGTTGGTGGGAATTGTCGAAAAGCCTCTCAAGATTAGGAAGACTACAAGAGGCCAACCCAAAGGACTGGACTCAGTGGCTAGAACTATTGGTGAATCTGAGTTTTAATAAAACCTTTTAAATAAAGAGTGGCCAACTGGGCAAGCTTAGCTACAGACAGACTAATAATAGTAGTTTTACAGAGCGTCATAGCAGAGGCAGTTAGAGGCAGGGATAACAAGAATTTAGAAACAGATAGTCTAGATCGAAGAAGATTTGGTAAAAAATAGAATTAGGAAACGGAAATAATAGTTCGGAAAAAATAAGGTGCAGTAAAAGTTAGGGAAATATAATTATTAATATTAACAACAGGAAGACTTACTGGGGCCAGCAGCAGAGCCCTCGGTAGAGGAGCGGTCCTGGTCCTGGCCCTGGTGTTCTCCAGCTGCTCCCGCCGACTCCGACCCCGTCTTCTTGCCCCTGGGTGCTGATCAGGTAAGATATAATAAAGAAAGAGACAAACATTGATTGGTGTGAAACAAATAAAATATTTGTAAAAAACGATCAAAAAAACATTTTTGGAAACAACAATTGCAATAAAATTGACCTATCTAATCTGATCGACTGGTAGTATCGCAGGATTCGCGGACCGTCTAGTTATTATTTATGAACACTAATCCAGTGTTCCATTCTGATTCCAGAATACTACGCCTAAGTACCACCTGACCTAGCCCACCTATTCAGACGGGCCAATTGTTCACTAAGTCTGCATTTCCATTTATTTTAGTCCTCAAAAATGCATAGATGGAGGACACATGCATACATTTTTGCATACACCAAATTGTTGGTTGGTTGCTGCTGATGTTCTGCTAAGACTATTACTCGCTCACTAAACTAACTACAAAAGGTTCTACTAAGGACTGGAGTAAGCAGCACTCAACAGCACGTGACGTGACAGAGGATGCGTCACGCAGACCGCATAAAAATTACCAACTAATACTAAGTAACTAAACTACCTATCCACACTATCTTAGTGACAGGAGGACAAAGGAAGGACCAGAGTCTCTCTAGCATTACCTAACTTAAGTTCTCTAAAGTAAACTCTTACATAATCAGCCCAAGCGAGCACAAAGTTGCAAACAACAAGTAAGATTAGTAGCGCCGAGCACCTGTGTCTAGAAGAATAGCAATCACAGAAGATTTTTAAACTTAATTTGCCTGCAATGTAAGCAGCAGCATTCTTGCTATTCAGAAAAAAATTATATTTGCAATAACAGTAACACAGTCTAGAGAACACACAATACTACTAGTATTAGCTACTCACCAAGCCCCACGACCTCAACGCCTAGCAGGTCCAGCAGGTCCTGCTCCCGGTCCAAGATGTCTGACAACCGGTGGGTCAGATGGTTATGGGTGCGCCGGACCCCAGAGCAGCGAAACACTGCCCGGTGCACCCTCGCCCACCGGCGGTGACGCTCCTGGGTAGCGTACCCGGAGCCAGGCCTGCCGCCTGCTGCCAAGGTCAAGGGGAGGTGGCGCTGAAAAAAACCAAGGGCGGCCACCTCCGCCTTGCTGAAAAGGGCCCGTGCCTGCACCCCTGCCGGGCGCAGTCTGCCGCAAGGCAGGCGGCTCTTTGGCGCAGGCGCCTTGCCCTTGGAGCCGGTACCCTTTCCCTTAGCCATGGTTCTGGGGTGGGCGGGGGGCGGAAAAGAAAATGTAGCAGGAAAAAATAAAGTTAGGGGAAGAAGTAGGAGAGTAATGAAGGAAGTAATATAAAACAGTAGAAAAGTAAAGAAAATGCAGTAAAAGTAGAAATAAAACACAAAATATAGACTTAGGGACAGAGAGGGATAGATAATAAATAAAAAAGTTCAGAAAAACAGTGTAAAAAACAAAGGATTGAAAAGATTGGAGAGGCATTGAAAAACAGGCCCCAGAACCATGCAAAAGATAGGAAAACAAGATGGCCGCGCCCATTGGTGACCGCGTGGTGAAGTTCGCGCGATATTTCCCCTGAACACGCAATCCGCGTTGCCAAACGTCAAAAACATCTCGCGAGCATACGCGAGCACACGCGAGCATGCGGAAACAAGCAACTCTGCATGCTCGCGTAGCAGATTTTTTGTGCAACTTTGCGTAGCCTCGCGTAGAGCGGCTACGCAAACTTCGCCCAGGGTTAATTGGTGGCCCTAAATAATAAACTTGACAATGCAGCTATTTGATCCTATAATACCTGCAGAAAACCTGATCCCAAAACCCTGTGTTGTTATTAGGATATACCAAACATGTCAGTTCGGCTGTTAAAACAATGCAGTACGGGCATCCTAAAGGAGGCCTTTCTGTATACAATAGCTTGGACCTGAAGGTACAGAAATTGGACACCTTACTATTAAAGCACCATTTCGCGCAGCTCTTCTGCAAGAATGTAAAGCAGAAGGGAACACAAACCTACTCATCATACATTTTTTACCTCCACTGCTGTACAAAAGATATAAGGACCAAGGAAGAAAAGCTATGTGAAGTTCTAATAGACTTGTAGACAGCCCACGCCGATGCAGACTTAATACTAACAGGGGTTTTAATTTGGACCTATTTCACAACCAAGAAGAAGCAGATATACAAGAAATGGGCCTTAAAGAAGCAATACCAGATCAAGTTCTGCCATCAATGAAATGCCTCAATAAACTAGGGAAAACACTATTTGATTATTTCTCCTCAGTAGGTGTGAGGGTTCTCAATGGCTGTTTCACTTTTAATAAGCCGCCTGCATATACAAGGGTAATAGAAAACTGCGTCTCTTATCTGGATTACACATTGGCAAATGTCACCATTTTTAGCAATATCAAGCAGCTTGAGATTGACCAACAGGCAGAAAGTGACCACCTGCCAACAATTAGTAGACACTCAATAGTACAAAAAAAATACCATGGATAACAACAACAGACTCTAGCCAGCAGGTCACACACCATACTGGGTTTTCTAGTGAAAACATTGAGAAAGTTATTTCTAAATCATGCACTGACTGTGTGACAGGTCTGAACGGGCTATCAGAGACACTTTTCAAAAAAGAGCCTAAGCTTTGGGTCAATAGGCTTAGTGTGCTTTATAGCCATATCCAGCAGGTAGAAGAACTTCCTGAGTCCTGGAGGGGTTCAATAGTTCTTCCAGTTCACAAAGGTAGGGACTAATAAAAACTGAATAACTATCATTTGATCTCTCTCATTGACATTGAAGCCAAATATTTTGCAACCCTACTGTTAAACGACCTCGAACACTGTGCCAATAATCACAGGATCATCCCTCTGAATCAAACAGGAACCTGCCAATTGTTTATGGATTGCGTGACTAGGATTCTTCACTCCTGGTCACATGCTCCTTTGACTTCAAAGCAGCTTTCGAATGAGTCTCATGAAATTGACTGTGGGAGAAGTTAAAAGCCTGGGGTGTGCCAATGGAGTTCCTGAAACTAATACAGTTATTATACACCAGAACCTAGCTGCAGACGAAACTGGGAGACAGGAGTATCCTGTCAAGAAAAATTGCCACCAAAGAATGCCTAAAACAAGGATGCATTTGCCCTCCCCCTGCTTTTTAATCTGTTTATCTCTAACCTCACAGGTAAGTTAACTTGCAGACTCCAATCCTCAGGAATAAATTCTCATCCATCTTGCCCTAGACGGATGACTTGGTCCTGCTGAACCATACCCGAGTGGGATTACAGAGGCTGATAAATGCCTATATAAGTCACTAAGCCTCCCATTCAGCTGACATACCTCTGTGTCTTGACCACCAGTTTGAAGAACCTGACAAGCTTTCCAGTGGTAAAGGAGAAGTGGACCATGTTTCTTGCAGAAGTATTATTTAGAACGCCCTCAATTACATTTCTAGATCTGAATTGCCAATTTTTTTAGACAGGCCACTGATGTTCCAGGAACACATTCTCATACTTTTGTGCATTTGCACTGTACTGTTAGATGTGTAGGCAATGTATCAGGGCTTATTAGTTCCATGAAGTGCCGCTGATAACCAGTCCATATCTAGATGTGTAGTTGTGCGCAAATCAGGTATGAGTCTGTGATTACATTTCGCAGGACTCTGTTCTGTGTTGGTACTACCTATAGGGTCCTTGAGGATGGAGTACACTGGCACATTGCCGTTTCTAGGATTTGCCACAGGAGGTTCTTTTGGCAGAGTTAACAGAGTGAGATAAGCTGCAGGAACATGCATTAGAACAATAATTCCCCAAGACCCAAAGGACATTTTTTCCTGTAGAACTTGCCTTGCCCTGTTATGTTTACTTTTTGCAACCACACAAGTGGCAGACATCTTGTTTCTTCTTGACCCTAGTGGAGCTGTTATGGTTCTAATTTTGGTTGGGCCAGTTGTTTGTCAAACTTTCGTCTAGTAGGAGGTTTGTGAACAGTTCCTAGTTATCAATCATGGATAAGTCATCATTATAAATCTGCTCAATTATCCGTTCTGCTTCTGTGTTTTCAATTGACTCTATTGTGCCCTCAGACCATCTTAATCTCTTGTAGTTTGTTGACTCCAATTTTCCTGGCAAATTATTTGTATGCTGAGGTGAGAGGCAATTAAAAGCAAATTTGATAACTTGCGGGCAATGGTGTTCCAGGAGCAGATTCTCATGCCTTCGAACATCTGCACTGTGCTGATAGATGTGCAGGCAATGCACCATTCCATATTTAGATGTCCATATCTAAATATGTAGTTGTGCACAAATCAAGTATGAGTCCGTGATTACGTTTAGCATGATGCCGTTTAGCATGATGCTGTTCCGTGTTTACTACCTATAGGGTTCTTGAGAACAGTAGTTCCAAGAAAAGTAATTCCCCAAGAACCAAAGGTCTTTTTTCCTGTAGGACTTGCTTTGCGATGGAGCTGGAGGCCCAAGTTACAGGCATTGACTACCTCCCATTATTCCCTGACGGAGGTAAGAATTTAACAGTTTCAATGTCTGAGGATGACAGGTTCGTGAGTGATGGCACAGCGTGTAAACATATTAGAATGCTGTCACGGTTTATATTATTGACCTGCCCCTAGAATGATATTCTGGTCAAAATAGCATGCACTTTCTACCTGGATTGACATCCAACCAAGCCTACTGATGGGCTCTCTTGTCACTGCATGCAAAGTTTTCCATAGTCTGAAGATATAAAGTGGATTGTACAGCAGGTGAAGCCTCATCCTTGTACAACTGTTCCTGGGTGGTGTCAGTGATATAATTTGGCTTAGTGACTGGCGAGGGATGCAATACTGTAGATTTACCTTGGCCTACTACTCTGACGGGTTGCATATCAGTAACAGCCCTACTGCCCCTTGAGTCATGGTCACTGGCTGGTAGCACATCCCCAGACAGGGCTCCCTCTGGTGTCAGGGAGGTAGCATTAGCAGGGGTTGTTGCTGAGCCGAACTTGGCAGTTGGGCCTCAGGCTGTCAAAACTGCATTCACTGTACTAGCCTCCTTGGCAGTAAGAGTGACGCTTAGGGGAGAGTCTCTTATGGGTTTCATGCTGCAGTGTTATTTTGTGCTCGGTAAATTGATTTGTTCAGTTCTGTTAGTTTTTGGTTGATTCCCGAAACAAATACAGCCAGTGTGTTTAATGGGTCCACCTGCAGGTTCATTTTTGTTGGCTCAGTAACTCAGTGTGTCTACCATTAACTGGAATGCCCTTAAAATCACTTGTTCTTATAGCACTGCTAGTCAGCTGGCTCGAATATATGATGTTACCATTACAACACATATGTTTATATTGCAGTTTTTACAACGCAAATACCATTACAACGCATGTTTTACAATGCAAGCCATTACAACGCATGTTCATAGGATTATATTAAAACTACCATTACAACGCATACCCTTACCATTCAAAATAAGTTTCCTATGTTACAGTAAAAAAGAGTTATTTTTTTTTTCATCCATCCTCTGGGACGGAAGGGAAACAGGGGTTTTGAGTCGGGGGAGTAAATTAATACCCAGGTATTTATTTTAATACTTGTGTATTAATTCTAATATCGAAGTATTCAAATACATAGGTATTAATAATTTTCGTTTAATTTTTTTTGCAATTTATTTTAAAAAGAATAACTGATTTTTATGCATATATACAAAGCATGTTTTAAGAAATTCACTCTACAGTCAGTGGCAAAAGCAGTATCTACATACAGTGCACACAAAGCAGAGAAAACGGGTGTCCTTTAGCTATTTCCATTACAGCAGCCAACCCATCATCTACTCAAAATGGCTGACTTTCTCAAACGGAACATATAAACCAACATTTCACACAACACATAATAAATATACATTCTGTCAGCTTCTGAATAAAGCAGAAAAATCGCTTCCAAAATATATTTTCTTTCGAATTTTCGTTTACGCCTAAAAAACGTATAAAAGAAGCCAACCACCATTTTGTGCTCAGTGGTGCATTGACTTCCATGGGTACCATACGCAGCAGGAGTAGGAGGAGATATCTCAGATTTTTGAATTACACACTGCAATCTACTGATTGAAGTAAGTGTACGTTCAAAGCGAAACACCTGCTTAATGAAAAGAAATAATTTATATACTTTAAATGTGTTTTAAAATTATTTATAGCGCTTCAAAAACAGCCCCAAATCTACAACATATAATCCGGAATACATATTTCCGTTCATGAGTAAGTGAATATCAAACTACATCTATTTATATCATAAAACCCTAAATGGAAATAACAATTTAATTTTTTTAAATTTCTACAAAGAATGATCATACACCAACAACAATAATAAATTGTGGAAAACAATCCTTTGGACAATCATCTGTAAGTATACTATATAATTTATTTTGCCCAAACAAAATAAAATTTTCCGCTTTAAATATTTCACAATGTTTTGGGAAGGTGCTGGTCAGTGGCGTAGGGAAAAATTATTATTCTAACTCCACCAAGTGTTTGCCTCAGGTAAGGTGCTGGACAGTGGTGGGGGGCAAAATATTACTCTAACTCCACCAGGTGTTTGCCTCAGGGAAGGTGCTGGTCAGTAATGGGGTCATAATTATTATTCTAACACCACAGGGTGTTTGACTCAGGGAAGGTGCTGGTCAGTGGTGGGGGGGCAAAATTATTATTATAATTCCGCCTGGTGTTTGCCTCAGAGAAGGTGCTGATCAGTGGTGGGGGGCAAAATTATTATTCTAACTCCACCGGGTGTTTGCCTCAGGGAAGGTGCTGGACAGTGGTGTGGGGCAGAATTATTATTCTAACTCCACCGGGTGTTTGCGTCAGAGAAGGTGCTGGACAGTGGTGGGGGGCAAAATTATTATTCTAACTCCACCGGGTGTTTGCCACAGGGAAGGTGCTGGACAGTGGTGTGGGGCAGAATTATTATTCTAACTCCACCGGGTGTTTGCCTCAGAGAAGGTGCTGGACAGTGGTGGGGAGCAAAATTATTATTCTAACTCCACCGGGTGTTTGCCTCAGGGAAGGTGCTGGGCAGTGGTGGGGGGCAAAATTATTATTCTAACTCCACCAGGTGTTTGCCTCAGGGAAGGTGCTGGACAGTGGTGGGGGGCAAAATTATTATTCTAACTCCGCCAAGTGTTTTCCTCAGGGAAGGTGCTGGACAGAGATGGGGGGCAAAATTATTATTCTAACTCCGCCAGGTGTTTGCCTCTGGGAAGGTGCTGTACACTGGTGGGGGCAAATTTATTATTATAACTCCACCAAGTGTTTTCCTCAGGGACGATGCTGGACATAAGTGGGGGGCAAAATTATTATTCAAACTCCACCAGGTGTTTGCCTCAGGGAAGGTGCTAGACAGTGATGAGGTACAAAATGAAAGATGTTGGTCAGGTGCTGCTTTCAGAAATGTAATAATTGAACAGTGGACCATACAATCAATATTCTTTTTTTCACAGGTTCAATAAATCTACAAATAACAACAGGACGAACATAACAAACAGCTGAACTTCCACCCATCATCACCAGCACTTACTCATCAAGCAAAAGGCCTTCCAGAGGTAAAATATTTGAAAACCCTAACAATACAGCCAAAACTAACTAAAACATTACGCATTATTAGTATCCAAAAGGCAGGACAAACAAAAATCTCTTTAAAAACCAAATAAAAAATGGCGAAAGCAGGCTAAGCAACCATTAATTTCAAAGAGCTCAGTTAATCTCTACCTTTTCTTTCAGACATACCCAACATCATCCAGAAGTGAGAATTCTAAGTCAGCCAAACCACCAGGAGAAAGTCCTAGACCACCAAAAAGATGAGCAAACAAATGATAAAACCTTAACAAGGTGAGGAAAATTACATTACCCATATATAAAGCCTATTTGTCTTTTCACAGGAGTCAACTACAAACCATAATATGAAATCTTAGCATGCAAAATCAAAGTCAAACAATCTAATAAACAGCATGTTATTTTAAAAGTCATAAGGCAGTCAAAAAACTGTTAACCAGATTTTTTTTTACAGGTTGCGGTCAATAAAAACAATCACTAACACTCATAATCACTTTCTTAATTTTTTTTCCAGGCAAAAATCAACATGGCAACTGGAAGACAGGCAACATACATGAAATCCAACAGACGCAATAGATTATTGAATTACAGTGGCTACTGGGAACGCGCTCTCACCGCATCAGGCCACCGGGGTTGGAGCCACGCCAGGGACTGCATTTTCCAGGCTCCCCCACAATGAAACGCCGCAACGCAGACCCTGTTTCCCGCGCCTGGAGGCGCATAAATTAGCCAGAGAGCTCCCGCTGCGCGGGACGTGCTCTCACCGCATCAGGCCATCGGGGTTGGAGCCACGCCAGGTACTGCATTTCCCAGGCTCCCCCACAATGAAACGCCGCAACATTGACCCTGTTTCCCACGCCTGGAGGCGCATGAATTAGGCGGAGAGCTCCCGCTGTGCAGGCCGCAGGCGGGCCGCGCCCGGGCCAAGGGCGGGCCCTTCCATGCCCGTCAGAGCCCGGAGGAGCCTGGGCTGGGCCACCCCCTTGACATCCGTCTCATTGCCCTTTCGTTTATGCTCCTACTGGCTGCCTATGGAGGACCAAGAATTGCGGACTAAGGTACTGTCTGGCTATCCCCATTGTTTGCTGTTGTTTCTCATTCTGACGGGACCGTTAGCTATAAGTGCCACGTAGTAGCCCCTAATGGGAAAGCGAAAAGCCAAGGAGGAGGGCCTTAAAGCCGCCAAACAAAAGAAGAGTAAAGTTGTAATGGCTGACCCTGTGGCTCACAAAGTTGGGGGAAATGGAGGGGGACTACTTGATCGCATTGATAGTCTCCTGTCGGAGTGTGAAGTTATCCCTGAGTCTAATGTACCTGAAAATCTGGAATATAGTACAGAGACCCTTGCATGTCCCACATATAGTATTTTTAATGGCCGCCATTCATCATCTCACAGCGTAGGGAAAGATAAGAATCATGAGACACTCGCCAACAGGACTAGCCCGAGTGGGGTTGATAACAAAGCCACAGAGGAGGTAGCACTCACGGTTGACCTCTCAATCTTCCAGTGCAGCAGTAGCTATGCTCCGCTTCTTGATGCAGCAGACGTTTTAGACAAGCCTGTACTAATAAAAAGTAAGGCACAAAAAGGGGGGCATAAGGTAAAAAGACGATATCAAAGGAAAGTAAATCCACTGACCAGACCAACAGCCTGCATTAGGGGAACTGTAGTCCATCATAGTGATACCAATGACATACACTCAAACCCCACTTGTAGCGAACTGCCTGCACCGAGTTCTTTAATAGCCCAAATCCAGAATCTGACAGAAGAAATTAAAGCACTAAAGACAATGGTGGGCCGCCTCTCTGAATCCTTTAATAGGGTCCAAAAAGATGTCCAACTATTAAAAGACAGTTTAGGTGATAAATCTACTCCACTGGCCCATGACTTGGGTGGGTCGGAAAATCATCAGCCTTCGTTAAGAGGCTCTAACACCAACAACAACGAAGATGGTAGCAGTGCCGCCAGGTGCCCAAATTCAGGATTGGTCAAGAGAGTCCACTCTGCACCCAATAGGGTAGTACATCATAATTCACCTACACCACAACAAGCGATGGCACCTCTATCAGGCTCCCCAGTTCCCAGGGCCCCCAGGCACCCGTTCTCCCGTGGTAGCAACCACTATGGTAGTGACCTCAACCTAGTGCGGAAGCGGACAATTTACCTAACTAAAGTACCCAAGCCAGTACCCGGATTAAAAATAGAGGACGAGGCCTCTCTGATTAATAAATCAATTCACTGGATAAGGCGAGTGCGGGGATGTAGATCCATCATCAGGGAAGATATTGTTGGGGCTAGAAGGCACTCTACCCTAAGGGATGACATGGACACCATAGCCCTCACCTTAACACAGTATGATTTGGTTGAGAACTTGGCAAATTACGATTTACGAACACAACATCTCTTTGAAACAGGCATTCGTCTTAAATTCAGCCCCCCTAGTGGGACGAGTAAATCCATCTCAGATAACCTTGCCGTTCCCCAACAAATTGCATCCATACTAAATGAGATGGATTGACGGTCATGTTCGCCCCCTGGGGATAGCACGTTGGCCGCACCCACAGATTGCTCCAGCAAGTATCCTACCCCATTCATAACAGCAATCCCCTTAACTAAGATAGGATCCCATGAAAGTGCCCAGACACAGTCAAATCGAGAACTTGATCCCATAGACCCAATTGTCCCTATGAATATAGACACCCACCAAAAGTCGCGGACCATTTCCTTACTATCCTGGAATATTGCTGGGCTAAGGAATAGGAGTGACGTTACCGATTGGAATAATTTCATAGAAAAATTTGACATTTATGTTTTTCAGGAAACCTGGTCAATAGAGCCGCTTTACCATCTGGGATACCTAAATGATCATATTCCAGCTACCAAGAGTGTCAGAGGATGGCCGCTAGGGGGCCTCACAATCTGGGTTAGACAAGACAGAGGGCTTAAGATCCGGGCCATACCTTCGAACTGCAGTGACATTCTTGCAATCAGGGTGGCGCTCGGGCCGCATGTATTTCTTACCATCTTCAATGTATACGCTAGAGGCCAGAGAGGGGGGAGAAGTTCTGATACCATTTATGCCTTAGGGGGGCTTTTTGACAACATCTCAGGGGAAGGTGGAGTCATAGTTGCCGGTGATCTAAATACCACATTTGAACCGCTTGACGGTGAGGACAATGATCTAGCAAGGGAGGAGGATGAACAATGGGTTGTCCCACTCTTGGAGTTACATCCAATTAAACGGTGGACTGAGGCTGCCATTCAAACAAAAGCTCTCTCCCTGGAGCATGGCCTAAGAGCTGCCAACGGTTGAACCATGTCAGACAGACTAGGCTCAAACACATTCAATAATGGTTATCATTCTAGCCGCATCGACTATCTGTTAGTCAGGCTGAACCTATGGCACACTCTCCAGGATATGGCCATTCAGGCGCGCCTAGAGAGTGACCATGATCCCCTCTGCTCACAGTTCACATTCAGGGATCTTAGTGAACCAGCTCAACCAGCTAGTTTACCCATCACTAGTGACCTCGTAGTTTCAAATAATATGCGCCAAGTAAAGTGGTCCAGGATTGTAGCTTGCCCTGAAATACTATCAATCATAAGTAGTGAGCTTGAGTTTACAGTAAGCCAGATGGAGATAAGCTTCACCTCCCCTGAATCGGTAAATGAACTCAGACTGTTGCACAAGCACATTTTAAAACAGAGTAGGCCCAGGGCGAAAGCTTCTACGCCCAATCATCATCATTGGTACAACCACGAATGCAGGCGTGCTCGTAAGGCGCTAGGGGAAGCAATTAAGACCGGTGCCGTGGAGAAAGTACGTTCTGCTAGGACCACCTATAAGGACGCCGTTTACTGCGCCAAAAAATCCTGGGATGAAAGCAGATGGCAGGAACTAAAACGCGCATGTGATAGCAATAACCCCAAGTGGTTTTGGAATGTGGTAAAATGGGGTAAGGGGGGAATGGTGCAGCAACCGGAAAATCATGTTGAACCTGACGCATGGGTAAGCCACTTTGCCACTCAATATGCTGATGATGACGCAGATGACAAATCACCATTCCCAATCTATCCTTTTCCGGTTGGCAGGGTATTCGATGAGTCAGATGTTAGTGGAGCACTCAGTGCCCTAACAGGGGGTAGAGCCCCCGGGCTAGATTGTATCCCTGCAGACATTTTCCTGCGTGATAGACAAAAATGGCACAAATATATATTATTATTTGCCAATGCTATAGCCCAAGGTGCACCATTACCGGCTACCTGGCGGGGGGCAGAGATAATCCCCATATATAAAAAGGGTGACAAATCCATACCTGGTAACTATAGGCCAATAAGCTTTATAGATTCTATACAGAAAGTGATCGCTAGGCTTGTTTTGGCAAAGGTCCAGACATGGTTTGAGGCTAATTCCATCCTCACCCCACTCCAGGCAGGCTTCAGGGCCCATTTCAGTACAATCGACCAGGTCTTTCATTTTGTTCTTATATACTGGCAAATTATTATTCTCGGCAAGGGCAGCATGTATGCTTCCTTTGTCGACCTTAAATCCGCCTTCGACCTGGTGTCAAGGAATAAGTTGTGGGAGGTCCTGAAGGAGATGGGGATGCCACTCGATTTGCTCTCCCTGATTGCCCGCCTCCATGAGGTTAATTATGCGCAAATACGTTGGGGGCGGCTGGAAATAAGACCGATCCTTTTCCCGTGCAAAAGGGTGTTCGCCAAGGGTGTGTGTTGGCTCCCACATTGTTCTCCCTTTTTATTAATGGCGTTGCAAATTTCCATGATGCCATCAACACTGATGCCCCTGTCCTAGCTGGAAGAAAAATCCCCATTCTAATGTTCGCGGACGACACGCTGATAATCTCAAAAACACTGGGTGGATTGCAGCGTGCCCTCCAGCGCTTTGAAGAGTTTTGTCTCCTGAGGGGTCTTAAAGTTAATTCTGCCAAGACCAAGTTCATGGCATTCAATCAGCACAGATCGTTTAAAGGGAGAATGATGATGGATGGGTTACCCCTGGGGCAGGTTGACGCTTTTGTCTATCTAGGAATCAAACTGCAGAAGAACATGAGGTGGAAGCCACATATCGAAGTCATGGCACTAAAGCACAGGCAGTTAGCCGGAACCCTTAGAAAAGAACATAAAACCTCTTTTACAAGGCCCCTCAGACCGGTACTCCAAATCTACAATGCCAAAGTGGTGAGTTCAGTTCTTTATGGGGCTGAGCTGTGGGGCCTTGAAAATTTGGTCCAGCCAACAACAGACGAGAACGCGTTTCTGGGTGCAATCATTAGTACGCCACAAAGTACACCAATGCTCCCTTTAAGGAACGACCTAGGTAGGAAAGCCTTGATGGACTTAGCCAGAGTACGGCCAATTTTATTCTGGCATAGAATTTGGTGCACACAGGACCCGGCTGTGTTCACACAAGGCTTAAGGGACATTTTAAATTTGGACCGCTTTCACAAAATCAGTTGGCTGCGTGAACTGAGAAGTTTGCTCAACAAAATTGGCCTATCACATCTGTGGGACTCCCCCCTCCACTGAAACGTTCCCAACAAAAAATAGTCTTAAAGAAATTTATTGGGAAATGGTTGCGCAAGATGAGTTTAGGCGCTACAACCTGACTTCCCTTTCTGGGTTTTTTCTCCAGATTAAACCACGCCCATGTTTTGAGCCATACTGGGATATCATTGAGAAGCTCCTGGACCATAAACTTTATTTTCAATTTAGATCTGGATCTCTGCCCCTGAAGTGTTTTACATCTAAATGGTCCACTACTAGGGATAACAAATGTCACATATGTGCCACACAAGTAGAATCATTTGTGCATATGTTTTTTGTTTGCCCTGCTTATGTTGGCCCACGGAAAGCTTGGCTGGCTCAGCTTTGCAAGAAACTGGGTACAAGCTCACATAACACAGCCCTGCGTATCCTCTGCACTGATCCTTCTCTTAGGTATGCAATTCTGGTGGCTAAATTTTTGAGGTGGATGTGGCTTATATGTTCCAAACAAATCAGGGCTGGATAAAGTACTGGATGGAATCCCCTACTGTTGTGTAGGACTCTTTTATGTCTGCCAATTTGTTAGAGACTGTTTCATACGTGCTGTTTTAATACTGATTTTAACTCTGTTTTATTACTTTATGTGTAACACAATGACGGTCTTGATTGCTTATTTGCACAAATGTTTTATCTCAGTATTTTAACTTCTTGTAATTTTGATTGTTTTAATCTCTTATCTGCAATGCTTTTATGACTATATAGTCGAATAAAGCTTTCTTGATTAAAGATTAAATGATTAAAGACAGTGGCTACGTTTATTGTAAGGAGACATTAACTGAGCTCAGGTGTCATTGGAGGTGTGTGCAATATTACTCATCCCGTTGCACAGGCAGAGCAGTTACTCTTGGTGACACTGTTGAAAGGACCACAGAACATAACCACTTTGCCTCTACAATGGAGATTGAGGTTAGAGAAAACATAAATCAAATGAAAGACCTTGCATCCACCTCTAATGAACCCTGTCGCACAGTTTTTAGGGAGGTATCCCAAAACATTCCTATGCATGTAGCAAGTTGTATGCCCACAATCGCAAACCTTGGCAGAATTATACAGCAAAAAAAACAGGCAAGTAACCCCCAACGTGTAACACCCCAAACATACTCTGATATTAACATTCCTCCTGAACTAACTGTCACTTTTACTAATGAAACCTTTCTTTTGCATGACAACAAAAACTCTCAAAAACGAATACTAATCTTTAACACAGCCCATAACCTAGTGAAATTGGAGACTAGTGATATTTGGATGATGGATGGGACATTTAAATCCACACCCCACCCATTCACTCAAATATACACTATTCACGTCTACATTAATCACACTGTAGTTCCTTTAGTGTACAGTTCACTCCCAGATAAGCAAACCTCAAGAAACACTGAATTTTTAACAGTGGTAAAATCTAAAACCCTGCACAAAAGTCAGAGAAAAGTGTTAATTGACTTTGAATTACCCATGATTAACACCATCACCAAAATGTATCCAGATACCCAAATTCAAGGATGTTTTTTCACTTTTCCCAGGCATATTGGAGAAAAATAAAAAAAAACATCCTTAGTTTATGGATTACATATCAGACAGTAAACTGCAATTCGAGTTAAAAAAAATAACTGCCCTGTGCTTTGTTCCTCCTGACTGTGTGGATGAATACTACACATCAATTACTGAATCAGAATATTTTACTACAAACGAAGAAAAATTGGCACCCCTTCAAAATTACATTGAGGCACATGGATTGGCCATCTAAGCAGGTCAGGTCGCAGGAGGAAGCCACGTTTTCATGTGAAGTGGTGGAACTGTTACACGACCTGCTTAGAGGGAGGAGCAAAAACAAATTATGCCATAGAAGGATGGCACAACTCCTTCGACAAATCAATCGGAAGACCTCACCCTAACTTATATCATTTTGTGGAAATTTTGAAGAAGTTTCCAAGAAATGAGAATAACGCAATCATTGACTTGTAGTCTGAACCCACGAATTTCAAAAAGAACAAAAGAAATGTCCGAGCGACTATTGGGTCAAATTCAACAATTTTCGTTGATGGTGGCTTCAGACTACCTAGACAATATTGCACACATACTACATTTCTAACCTACACTGACACCCACTCAACCTTACTTGCCTGTTTTGTATTTCAATTTTACAAATTTTATTTGCATTGTTTAATTTTTTTTTTTATAAATTAAAAAAAAATCGGGTTTCCTACCTTCAGTTGTCTTCTTTCATCGGCTCTTAGACTTGTGCAATCCAAAAATCCATAGTAACAAATCCATAATCCAAGATGGAATCCAATTCTCGAGTCAAACTATCAAAAAGGTACACAGATTGACATAGCCATTTTTTACTGCGAATATAGTGCGGCAAACTAAACTGTGTCCACCTAAAAAACGCATCCCAAAAAAAATCCAGAAAAACATTGTTTTCTGCCAAAAATGGCAACAAGAAATCCATTGTTGCAATCCTCTATCCACAGAATCCTGCATAAAGTAAAAAACCATTAAGCAAAACTTCCAAATTTTCCAAAACATCGATTCATCCATCCATGTCATCGGTGTTCTTGTACCTTCCACGCGTCCAAAAATCCGCGACTACGCAATACTAAGGGCCCGATTCCGATCTCGTTAGGAAGGCCTCTAAACGGGATTTGTAAAACCAAATCCGATTCGGAGCCTATTGTTCCGCCCAAATCGTCCCCCGTTCCTAACTAGCAAGTACGATGCGAGTATCCTGTACGCGCTGTGCGAATCGTTTACGAACCCGAACCTGTCCGTCGGACACGTTCGTAGCCGAATCGTGCTGCGCAATGGAGCCGTTTTCCGACCAAGCGAGTACGATGCACGAATCGGACAGCTGTATCGCCTCGGTCTCATCGAGACAAAAGGGATGTCAGATTCAGGCTTCAGGGGGCCATAGCAGGCCCCCCTTTACCTGGAGCCCTCCGATTCGGTCACCGGGCTGCGCATGGGTCCCCCCGATTCAAACATGCACAGTGTGGCGGGCCACATGAGGTGCCCGCCACAGGGTGAACGCTTTTCCCCGCCCACCCCTTTTTTGCTATGGGAGCCTGTGTACGCATCTTAAACGGGCTCCCATAGAGTTCAATGGGAGTCCGAGCGAGCCATGTTTGTAAGCATGCGGCAGCATCGTACTCGCTCGTTCGGACTGCCGGAGCATGTCTCGCTCGGAAAGCCCTCCAGATCCGTGTCGTATGGAGGGATTTTCTTATGAGATCGGAATCGGGCCCTATGTTTTGAAAACGCAATGCATCAAAAATCAAAAAACAATATTGCTTTCTTTACACTTTGGTTTAAAAGAAATAAAAATCTCTCTTTTGAAATATTTTTCTTAAAATAAAAGTGTCAAAAAAGCAATCCACCTGACATGGGCCTAAAACCGCTACCTGCATAGGAATGAAAAGTTGGTTAAAACATTCAAAACATGCATAAAAGTACAATCCTAGTTCTAACTGCCTCCTTCCTCTCTCCTTACAATAAACTATGCCACCCACAATCTATCTTTTTAAATTCAAATTTGCCTTACCAGAGCGCAGCTCTTCCTTGCTTCCTATTTTGACCAGGACGATCCACCGACTGTAGAAACTTGCGTACAACTGGCAACGTCATCTGTATTAGTAAAAAGGAAAAAAGGACAATTCCTCTGATTCATTTCAATGTAAAAGCGTGGGAAAACCTACCAAAAAAAATAAATATATGTTACCATACAGTTAAGATACAATGTTTATTTATAATAATTAATATAGCCTTATAGCCCGCCGTAGCAGGCTATACCGGCTATTAAAGGCCCACTCCAGCGTTAAAGGCCCGAGCCGAAGGTGAGGGCCTTTAACAAGAGAGCGGGACTTTATTTAATAGCCGGTATAGCCCAGCTACAAAGGGCTATAAGGCTTTTAGAACATTCTGCCACTAGAGGGCAGAATGTTCTAACAAATAAAACAAAGGCTTCAGGGAGCGCAAGGGGATTGACATCTCCTCAGGCTCCCTGAAGCCTTTGTTCACAGCCACAGCTGTGAACAAAGAAACATTGGAATGTTGGAGCTCCGGGCTTATACCAGCCATTATAAGCCCAGAGCTACTCCATTGTTTTCAATGGAGCTCCCAACATTCCAATGCTCGGGCCTTTAACGCTGGAGCGGGCCTTTAATAGCCGGCTATAATATATGTTATTTTTTATCTTTTATCTTTAACATTTGTTAACTGTCATATATTTTTTTAAATGAAATAAACTATTCAAAAATACATTTTATGTGTTCTATTTTATTTATCCTCTAATAGAATTTATTATATCTATTTTAAATATTTTCTACATTTACTCTGTATATATTATCTTAGTTAAAATGTACATATATGCATTTTTCCATAGTCAATTATTGCTATATCTATATAAATTCTTTCACGCATGTTTTATAACTATTTCTTATAAATTGTACATTCCCCTACTTCAAATCCCTTTCTACTCTAACATCCCATGCCATAGAGTAAGTGGTAAAACAACATATCTTTTTTCAATTAAAAATGTTATTAATTTTAAATATAAAATAATTCCCAAATATTTAAATTAATTTCTGGGTGTTAAAAACTCCTCCAAACAAAACCCCTATTTCCCTTACAGACCATCGCAGAGGATGAGTGTCAGAACCAATACCTGAGTATTAAAATTAATACCTGGGTATTAATACACTCCCCCCACACAAAACCCCTGTTTCCCTTGCATCCCGTCCCAGGAGATCGGTGTCAATCCCTCATAAAATTATTTATAATTTTCATTATTAAATTAAAATTTAAAATAGAAATCACTATAAATAATACACAAGTATTAACTGTGTATTAATAAATTCCAACAACCCAAAACTCCTAATTCCCTTTCATCCATGCCCAGAGGAAGGGTAATACACCCTGTAAACAATGATTTATTTACATTTTTTATTCCATTTAAAAATTAATGATAATTTATACCCAAGTAAATACATTATTACCTGGGTATTAATACACTTCCCCACCCAAAACCCCTGTTTCCCTTGAATCCAGTCCCAGGGGATGGGTGTCAGACCCTCTTTAATATGATTTATATATTTTTTTGAAAAGTTACATTTTAAATAGTAAACACGATAAATTAATTCACAAGTATTAACTGTGTATTAATAATTTCCCAGAACCCAAACCTCCTAATTCCCTTCAAATTCCATCTCAAACAATGAGTGAGACACCCTCCATACATTGTTTTTTTTTTTTTAAATGTCAAAAAATCAATTTTAAAATGTATTAATAATTAATACCCAAGTATAAAAATCAATACCGGGGTATTAATACACTCCCCCACCCAAAACCCCTGTTTCCCTTGCATTGTGTCCCAGTGGATTGGTGTCAGACTCTCTAAAAAGTGATTTAAAAAAAAAATTGAAATTAAAAATAAATTTATTTCAAATCAATATTAATTAAAAAAAATAGTTTTAAAACACACGCATGATCAATATTGAATAATACTCAAGTAATAAGCACTTACCTTCAGCACGTACCTACTTACCTTTTCGTTGTAATAGCATGCGTTGTAATTGCACATGCGTTGTAATGGCACATGCGTTGTAATGGCATAGGTTGTAATGGCATGCATTGTAATGGCATATGCGTTGTAAAGGATGCGTTGTAAAGGCATTACGATGTAATGCCTGCATTGTAATGGATGTTTCCTGCTGGCTCTCATTAATTTGAAATATATTTTGAGCCACTTGGTCTGAGACGATCGCCGGAAATGCAGAAGACTGTGGCATTCTTGTAACTTGCGCTTGATTCAGCAGTGACATCTCTGACTGCGGCCCTGTAAGTATGGGGCCTAGTATTAAAAATAGATTGGATTTGAAACTAGTGAATGTTCTCTGATTGTCACTAAGCACTTCCCACAGCATTTTCAGATGAAGCCATTTTGTGTGGTGTCTATTTCCTTGTTGCTTTCATTATTAATTTCAGCTACAGCCATTTTACCAAGCCTTCGTCAATTATCTCTTGTCGATCTGGAGATGGCAGACCTGTTTGCTTTGACCTACTTGCTCTTGACCTATCGGATGAGCCCACAGCATATCTGTGGATTCTAGTGTCTGTATCTCCAGTGCTGCAAGTAACTGAGGTGGTTGAGGATGCAGTTGTTGACCTTCACTGTCCACAATAACATTGGGCACAACAATCACTTCAATCGGTGGTGGGACTGAGTTTGAAGGGAGAGGGAATGAAGAAGAATGAGGTGATTGAACCCTGAGGCCAATCAGCTCTGCATCAGTTAAGGATCCCCAGGCTGAGTCTGCATTCAGATTTGTACGCTCCATACCCTCCGATGTAGCAGTTGAAGGATTGGCATCAGGGCACCCACAAGTCCACCCATCGATGAGAAAATTGCCCACCAGTGTCCTTAACCCCTTCCATGCTCACGACGGCCGGGAGCCGTCGTGAGTAATGGTGCTCGTGTGCTCACGGCGGCTCCCGGCCGTCAAGTCACATGGCCCCGGAAATCCGTCTGGTGCAGGCACCAGAGGGATTTCGATTTCTCCCCTGTAGCCTCAGGAGCTGGGGAAGATCTTCCCCAGCTCCCGAGGTCCCCCCCCGTTTCAGTGAAATGACGATCAGCGCGCACGTCGCGCTGACGTCATTTCACTGAAACCGAAACTGAAATGAGCCTTTAGGCTCATTTCAGTTTCCCTTTCTACGTGCTCAGGGGGCTATCTCAGCCCCCTGAGCACGTAGAAAGACGGGAGAGGTATCATTGGAAAGGGGAGAATCTTCCCAGTTGATCCCTTTTTGGGGATCGCCCCAGGAGGGCGATCCCCAAGCAGCGATCCACCCACTAGACACCAGGGAGGGGGGAGCGGCACCTTGGGCAAGGGCCTTTGCTCCCCCATAATAAAAATTGGCATAGTCAGTCTTTCTGCCCCCCCTGGGGGGAAGATGGGGGCAGTAGCCCCCAATCTGCCCCCCTGGGGGGGCAGAAAGTCCACTAAACGCCAGGGATTTTTTTCCGCATTTGTTTTTAGGGTGGGGGATGCCCGAAACGGGCACGCCAATGCCCCCACCCCCCTGCCACTATTACAGCCTTTCTGCCCCCCCTGGGGGGGTATAAAGCCCACTAAACGCCAGGGTTTTGTTTTGCACAATTGTTTTTAGGGTGGGGGCTGCCCCAAATGGGCACACCAATGCCCCCACCCCCGCCACCAGTACAGCCTTTCTGCCCCCCCGGGGGGCAGAAAGCCCACTAAACGCCAGGGATTTTTTTTTGCGCAATTTGTTTTAGGGTGGGGGCTGCCCAAAATGGGCACGAAAAATGCCCCCACCCTAGCCACAATTACAGCCTTTCTGCCCCCCCTGGGGGGTAGATGGGGGCAGTAGACCCCAATCTGCCCTCCGGGGGGGGGCAGAAAGCCCACTAGAAACCAGGGATTTCTTTTTTTATTCGTGTAGGGGCTGCCCAAAATGGGCATGATAATACCCCCACCCCACCCCCAGAAAAATTCCAGTCTTTCTGCCCCCCGGGAGCACAGATGGGGGCAGTGGCCCCTGATCTGCCCCCTGGGGGGGCAGAAAGCCCACTAGGCACCAGCGATTACGCTGGCTTTTTCTATGCGTGGGGGCTGCCCAAAATGGTCATACCAATGCCCCCACCCCCACAAACAATAGCCACAGTCTTTCTGCCCACCTTGGGGGCATATCGGGGTGAACCCCCCTCCCCCGATTCCCCCCCAGGGTGGCAGAAAGCCCACTAGGCTCTGACTTTTTTTTAGCAATGTGCCTACCTGTGGATTTTGGGCCCTAGCGCAGCTGGCACGTAGGGAAACCTAGCAAACCTGTACATTTTTAAAACTAGACACCAAGGGGAATCCAGGATGGGGTGACTTGTCTGGCTCTCACCAGGTTCTGTTACCCAGAATCCCTTGCAAACCTCAAACTTTGTAAAAAAAAAAAACACATTTTCCTCACAATTCTGTTGTGGGAAAGTTCTGGAATCTGCGTGGATCCACAAATTTCATTCTACAAAGCATTCCCCCAGGTCTCCCGATAAAATGGTGCCTCACTCGTGTGGGAGGCCCAAGTACTCAGTGACAGGCAAGGGCCCAAAGCGTATTGAGGCGACATCAAGATTGCCTATCACAAAACAACCTGGTTTTGCAAGGGGGTCACCTGGGTTTTGGCCCCGTGCTCAGCGGCCACCTAGGGAAACCTACCAAACCCATGCATTTTTGAAAACTAGACACCCGGGGGATTCCAGGGAGGTATGGCTTGCGTGGATCCCCCAATGTTTTCTTACCCAGAATCCCCTGCAAACCTCAAATTTAGCTGAAAAAAATCACTTTTTTCACACATTTTTGTGTGGTAAAGTTGTGGCATCACTGGGCTGACACAAATTTCCTACCACCCAGCGTCCCCCCAGGTCTCCCGATAAAAATGGTGCCTCACTCATGTGGGAGGCCCAAGTACCCGCGACAGGCAAGGGCCCAAAACGTATTGAGGCGACATCAAAATTACCTATCAAAAAATTTTTTGGGCCCTTGCCTGTCGCGGGTACTTGGGCCTCCCACAAGAGTGAGGCACCATTTTTATCGGGAAACCTGGGGGAACGCTGGGTGGTAGGAAATTTGTGTCAACCCGGTGATGCCACAACTTTCCCACACAAAAATGTGTGGAAAAAGTGATTTTTTCAGCTAAATTTGAGGTTTGCAGGGTATTCTGGGTAAGAAAACATTGGGGGATCCACGCAAGACATACCTCCCTGGAATCCCCCGGGTGTCTAGTTTTCAGAAATATGTGGATTTGGTAGGTTTCCCTAGGTGGCCGCCGAGCACAGGGCCAAAAATCCAGGTGACCCCCCTTGCAAAACCAGGTCGTTTTGTGATAGGCAATTTTGATGTCGCCTCAATGCGTTTTGGGCCCTTGCCTGTCGCGGGTACTTGGGCCTCCCACACGAGTGAGGCACCATTTTTATCGGGAGACCTGGGGGAATGCTGGATGGTAGGAAATTTGTGTCAGCCCACTGATGCCACAACTTTTCCACACAAAAATGTGTGGAAAAAGTTATTTTTTCAGCTACATTTGAGGTTTGCAGGGGATTCTGGGTAAGAAAACATTGGGGGATCCACGCAAGCCATACCTCCCTGGTATCCCCCAGGTGGCTATTTTTCAGAAATGTGTGGGTTTGGTAGGTTTTCCTAGGTAGCCGCCGAGCACGGGGCCAAAAACCCAGGTGACCCCCCTTGCAAAACCAGGTCGTTTTGTGATAGGCAATTTTGATGTCGCCTCAATGCGTTTTGGGCCCTTGCCTGTCACGGGTACTTGGGCCTCCCACACGAGTGAGGCACCATTTTTATCGGGAGACCTGGGGCAACGTTGGGCGGTAGGAAATTTGTGTCAGCCCGGTGATGCCACAACTTTCCCACACAAAAATATGTGGAAAAAGTGATTTTTTCAGCTAAAATTAAGGTTTGCAGGGGATTCTGGGTAAGAAAACGTTAGGGGATCCACGCAAGCCATACCTCCCTGGAATCCCCCGGGTGTCTAGTTTTCAGAAAAGTGTAGGTTTCCCTAGGTGGCCGCCGAGCACGGGGCCAAAAACACAGGTGACCTCCCTTGCAAAACCATGTCGTTTTGTGATAGGCAATTTTGATGTCCCCTCAATACGTTTTGGGCCTTTGCCTGTCGCGGGTACTTGGGCCTCCCACATGAATGAGGCACCATTTTTATCGGGAGACCTGGGGGAACGCTGGGTGGTATGAAATTTGTGTCAGCCCAGTGATGCCACAACTTTTCCACACAAAAATGTGGGGAACGTGGGGAACGTGGAATTTTGTGGGTCCACACAGATTCCAGAACTTTCCACCACAGAAATGTGAGGAAAATGTGGGTTTTTTGACAATTTTTTAGGTTTGCAAGGGACTCTGGGTAACAGAACCTGGTGAGAGCCAGTCAAGTCACCCCATCCTGGATTCCCCTGGGTGTCTAGTTTTCAAAAATGTATAGGTTTGCTAGGTTTCCCTAGGTGCCGGCAGAGCTAGGGTTCAAAAACTACAGCTAGGCACTTTGCAAAAAAAGGGTCATTTTTCACTCTGAAAATGTGGTGTGTCCACCTTGAGTTTTGGGCCGTTTCCTGTTGCGGGCACTAGGCCTACCCAAACAAGTGAGGTACCATTTTTCTCGGGAGACTTAGGGGAATACGGAATTGTAGAGCAACTGTTATTACCTATTGACTTTCGATGCATTTCTGCCTTCCAAATGAAAGACAATGTGTAAAAAAGAAGTCATTTTGAAAAATGACCTATAATTCTCTTGCTAGTATGGGTACTCCCAATTTCGAAAATGTGCAAATATCTACTGTTTCTAAACTCTATATTTTGTTCCCATTGCAGAAATACATAGGTGTCTTCCATACCAATTTTTCCATGTATACATTTTCCCAAAATAATTGCTATATACCCGGTAGATAATAAAAAACCATTGCAAGATGCTGCTCGGTTATTGGCTCTGGGTTCGTCGGGTTCTATGTGAACCTACAAGTCCTATATATCCCCACAACCAGAAAGGTCCAGCCAATGTAACGGTATATTGCTTTCATACAGCTGTCATAATTAAAAGAAGTTACAGGTGAAAACGTTGACACAAATGGCTGTTTTTTTCAACTAATGTTCAATTTTTCCTATATTTAACTGTTAGTTTCTATGAAGAAACCTTGAAGGATCTACACAAATGACCCCTTGCTGAATTCAGAATTTTGTCTACTTTTCTAAAATGTATAGCTCCCCAGGATCCATTATTGCTTTCATACCCATTTCTACCATTAACTGGAAGGAGGTTGAAAGCACAAACAATAGCAAAAATAGGCTATGTCCCAGAAAAATGCCAAAACTGTTTAAAAAATGTTGGTTTTCCAACAAAAGTCTACTTGTCCCTGAAAGCAGGGAGGATGGTGATTTCAGCACCACAACCCCTTTTTTTATACCATTTGCAGGGAAAAAACCAGACACTTTCATCTGGATCCCTTTTTTCCCATTTTTCCCCCCAAAAACAAAATGTAGCTGTATTTTGGCTAATTTCTGGGTCCCCTCCAGGGGAATCCACAAACCCTGGGTACCTTTAGAATCCGAATGATGTTTGAAAAAAAGGACGCAAATTTGGCGTGGATATCTTATGTGGTCAAAACGTTACAGGGGCCTAAGCGCGAACTACCCTAAATAGCCAGGGGGGGAAAAGGCCTAGCAGCAAAGGGGTTAAGGAAGTTGAATTGCATTGGAATTTCTGCACACCTTTCAAACATCTGGGCCAAGGGGAAAATTAGTCTCTATCCTTCATGTGCTTATTTGGGCTTTGTGCTTTTTAGTGCGGGCAGGGTTTGCAGTTTTTCTTCCTTCTTACAGTAGGCTGTGGGGTGGCTCTAACCTTCCCTGACCTCATGTTGTCCCGGTAATTATCCACCTCTGCAAGGTCTGCTTGTTTGGTTGATTGATGCTCGGTTTGTACTTAGTTAATACTAAATACAGTTGTGGTTTATAGGAGAGCAGAACCACTGGGCCGGGTCCAGCTTGCTGATTGATTGATGCTTGTTTAGTTCTTGATACAGTTTATGGGAAAGCCGCCTATGGAGCAACCTGCACCTGTTCCTAGGGAGGATGTCTCCGCAGCAGGCAGCCCTCAACCCAGCACCACAGTGTCTAAAACACTGGGTTTGCCCTGGGGCTAGTCAGGTCCTGAGGCCACTCCTGGGTGGATTCCTGTGTGTCACCACAACATCTGGGTCCTGTACCTGAAGAGAAGCTGATAAACTGGTAAGGCTTGCACAGGGGGCCTTTGACGTTGCACTGTTGGAGTGTTATACTGTAGTGAAGAGTTCATGGGAAAGTTGAAGGAGCTGTAGTGCATCACAGACCTAGACAAGCAGTACAGACAAAAACAGTTCAGGCAAAGGCACGGTGCTGTTACTCAAGTACATCACTGGCTTCCCTCTGGCTTCCAGCTGAGTGTACACTTATTTGGCAGCTGTCAGGTGCCACAAACTATAAGTGGGGGGTAGGAGTCAGGAACACTTTTAACACTATGATGAAAGGACCACTCGCCCAAGAAAAAAAAAGTTGAGGGACGTTGGTGGCATGTGACTCAAGGTTGTGTGGGAGAAGACTTCTGGCAGAAACAGAACAACCTTGTGTGTCTGCTTCCACAGCTTGGGCCACTGCTCCTGAGCCGTAGGACCGCACTCCACACTTGCATTCCTCTCTTACAGCCTTGGCCTCAGGCTCTGACCCTGTGAACATCAGCGAACCCCAATGAGCTGTATAGCAGCGGCGTGGAGCAGCAAAGAGGGGCATATCCTCACAGCCTCACAGCACATGACACAGTGTCAGCTGGTTGAAGTGGGTGAGAATAATTAGGAATTACATTCCCAATCTTTTTTCATTATTATAATAACTGTTCCCATGTTAAATAAAAAAAACTGTCCCTGAATGGACAGTGCCAACCTTCAGGCGCCTCTGGCTGAAAGAGAAGACAGGGAGGTTTCCTGTTCTGTGAAGCCAAGGTACAGACAGACAGAAAAAGAAGAAACAAGCCTTTGCACCAGAGTGGCAGTTAGCTGAAATAAATGTCATTGTGTACAATTGGTTAAACAGCAAATCTAAAGGCTGTCAGGGAGTTAGTATATGATTTTAATTGATGGATCTATTTGAGACTTCACAGTGACAAAGGTTTATTCTTTTTGAGAGGTAATGTAAGGGTGTTATGAGCAGCATTCTGGAGTATGTCCTTTT
This sequence comes from Calotriton arnoldi, assembly GCA_963921515.1. Taxonomy (NCBI): domain Eukaryota; kingdom Metazoa; phylum Chordata; class Amphibia; order Caudata; family Salamandridae; genus Calotriton; species Calotriton arnoldi. Next base: position 341,254 of record CAWUFW010001035.1, on the reverse strand, counting down.
AATGGAAACTTATAAAAAAAGGTTTAAACTAGGTACAGTGTGATTGCCTATTACTACAAATATATATTACTACATATATATAGTTTAATGCACCTGTTTTATTTAAAACACTAACTTTCTGCAACTGGAAAATAATTTTCCAAACCAACCTATGCCCGACCTAACTCATCAATATTCATGAGGTAGGTTGTAAATTTGGACTCACTATGATTGAATGCCATCACCAGGATGGTATCTATATAAGCAACAATGGTTTCAGGAAAAAGTTAACAGTCAATAAATATGAAAAATACCCCAAAAATAAAGTGAGGTGCCCACATAAAGATTCAAAAATATAGTGAATTATTATTGTAAGTAGATTTCACACATAACATAAAACCCAACATTCTGTGCAACATATCACAAAAAAATACTTTAGACAGTACATAGTGTGTTACAAATTAACAAACAAACGCAAAGGGACAATGATTTTGTAGAATAGTTGTTAGAAATGGGGGTTTCTAGTTGGCAGAGGTAGGTACCTTTGTCCAAGTAGGGACCCTTGCTGCTAGTCAGGGTAAGGGGGATACACACTCTAGATAACCCCTGCTCACCCCCTTGGTAGCTTGGCATGAGCAGACAGGCTTATCCCAAAGCAATGTGTAAAGTATTAGTACTCAAAACACACAGTATTACAGTGATAACACCACAAATGAACACCACACCAGTTTCGAAAAATAAAGCATCTTTATCTAAACTCAACAAGACCAAAACAACAAAAATCCAACATACAGGTAATAAGATATGACATCAGAACAGTTATTGCAAAAATAAAGCTTGTAGAAAACAAATAGCTCCACCTGGGGCTGTTGCGACGTCATGACAGCAGTAAATCCAAAGTACGGCTCCGACCGCGAGGAGTGCGGCATCAGGCACGGAGTTACACGGACCCCCAAAGAAACAGTACCTTGGAAACAAAGTCTATGATGATGCACGGCGTTGTGGAGGTGAGGCCTTGGTGCCGAGGTCAAGGCCGGCTCCCTGGCTGCCATGGGGGAGGCGAGGCGTTGTGTCCATGAGGAGGTGTCGAGTCCAGGACAGGGGAAGTCAGCTGCGTCGGCGGTGAGGCGTCGGTTTCTGATGATGATGCGAAGTCGGTGAGTTCGTGGAGTCACCCTCGGTGGTTATCGGCGCCGCCATAACAGAATGCGGGCGCTGGCAATGACGGAGTCGGTGCTAGCGCTGGCGTAGGTAAATGCCGATAACTGCAGGTGTCAGCAGGCATCGAAGGGCGTCAGAGTTGAGGTGCAGGCTGGGTGGTGCAGCGCGCACTTCACGAGCGGTGCCCCTGGCCTCGGTGCAGGTCGCGGCATCACAGCCGCATTGCTGACGGCGTTGGAGATAGCTTTTCTTACTTCTCTTAGGTTTCTTCCAGCTCCCAACAGCAGGAACAACCTCCAGAGGCTCAAAACTGAAAAGTCACCTCCTGGCAGGTCAAAACTCTCAGCAATAGAGTTCAAGGGAGGTGGGGATGAAGTCTTTGTGTTCCTGAGACTTCAGGAGGCCAGCACACAGTAGCGGCTCATGGTGGGAAAGCTGCGGGGTGGTGGGGCGGGGCGGGTGAGGGAGGAGCAGGGTGGGGGGTAGTAAACTATGGCATATGGCCGAACAGAGGTAAGTAAACAAATAAATAAATCAAACGAATTTTGTTGCACGCGGTGCATCGCATTTGGCAATGCAGCGCGCGCAATGAAATTTGTTTTATTTATTTATTTGTTTACTTACCTCTGGTCGACTGTATGCCGTAGTTTACTACCCCCCCACCCTGCTCCTCCCCCGATCTGCCCCACCGCCCCGCAGCACTCCCACCACGAGCCGCTACTGCCAGCACACACAGGCCTTTGGAGATTCTTCTTCAAGCAGGTTCACAGCAAAGTTCCAGTTTTTGTCCTTTCCTTGGCAGAAGCAGCAACTGCAGGCCAACCCCACACAACACACATCAAAGGGGCAGTACTCCTCCCCACAGCTCTCCAGCTCTGCTCCTTGGTAAAGGTTCCTCTTGAGTCCAGAAGTGATCTAAAGTTCTGGGGTTTAAGGCCCACTACTTATACCCCATTTTGTCTTTGTTCTCTTTGTATAAGGGTCTCTGAGCCCAGTACAAACCAGTTCTGTCCTCACTGGTGCAGTATGACCACAGGGGGTGGAGACAGCATTGTGCAAGGGAGACAGGCCCTATTCAGGTGTAAGAAAAACTCCTCCCACTACTCTAAATGCAGCCACGACCCATTCAGCTCCTCTCTGAGTTATCCAGGTAGGGCCAGGCGCACCTCAAGCCCCCCCCAGTGGCTGTCTACCGTGAATGTGCATCCCCAGCCCCTGTCACTCCAAAACCAGACAGTCAATCCACAAACAGACAGAGGCACACAGAATAGTTAAACAAGAAAATGCCTACTTTCTAAACGTTATACCAAATAAAGGGATTGGGCTCATATAGTCAGTAAGGCTGAGCCACTAAAAAGTTACACAAACATACAATGCCCAAACTGACTAATCCTTTACTACTCCAGTTAATCCAACAGACACCCCGGCTTCATCCTTCGGTCTCCAATTTGATTCAGACTCCACGTTTAGAAAAGGTGGAATAATTTTTGCATTTTCATCACAGTCTTCCCTCGTTGTTCTGTGTGAATCACTTGCTCTCAGGGGCTGTCTGAATCAAATTGGAGACTGCGGAATGAAGGAGGGATGTCAGTCCTCTTTCTAGTAAAAGAATTTGACCAGCGTATTGGTGCCAATGCTCCAAGCCACATGAAAGTGGATAGCAGTCCTGTGTCCTGAGGAGAACCCCAAAAAGATGTTGTAGTGGGTTTGAAATGCTTTGACCAGTATTTGTGCACCTACTGTTAAACATTTTAAAAAGAGTGACACTGAAAACCAGGGAATTAATAATTGCTATAGTTAAAAATTTAAACTGGCTTCAGAAGTCGCGATTCCACAGAGGTACACATATAAAAGAGAGCAGATTAATTTATTGAAGTGGTTAATGTATATATATTTTACTCATTTTCAGCTCTTGTTCTGGACATTGAAAAATAGGAACTGCTTTATTATTGTACTGTATTAGTGAAATTGTGTATTGTCGTATTCACATTTACCTGTCAAAATTTTTTTTTGTTTGTATCCACTGTTGTGTATCAATTTATGTCGGTGGGAGGGAATAACATTTATGATTTATTTTTGCATTTGGTCTTTTGTGTGTGACAAAAAACAAAAGCATTTGTATGATATTTATAAAATAATAAATGTTGATCACTTTTAATGAGTATAGCGGTCATGGATTAACTGGAGTTGTAAAGGATTAGTCAGTTTTGGCATTGTATGTTTGTATTACTTTCTAAAAGTGGCATTTTCAAGCACATTATATAAAAACGATCTTTACTAAAAGATGTGTTGTTAAATTCTGAGTTCAGAGAGCCTAAACCTCTCTCTTGTCCCAATGGGAAATTATACTTGTAAGATGTTACAAAGTACCTCCCATTCTATCTTATGGGGCAGATAGCCTTTCAATAGTAGAAATCGACATTGGCAATATTTCACTATCAAGACATGTCACACACACCAGTACATGTCCTACCTTTTACATACACTGCACCCTGCCCATGGGGGTACCTTGGGCCTACCATAGGGGTGCCTTACATGTAAGAAAAGGAAAGGTTAGGGCACCTGCCAGGTCGAAATGGCAGTTTAAAACTGCGCACAGACACTGCAGTGGTAGGTCTGAGATACCTTTTCAGGGCTCCTCATGTCGGTGGCACAATCAGTGCTGCAGGCCCACTAGTAGTATTTGATTTACAGGCCCTGGCACACTCAGTGCACTTTACTAGGGGCATAGCAGTAAATCAAATATGCCAATCATTGCTAACTAATTATGTTCACAATTTACACAGAGAGCATATGCACTTTAGCACTGATTAGCAGTGGTAAAGTGCCCAGAGTCCTAAGGCCAACAAAAACAAATCAAGAAAAAATAGGAGGAAGAAGCAAAAAGTTTGGGGATAACCCTGCAAAAAGGGCCAAGCCCAACAATAGTCCATAAATAAAGATGGAAGATTGCGGGTTTTAATCCCTTCCCAAGTGGCAAATGTGCTGACAGCGTGTCAACAAACAATTGCAAAGGGATGATGTTTTCGTAGAATAGTCCATAGATGAAAATGGAGGATTGGGGTTTTAATCCCTTCCCAAGTGCCAAAAGCGTTGACTTGTGTCGACCCCCGAAAGTCAAAGAGTCATCATCAGGACAAAAAAACAATTTTATGAGCAGCAGAATCTTCCATTTGCATTTATGGACTATTCTACAAAATCATAGTCCCTTTGGAATTGTTTATTTATTTGTAACACACTATGTACTGTCTAAAGTATTTTTTTGTGTAATATGTAACCCTGGGCGGAGTTTGAGGAGTTGCACTACGTGGAACACCGCAAAGTGCAAAAAAAACTCTGTCGCACTACGCAGAGCTCCGCGAGCGGCGGAGTATAATAGAAAAATGCCGTTTGCGGTGATTGCACAATGCCGGATGCTTGTCCGCACTGTGCAATCATTGCGAACGGCACCATGCACAGCGCAAGCTTTCCTTTTCTGCCGCTCGAGTAGATTTTTACTCGAGCGGCAGCTTTCTCAACGCGAACGGCCAGTTTCTCAACGCGAGTGGTCACGAGCATACGCGACCACTCGCAATGAGAAACCTGACCCCCCCTGCATTGAGAAATGTCGCTGGGATGTTGATTTTCCACACTCACGCTTGCCAACTTGATGTTGACGATCGCGAACGAGGCAAAATCTCGCCGAGATGTTGATTTTCCACGCTCGCGCTCGCTAACTTGATGTTGACGATCGCGAACGAGGAAAAATCTCGCCGGGAGGTTGATTTTCCTCGCTCGTGGTCGGCAACTTGACGTTGATGAATGCGAGCGAGGAACAAAACTCCACTCCGCAAAGCGGAGTTTTTGGGAACTCCGCGATCTCCGCGTAACGCGAGTGCAGAAAACTCCGCAAACTCCGCGAGCGGAGCGGAGTTCACCGTCCAGGGTTAGTAATATGTTGAGCAGGAAGAACTTATGTATTTCATTGTTTATTTTGTGGTTATGTTATGTGTGAAATCTGCTTACAATAATAACTCAGTATATTTTTTAATCTTCTTGTGGGCACCTCACTTTATTTTTGTGGTATTTTTCTTATTTATTGACAGTGAAACAGTTACCTTTTTCCTGGAACTGTTGTTGTTTATATAGATTTCATTGCCCCTGGTTCTGGGTCAGTTGGGCTGCCCCTGTTGTGATTAACTATCACCAGGATTGTGGCACACTGGGTTAACAGACCACCATGTCAGTAATCACAGTTGATTAAAGTAAACTTTTTTGTTTTAAATGCAGCCCATGTCTGCTAAGAAACTGGGCTGAATTTAAAGACATTTTTTAAGTTTGTTTGAGAGTTAGCAAAGGTCTTCTGGACCACTGCCTACTCTCAAACATATCTACTGAGTTGGGTGCAAGGGGTTCAGGCGCTCATATAGAAATTGCAACAACAGATATCGATCAGTTCAAAACAATTGGTTTTGTGTGGTGCGTTCAGAATGGGGAGATGCACCCTGCTTCCCCAACCATCAATCTAAGATTAAAAATGACAATTTACACTATTCGAAGTACATGCAATTCAAGTCAAATAACAGTATGATGCACTTTAGTAATGTCAAAACACGATGATAAAGACTCTGGATCTTCTTGGGTGTTTTAATTCCATCCACTTCTTTTAGCCATGGGTTTCCTCGCTTTGGGGTGTCACCCCTACGACTTCCTCAGGGCTAAAAGTAATACAAATGCCAGTGTTGTAATACAAGCAAAAGTTGCATATTAAAGAACACAAAGCATGCCATCAAATTTTGCCCTGTGCAAGAAAACCAAAAAGTAGTGTGCTCATCGTGTGCACAGTATAGTAGAAAACACCAACATATGTTTTGAAATGTTCACAATATTCAAATCAAGTATTCAGTGCATTTGCCACTATACAGCTATGCATAAGCATGCCCAAATTTGAGAGACATTTGGTGACATATCTTTTAAATTCAAGAGACAAACAAATCACGTTATAAGAATTTGTGACCCCCCCTCTATTGTGTTGTGATACTTAGTTTTAGCCATATCTTGTGATTATTAGAAAATGTCTGATCACACGTAAGTAATACACACTCCCAAGGTTCTAGAAACCTAGGAGGTGTGCTGTGCCTTAAGGTATTGAGTATGTTCGTATATCAGGACCTACGAGAGCCAGAACAAAATATAATATAACATGAGACATAATGTATCATTGGCGAGCCCTTTAATCAAAAATTGCAATATTTCAAGGGTTAATACCAGAGGTTGAGCTTACCTCCTAATGCGTAATATCTGCTTAAGAGGTCGCATGTCCGAAAAGTTTCAGTAAAATCCAAATGCCAAGAGCAAAACCATTCCAATATCAAATGCTGCAAGTATGTGCAAATGTCTGGAAAACAATTATAAAATATCATGAATTCACTGGTTCCCTATGCGTTGCTATATTAATCCCAAGATAAGACCAAGGGACTTACCCCAACGATAGTAAGTTTGGTCCAATATCCCTTGGGAGACCGTTAAGCTCCCGTATATTCTGAACATGTCCCAGAAGTACGGGGATGCCTGTGAAAGCGAGACTGATACCAATAAGTGTTTTCAATGTCATATGGTCCAGACAACCAAAGTATTGATTAAACGCGCGATCAATCTTACCTGCTGCCGTCTAGCCTCAATGCCTGAATACAGGTTACCTGCCTGCCGGCCCGCGTTAGATTTAAGTTGTTGATTCATGGAAATCGAAAGTGGACTTCACGCCTACGTATCCCAGCGTGAGCGCCATCTTTAAAAAGTATTACTTTCACGTTAAATGTAAAGGGAACCGAAGACTCATGAACCAAATGGATGCAAATTAATAAAGTTTTCATAAATGGGTGAGCGCCATCTATGAATCGTAATATTTTTATGCTAAAAAAAGGGAAAACCATTGCCCCACGAAAAGATTTGAGACAAATATAATAAAATTAAAGTAAAAAAGTGCCCAACATGAACAAATAATTAAAAATGCTAAATATAAATATTGAGACAAAGTAAGGGGCTTTTGTAAGCCACGTCGTGGTTGCAGCTCCCGCAATCTAAAAGGTAAATACAGAATAGAAAATGAGCAAACTAAAATAGCAATAACCGGGGCGTGAACAAAAAACGACTAAATCTGTCGCTGCTTATAAAGAAAAAGACTTCAGGTAATCCCCACGGGCAATGGCCCAGTGGGTCTGGTCAGTCGGAGGGTGAAGATATGCATATCTATTAGCCCAGTACACAAAACGAATGACAAGGAAAATCTTTGTGACAAAGTCCTCATTCATGTTATCCTTACTGAATTATCAAATAGACCACCATATAGAAATTTACTACATATAGTGGATATTCAAGTCCATCTCATGGAGAATGTAACACTCAGTCCCCCAGGAAATATTGCAACTCATGATCAAAATTAAGGCCGTCTTCTACGGCCCTGAGACGCATGATGCACTTTGCTTCATGTCTGCGGAGTTTTAACTCTCTGGTTCCCCCGCGTGGATCTCGCAAGACATGTTCTATGCCATAAAAAACTGAAGTTTTGTTAGATCCCTGTTCAACACAGTTATGTACATGTTCTGCAATTGGGTATCTTACATCATTTTGTTTGATAGCTCGCATGTGCTTGCTCACTCGATCTCTTAAAGGCTTTATCGTGCTCCTCACATAAATTTTCCCACATTTACATGAAATCACGTAAACAACAAATTTGGTGTTACAATTGATATTAGTAAGAATGGTGTACATCTCGTTTGTGTTGCCGCAAAATTGTTTAGTTTTAGCCTGCGCCCATCCACACATCCCGCAGTGGCCGCACTTGTAAAACCCCTTAGAGAATTGCGTCAACCATTGGCCTTGTTGTGCCCCCATTGCATAACTAGGGCTCAGAATAGAGCTCAATGTTTTACCTCTAAGGTAAGTGACTGTGGTCTGGCAGTTATAAAATCCTCCAGCGCTCTATCTGCCTTTAGAATGTGCCAGTGTTTATTAAGACTCTTACATAGGGCAGTGGACATGCGTGTATAGTCTGTTACCATTCTAATTGGCGTAGGGGACTGTTGCTCAATTGTAGCTTGTTTCAGAGTAGTTATGCGTTTAGTTTTCAGGGCCTATCTTTAGCTCTGTTTATGTCATGCTTTGGGTACCCTCTCTGCGTGAATCGTCTCTCCATGTCGATAATACAAGTCAAAAAGTAAGACTCTCACTGCAATGCCTTCTTGCGCTAACCATTTCCCTGAATGGGATTGTCTTTATCTGATGTCGAGGGTGAGCACTTGTTGCATGCAAGAGAGAGTTGCAGGACGTCGGTTTACGGTACATTTTGCTATGTTTCTGATTGTCCTTGATGTATAATTCCACATCAAGGATTACCACACTGGTTATACTTGAATGGGTGGTAAATCAAATGTTTACATCACTGTCATTGAGATAGTTAATAAAGTCCTGTAGTGTCCGTTCAGGGCCTGTCCAGATCATGAAACAATCGTCCATGAATCGCCCCCAGTAGAGGATATGTTCATTCCAATGGCTGCCGCCTGGGCCCCAAATCATCACCTCCTCGAGCCAACTCATGAAGAGATTAGCATAAGCAGGTGAACACCTGGAGCCCATGGCTACACCATGTGTTTGTTTGTACCAGTCCTCTTTGAATAAAAAGAAGTTGTTGTGTAGTATAAGTTCAGTCATAGCTGGTAACATCTGTGTGTGTTCTCATAAGCTGGCTGTCCTTTTTGATAGAAAGTGACGCATTGCTCTCATACCCAACTCGTTGCGAACACTTGTGTATAATTACACAACATCTAGTGTCACCATGATCATTCCTGGGTCCAACACAATGTCCCCCAGTATGTTCAGTATGTGTCTGGTGTCTCTAATATGTGATGGTAAATTCACAACTATGGGTTGAAGAAAGATATCCACAAATTGTGACAATCGTTCAGTCGGGCTCCCAATTCTCAATACGATGGGCCTCCCAGGTGGGAATGGGAGGTTCTTGTGGATTTTCGGTAGTGTATATAAACACGGGTATCATGGGCGGTCAACCTTAAGATATGTGTACTCATCATCATCTAAAAGGCAGCTGTCATGCCATTTTTTTAGAAATCCACTTATTGTGGTTACTAGTGAGAACATCGGATTGTGTGGTATCTTTTTGTAACATTGGGTGTCATGTAGTTGAGAGTAGATTTCCTGTTCATAGTCTAGTCTGTTCTTGACTACAATGTTCCCCCCTTTGTCTGCCTCCTTGATTATCAGCTCCCTGTTTGTTTTCAGAGTTTTAAGAGCATGTTGTTCTTTGGGAGTAAGATTGTCCTTCCTATACCCAAAGGAGGGGCCATATTTGTCAATACAGTCATCCAAGTCTTTGATTACTAGTCTGTGAAAAATCTCAATATTGTTGCCACTCGTCAAGTTAGGAGACCAGCGAGACTTAGTCTTAAGGTCGCTGGTGTCCGTCAAGTCTGATCTGATGCCTAAATGTTCCAATACCTTCGCCACCGTGATAGGATCTTCCTCCAATTCTGTAATTGAAAGCAAGGTTACAGTGTTATGTATATCCTGTATCGATAATGTACTGGACATCACACTATGTGTTGGCAAAGCTGTGTCTTTAATTTGTAGTGGGAACATTGCAAAGTGTTTCTTCAATTTCAAACGCCTTATAAACTTAAATAAATCAATCTTCATGACACAGATGTTACCTCTGTAGTCAGGACAGAACCCCAATCCCTTACTCTCAAACATACATTCACGATTGCAAATGTGTTATAATCCCAATTCAGGAGTCGGTAACTTCTCAATGTTTTACGGACGGATTTTGGCTGCAAAACATTCATGCATGCCATAACAAAGTGCTATTTAGAAAGCACGCACTGAAAACAGTCCTTCCAAATAGTGATTTGTTTTGCCTATCTATGTCCATTTTGGAATTCGGAAACCTTTTATCAAATAGTATGGTTTACTATATTAAAAAAGCCATTTTGCGGTTGCGATCCCCATGATTTTGTGAATCGCAGCCTTTGCAAATGCAAAATGGCTTTCTACATCAGGTTCAAAATCTCTGTGCACATTTTCTGGCAACTTAATGTATACTGTGTGTAATACAAATTTAAAATAATGACCTGCATATTCAGAGTGCTTACAGTCGCAGGCTGGGACTTTTTAGCAAAATATCACAAAACAGTATCCCACGGTGTACCAACCAAAATTCGGTTGTGTGTCTGCATGGTTACACACACTGACATTTGCAGTGAGAGTATTAACCAATCAAACTTTCATGACATAAAAGCTTGCATTTCCAACTGATTGCTTTAACTTACATTTATTTTTCATTTAAAGGGGTTCCATTATATTTTATATATATGTGTAACCTGAAGGTGAAAGGTGAACAAAACAGCAGTAGAATATTGTGCTCTTTTTCAGCCACTCTCTGGCCCCGCTCCAATTGCACTGAGGATCACAATTCCCATACTTCTTTTTATGCACATCAAACTCTTAATAACCAGGGATATGCTTTGTAGAAGGCTGTTATTGAGGCCCAGTCTCCACTGCAACCCAGCACACATCAGGTAAAAAACCGTCAGTGTGCTGGAAGTAGCAGCAGCCCGGGCTAAGACATACGATGTGGGGGGTGTTTGAAGCCCTTTTAGCACAATTGACATTGCACGCCTGATAATAATATAATGCAAATTGAAACAAAAATTAACAATCAAAAAATCAAGTAATTAGTATATTAAGGCAATTCCATAACTATTATACTTCATTCCTTAAAACAAATAAATACATTTTTGTATTAATATATATTTCCTTATAGTCAGTCAAAATAACTTTCTTTTGGCCACCATGGCCATAAAAGTGCAAATACAGACAAAAACACATAATAAGTAGATAAAACAGTACATTTGTGGCGTAACAGATTCATAATTCATGTATTTGAAGCCAATGTCAATACAATAAAATATTAAAATATCAATAACCTATACAAAAAATTGAATTTGATCCAGGAGGCCCAATGACATTGCCAACTTACAGAGTAAAACAAAATAAGGCAGACTAATCCATGTGGTGTAACAAGAGGGGGAAGTACCTTCCTGTGGAGTATCCATGTGGCCCCAGAAACTTGGCTACTGGAATGGCAAGCATTAAGCTACACTCCGACCTCTGGATGCGAGGGCAGGAGTATGGCTACAGACACCTAGGCGTTTGCATAAAGGAACTAGCCAGGTTTTGCATGGATGGGCATAAGTTGAACTGCCAGAAAAGTAAAATGCGACACTCTCCATTGTAGAGATACAGACGGGCAAGCATCAGTGGCCCCACTGGATCATTTGGATGTAGATGCTCTCAGCGGGAGAGTGCCCACTCTAAACTGGAAGAATAGCTTTCTGTCTATAGAGAAAGTCACCTGATCCTAGTATGTCAGACCCACTCGAAGTTTAAAGTCAAGGAATTTACTGACCAGTTTGGAAGACGTAGCCTTTCTGGAGTTATTGACTGCAACAGCTGCCCAAAAGGATATCTTCAGTGAGTATGCAGACAGGAAGCTGGTGGTGGCAGGGTGCTCCCAAAGGTCTGTCAGCCCAAGAAGATGAAACAACTCTCTGATGTTTATAAGCCAAGGGACAGTGTTCATTACATCTTGAAGGGCTGTTGTGTAGTTTACAAGTTCTGGGGTAGTCCACTGCCGGCACCAATATAAGAGAGAGAGTAGCCTGGCTTTGCCAGCAAGACTTCTTACTCCCATGTCTTAGAAAAGCAGATGCGGGGGTACTGGTAGGGAGGAAGGCGACATTGCATAGGGATTTATTTTCAGCACTGGTTAGCAACTGGAAGTTAGAAAAGCTCCATATCTCTGCCCATATTGAGCCCAAGATCTTAGCCTCATATTTGCGTAGGGCAGGTGAAATGGTTTTGCTATATGAGCAGGCGCGGCCCGTGCAGGTAAGAGCGGTGGGGTGGGGTAGGGTAGTATTCGACAGTCGACAACGAGGAAAACTTAAATAAAAAAAGAAAACCACTTCCCTTGCGCTCGCCGCATCACAGACTAGATTACCTATTCATCGAATATCCCCCACCCTGTCCCACTGCTCCCACCTGCACGGGCCACGCCTGTATATGAGGCGCAGTATTCTTTGTGTAGTGCCCCCATTAGGTTTAAGGATGCTTTGTTAACATGGGGTTTTCTTTGACATACGCCCACTGAACATAACCCCTAGATAAGTAAAACAATCTACCGTCTCAAGGGGTGTCCCCCCAAAACAATATTTTTTTTAAACGACTTATGGGGATTAAACTACATGAACTTTGTTTGAGTGGTATTGATCTCCGGGCCCCGAGCAAGACCTCTTCAAAACGATTTAGGAGTTTCTGTAACCAGCTCAGGGTCTTGAAGATCAAAAGCGTGTCATCGGCAAATAAGAAAATTGGGTTTTGGTTTGAGCCATACAGGAGCGTATGCTTCAACCTTGGCTAGGAAAGGGACAATATCATTGATGAATAGAGAAAAGGCAACGCCGCCACGGAAAGGCATACGGTATTCTACATTGGGGGCCCATAGCGGGCCCCCAGGGATTCTGGGGGGTGGGGGGTGCACATGGGGGGTACCCATGTACCCCCCTGCATTTCAATGTACAACGTGGCAGGCGTTGGCGCTACACTGCTTAGTGTAGCGCCATGATTCATGTTAACATTTGCGCTGTTTTGGGACGGGGCGCACAGGAGTGCTGCACGCTAAATTGAAGAAAATTGTGACGAAATTAAAGCATAAAGATGATAAGGGTGTACTTCAGGGTCAAACATATGAATTACCTTCCTATACCACACCAATGGACTTACCCACTTACACAGTCCCCACCAGGCCACTGCAACATTAGGCCATGATTTCCATGGATCACCAGCTGTTCTGTAAATAGAGGCTGGGGGACAGCCTTTGGGCATAACCACCGTGGTGCACTTTTTATTTTTTTTAGAGTTTTATATAGCGCAAACTAGACCCGAGGATATCAGGTATCAGAGCGTTTTACATGAGCACCAGTTTTGTTACAGATGCACACATTCATTTTTGTTAGGCACGGGGAGATTAAGTTATTTGCCCAGAATCACAGGATGTTGAGCGTCGTTGCCGAGACTCGAACCCGGTTCCCCAATTTTGAGGCCGACCGCTCTAGCCATAAGGCTACATGCTCTCCCCCTCCCACTACCTCTGCCTTACATGCCTTGACAGAGGTAGTGTCATCTCGACCACACGAACATCACTTTCAGGTCATGGCAGGTGCAGGGAGTTTTGGGTTGAATGTAGGGTCCTTGCAGGGAGGCAAGCCACAACTGCACAGTCTGACTTACATACCACACCCTTCATCAGCAGCAGTTTCATTTTACCACAAAACCTTTTACCGGTAAAAGCACAGAGGCCAGGTTCAAGAGATGATCACAGATTATGTGCCAATTACTTTCTGAGGCCCTGAGCATCATTGTCATCACAATCTAAACATGGGTCAATAGCATGTGGTGTATGTATAATGAGGGAATGTCATTATCAGGTAGGTACAGTTAGCACGCTAAATACTAGGGGAATCACACATTTGATGCTGTACCAGAAATTGCAATAAACACACATATGTGTGTATCACAAAGTGAATGCATAAGTCCACCACACCATACACAGAAACATCGCAGGACAATACAACTCCAATGTACTAACAAAAGTATTACATTGTGATGCATCTGTGTACAGTAAAGGACAGAGGAAATCAGCACAGACAACACACATGTCCACAGACACAGCCACTCAGTATTGCGTTCAGTGTTTCCAACTACAACAACACAGAAGTGGTTGTGTCACAGTTGTCATGGAAATATTTCTAGTCAAAAACAATATTGGTTTTGAAAGAAGCATGGGCCAACAACAATGTAGGATACAGTCCCCAAGTGTGGACTGGTGCCGCTGTACACAAATACCAATCTGCATGTGTATACGGACATCATTTGAGAATGTCATTCGCCGCCAATCTCCATCTAGCTCCTCAATCTGTAGTGTATGACGGAAAAAAATAATCCCATTTTGAATGTGCAGATTGTGTCCTGCATAGTAGGAGGAGTATGCATGAGTCACAGGATGTAGGATCCACAAGCAGTGTTGGTTTGTCTAGTGCACAGCTCATTGTGTAAGATAAGCTGCCAGCACGGGTGAGGATGCTGGGGTGGTGGCTCAATCTGTGGCTCAAAAACAATAGTGACATAGTCATCCTGAAACAAGGAAATATGGGTACATCTTGTGAGGATGAAAGACATGTGCAGAATTAAGTCCTCTTTGTCCACATTTGGCACTGAAACAATATCCAATAATTTATTGGAACATCAAGGAGACGTTCAACAAACACATATTTCCATCAGGCCATAAGTCAGTATTTAATGTGCACAATGGGAGCCCTCATGGACACACACAAGGGGGACCCTTGCTAAACCATATCAACAGAGTAACAAAAGTTGTGAGAATGCAAAAACTCATGGAACTTGGTGCACTGTTCCAGAGTCAAAAGAGTGTTTGTTCACAGTGCAATGTGTTTTCCTCAGCACAACCAGAGACATCATCACAATGACACCATCTCCCTTGGTGTCACTATACCTCAGACATTCAAAATCAGAATGCCAGCAATAACCATGCATGTGGAGTGTACTGGCAAGTGTGGCCATGCGTACCCAGGGTAGTCTTACCCCAGGTAGAACAACAACACACATTAATTACTTGGACATTGATGGGGCTGTACCCCTCAAAGGAATGGACTGCCATCCATTGTTCAAGATTCATGACATTGCAAATGTAGCAATCACCACATCCATCCCTGTGCACTTTCCAAGGCCAATAATGACAAATTAATGAGTACAAATACATACAAAGGGTGAAATGCCACATATGCCAACACACAACGTAGACAAGGCAAGGCTAGGATGAGGCAACTTTGCCAGTGATGCCAATAGGTCTTGTAAATGACAGTGTACTCAAAGTGGACATTCACACAATCAGTCATGAAAATCCATTGGCAGACAGCAAGCTGCAGACAACACATTCCACATCTTCATATCTACTCTGGCAACTGTATTTGACTACTTACAGAAACAAAATCTACACATATGTACAAATCAACATTACCTCATGGCCTGCTTGAACTATACTTGTGCAGGTATGACCCCTCTCACATCCACCCCAAAGTACATGCTCAAATTTCAAAACTAGCAAACACACAAGCATGTCATAAGCCACCTCTGCTGCCGCTAGTTGGAAAAACATGTTTGCCCCGCAAGCTACAGCCTTGTACTCAAAATGTTCAAACACAATTGTCACAAGCTCACTCATGCGCTGCCCTTTTCACATGCACACCACCACTCTTCATCACTCTTCATCACTATGTACACAACAACTCGCACATACATGACATGCACACTATGTACTGTACTCATCACCTCCTCAGCAGACGACAAACTTCACATGTATAAATGACCATGCTCATCACCATTAGCACCCTCAGCAGTGTATTTGGAATGCACTCATATCACAATGTGCAACATCACTGCCCACTCTGACATGCAAACTTAATACATCACCACATCTGACAACAAGACACTTACATTGCTCAATGGATATGTCCTCAGTCAGTCACATGTCATCACACACCCACCCTACTCTGCTTAAGTTACACAGATTGTCATTTCTGAAACACATGCATACACAGATGCAATAACAACATACATCAACTATATGACACTACACATTTCACCTTTCTGCACACTAAAGTACACAACTGGCGTATACCCTTCACATACACTTATCCACTTTGTCACAAAGGACAAGTTGAACCTTGTCTCATTGTGGCACTGTCACATCCACATATGACTTGCATGCTCAATAACACCATTGACTATTGCACATCAACAGCTATCCTCACTCAACTCATACCTCACACTCTCTGACAGCCACTAAATTTGTCCTGCCACCATGACGTATGTATCTCCACTTAAACCAATACTTTAAATACTAGTCACTCTTACCTTCCCCCCTGTTCAAGCAAGCTCAGCACATGCAACATTAACCACTGACTATACATCTGCAGCCTGGATGCATATTTCTATCAACACATCCTCCCATGTGTGGCAACTAAGAGCATGGTGGAGACTCAAGATCTTGGAGCATCTGCACAGTAGACAGACACACATCCTTTCTGTGCACTCACTGTCCACTTGCCTCACCACATGTACCACCTGGCAATTCAACAGACATCACAGCACTCATAATTCAGCTTGGTGTGACATGAAACAGCATCAATCTAAGCTCAAATCAGCACCCTTGTCAGTCATTCACAAAATACATATGACACACAATTCATATGCTCAACTACAACTTGTGTGTGTTTGCAAAATGCAATCCAAGCTGGGCCAATCCATAAACAACATACTTGCAATGTCACCAACCAAAAGCAGGAGGGCCTGAACAACTGCTAAATAAATGAATCAATCAAGCAGGGGAATTGTAAGCACACTACTCATCCGTGAGGGTCTCGAGGCGCTGGGGGAGGGGGTGCGCAGGTTTGTTCAGTTGAAGAGCCAGGTCTTGAGTGTCTTCCTGAAGATGTTCAGGGAGGGGGCACGTCTGATGTCGATACTGAGCTCGTTCCAGGTCTTGGCAGCGATGCAGGAGAATGCTCTTCCACCTGTTCTGGCTCTGTGGATGTGCGGGGTTTCGGCGAGGGCTAGGTCGACGGATCGCAGGTTTCTTTTGGGTAGGTGGAAGGAGATTCTTTTGTTGAGGTATTGGGGACCGGTGTTGTAGAGGCATTTGTAGGCGTGGGTGAGTACTTGAAAGTGACTCTCTTCTCAATGGGGAGAAAGCGGAGGTTCTGCAGGTGTTGGGTGATGTCTTCGTGTCGAGGGATGTCGAGTATGATTCTGGCTGCCGTGTTCTGAATGGTCTGGAGTTTGCGGAGCAGAGACTTATTGATCCCGGCATAGAGGGTGTTTCCGTAGTCGAGTCTGCTGGTTATGAGCACGTGGGTTACTGTCTTTCTTGATTCAGGGGGGATCCATTTGAAGGTCTTTCGGAGGATGCGGAGGGTGTTGAAGCAGCTGGAGGCAACGGCGTTGACCTGTCGGGTCATGGAGAGGGAGGAGTTGAGTATGATGCCGAGGTTCCGGCCTTGGTCAGTGGGGGTGGGGGGCTGCCGAGGGCGGTGGGCCACCAGGTGTTGTCCCATGCAGAGGGGGAGGCTCCAAGGACGAGGACCTCTGTCTGCTGGCAGCTGCTGCTCATCCAGGATGCGACGTCCTTCATTACGTCCTGGAAGTTTAGTCTGGGGGTGGTTGGGTCCTTGGTGAGGGAGAGGATGAGCTGGGTGTCATCAGCGTAGGATACTATGCTGAGTCTGTGCTGTCTGACAATGGCGGCGAGGGGGGCCATGTAGATGTTAAAGAGCGTGGGGCTGGGCGATGAACCTTGGGGTACTCCGCAGTTGAATTCCGTGGGTTTGGAGAGGAAGGGAGGTAGTCTGATTCTTTGGGTTCTGCCGGTGATGAATGAGCGGATCCAGTCGAGGGCCATTCCTTGTATGCCGGTGTCAAGGAGTCTGGCGGTGAGTGTGCGGTGGGAGAAGGTGTCAAAGGCTGCTGAGATGTCGAGTAGGATCAGGGCTGCTGTCCTTGGTCGAGGAGGGTGCGGATTTCGTCTGTGGGGGCGAGTTGGGCAGTCTCAGTGCTATGGTTGCTACGGAATCCAGATTGGGAGGGGTCGAGGATGGAGGGTTCTTCGATGAATTTTGTTAGTTGTGCGTTGACGGTTTTCTCAGTGACTTTGGCTGTGAATGGGAGGAGAAAGATGGGCCGGTAATTCTTGAGGTCCGTGGGATCAGCTGTGGGCTTCTTGAGCAGGGGTCTGACTTCTGCACATTTCCAATCGTTAGGAAAGATGCTGTTCTCAAAGGTGGCGTTGATGGTGTGTTGTAGTTCTGGAGCAATGGGGGTGGCAGCTATGTGGAAGATGTGCGGTGGGCAGGGGTCCGTGGGGGCTCCTGAGTGGGTGGATGCTTTTCATGGCCAAAACGGTGTCTTCGGTGGTGACTGGGGTCCAGGAGGTGATGGTGGGCTGGCTGGCTGGCGTTTCTGTAGAGGGGAGTGGTTTCGGGGTCGGGTGTCTGGTCGTTGAAGTTGTCATAGAGGCTCTTGATTTTCAGATGGAATTAGGATCCGAGCTTGTTGCAGAGATCCTGGGAAGGGGTGATGTCCTTGGTTTCACTGGCAGGCTTGGTGAATTCCTGGATGACGCTGAAGAGTTCCTTGGCGTAGCTGGAGTTTGCGAGGATTTTGTTATGCATGAATGCCCTTTTGGTGGATTTGATGCGTTGGTGGTATTCCGTCATGGCGTTTTTGTTGGTGGTGCGGTCTTCAGGCAATTTGCTGTTTCTCCAGTTTTTCTCGAGGCATCTGCAGGTGCGTCCGGATTCTTGGAGGTTGGCGGTGAACCAGGTGGCCTTCCTGGGTCGCTTTCTGTTGGGGTTACGTAGGGGTGCGAGCTTGTCTGCGGAGTTCTTTGGCTGTGAGGTTGGTGTGGTCGAAGCGGTGGGGGTGTCATGGTTGAGGGTGGAGTTGAGCTGATCCTCAGTGACTTTGCTCCAGTTCCTTCGTGGAGGGCGTGGTGCAGGTTTGGGCAGCGTGGGCTTGTCGGCGTGGAAGTGTACGCAGTGGTGGTCCATCCATGGGGGTTGCCTGGTGTGGCTGAAGTAGATGTTGTTGCTTCCTGCGAAGATGGGGTCGAGGGTGTGTACTGCCTTGTGGGTAGGCGTGGTGACGAGCTGTTTCAGTCCGATGTTGGTGACGTTGTCCAGGAGGGTGGTGGAGTTGGGGTCGTTGGGGTTGTCGAGGTGGAAGTTCAGGTCTCCGATGAGTATGTAGTCTATGGCGGTGATGGTGTGGGGTGCGATGAGGTCGGCAATGGCGGTGGCGAACGGAGCGCGGGGTCTGGGGGGTCTGTAGACAAGGGTGCTGTGGAGTGTGGTTCTAGGGCTGGTCTGGACCTGGAAGTGGAGGTGTTCGGTGGTGGAGAAGGAGTTGCTTGTGGTGGAGGTGGAGAGTCGGAGGGAGCTCTTATGTGTGATGGCAAGTCCTCCTCCTGGGTGGTTGGGGCGGTCCTTCCTCTGGATCTTGTATCCATCAGGGATGTCAGTGGCGATGTCGGGGGTGGAGGAGGCATTGGTCCAGGTTTGTGTGAAGAAGGCGACGTCTGATGAGAGGATGTCGAGGAGATCCCAGATCTGTACAGCGTGTCTGTGCAGGGAGCGCACATTGAGGAGGATGCAGTTTAGGGCTCCGGAGGTGTTGGTGTTCATCCTGGTGGCGGTGTCCGCGGGGGCATAGTCGGAGGAGAAGGTCTGGCAGCAGTGGCGGCAGGAGAACTGGCCGTGGGTGCTGTTCGGCATGGTACTTGCAGCTGGGAGGCGGGAGCGGGAACCGGCAGAGGGGAGGGGCTGCAGGGGCGTCAGTGGCAGGGAGAAAACGGAGCAAAACAACAGAGTAAAACAACAAGAAACGGGCACAATAACTAAAAAAGCTAAATCAGAAGCAGGCAACAGTCAACAGAGTACAACACAGTGAAATAGGGAAGCAGATCCAGAAACAGCAGAACGGGCACAACCACGGACCTGGGCAGCCTCGAACACATACCCGGAGGAGGTGAAATGGGGTCAGAGGCGAAGGCACAGACAGCGGAGCTGCTGGGGAGAGAGCAGTTCTCAGACTGGGAGGTCAGAAGTCTTGCTCGAGCTTCCCCGCAGCGGCAGCCATTAAATAGGGAAGGGGGAGGGACTTGCAGTTGGGAGGCGGGAGCAGGAACCGGCAGGGAGGAAGGCTGAGAGAGCAGTTCTCAGACATGAGCAATAGACTATTAAGAAAACACACACATTGCCTAACAAAAACCCATGCAGTAATTAGAGTCCAGTAGAAGCAGAGGGTTGGAAGACTGTGAGAATACTGCTCAGCTTACACTCACCATGGGCTCAGGAAATGCATCAGATGTGTTCACAGCCATGAAGGGTTTTTGCCCACAGTGGCATGCCACCTGTTGCAAGGATGACATTTCTACTATTCCACAAGATCTGAAGAAGAAACAGACATGGGTCCACCACTATCAAGTCACATACAAGTATCGTAACATCACTTTGTGTACATGCGTGTGTACAAAGTCACTGTCACTGCCATATAGTCAACATTCACATGTATCCAGGTTAATTAATAAGATAGGTGCCTTTCTGCACATCCCAAAACAAATGCATAATGCTACTCCTAAACTGTTACACTTTGAGACACTTGCACTATGTTGACAAATGAAAGCATGATGTATGAGTGTGTTTTGTGTAGAGATTTAAAAACGTTGTGACTTCATGTCACAAACTTACTCAAAACTGATGTTGACAATGCCACCCAGGATATGTAAAAAAATAACTAAAGAGGGTTTTAGCCCATAATCAGTAAGGCTGGGCCAATTATTACCAAGCACACAACAGACATGCCAGTACTGATATTACTTGATCAATATTTCATTAGAGCACACGTGACAACTCAATGTGACCCAAAAACATCTGTTTCTATTTCTTTTGTTTCATTTTTTTTAAAAGTTCATTTTTTTCAAATATTCAAAAATTTCCATCGGTTTCTACAATAACAACATATAAACTGATACATAAACAAACCACAAACTCAGTTTTGACACATATACTACAAACACTTGTAAAGAGAATTAATTAACCATAACATTAGAAAAGGCCTAAATATGATATAAACAACCTACTTGATAAATTAAAATATCTGGGTTACCCAAAAAAACTATTGAAAAATGCCATGAAAAGAGCCTGGGGGACACCTCGAGAGGCCCTTCTACAGAAAAAAGAAAAACCGCAAATGGAGCGCCTCGTTTGTGTGACCACATTTTGTCCAAGCACCAATCAACTAAAGAAAGTTATTAACCAAAACTGGCATCTGATCCAGAGTCTTGATACGTCATTCATCAGACCACTCTTTGCTCTCAAAAAGGAAAGTAGCATTGGCAACCAGGTGATTTGTGCTGCAGTGCCAAAAACATCGCATAAATGCACACTTCATGAGCAACTATGTGTACCACCCATTATTGGTCACCACAAGTGCGGCACATGTGTATGCTGTAACCAAACCATTGAGGGATCTCTATTTACACATAAGAACCTCAATTGGAGACACTACTCATTCTCCAATTGTAAAACAAAGAATGTTGTCTACGGAATTTTATGTCCCTGCCCCAAACTCTACATTGGAAAAACAAATCAGGAGGTGCGACAATGGATAATGCAGCACAAATCAAGAATTCGCAAGAAAATCCAGACGGCCTCGTTGGTCAATCATTGGATTAATAATAGCCACATAGAGAAAGATCTGTTGTGGACTGTAATACCCAAAATTAAATAAGACCCCCGAGGTGGTGACTTGGATAGAAAATTAATCCAACGAGAGGCAATGTTAATTGTTAAATTTAATACAGCAGTGGACGGACTGAACGTGTTGTCAGAAATATACAACTTGTAAATATTCAAATTTCTATACTGCATTCGTGCTGGGCACTTGCTTAATTCCATGTCAGAGGTGCTAAATTTGCGATCCACCATAGCACATAAAACAGTGTGAGAACACACATTTGATGTTCACTCACATGAGATAAAAAAACATTCTATCGACACCCCTTGAAGCCAAATTATTATGTTTATTAATGGTCAAGGTCCACTTGTGACCACATATCCAATGATCAATGTTTTTTCCCCATTTAATGTTAGTGACTTTTTTCCTTCTTTGGGTTTTTATAGAAAACAACTCAGTACCTTTATTATTTTTTACTTCAACTAAGGAAATTATATTGTGCCATCAAGACAATCCAAAGAATTCGTACGGCGTCTTACATATCCATTTTTTCATAACAGTTATTCCATGCCGAGTTTTATACTCATGAGAAACAAGGTTCAATTTTTTGGTAACCCAGTGATTCAAAATACTACATGACCCAGAATCCTCTGAGGAGGCCACACCTTTGAGGTATGATGTCATCATCCGGAAGCTTAAAATGAAGCCGGGAAGAAAGACGGTTAAAACAACACACAGTTTTGGAAGCCGCCGCGACTAAAATAAAATCTAAAGGTACTGGTTGCTAGATTTCTTCACATTTTGTATATTGACCGCCAAACGAGGTTCGCAAAGCCAAGATCAATATACTGGCTCTTAATGTTCATTTTTGCGTAAAAAAGCCTCTCATCAAAAAACAAAGAACAGCGATTTTCTTGAACGGCTAATTAAAGATACGTATCCTTGAGTTGAGCGAATGCTCACTACGGATTGAAATATTTACGAATGATAGTGTCATTGTACTAATGTCCACTATGGATTAAAATATTTAAGCACAAAAGTTTCATTGCATGAACAGTATCCTTTGGGTTCGGGTGCATACCATTTGTTTATTACAGTACAGTTTGAAAAATAAGTATAGCAGTTGACGATCCATTTTCCTGTCTTGCGCAGGCTCAACACAAGATTGGAAATAGTTGCGTCCTCCTTGACTGAAACGATACCCTCTAAGGTATGTGATTGAAATGTCGATTCTTTACGATCTTCGTGAAATTGCACATATGCCATGGAGTAATTGTGGGCTTTTTGCCTTTCTTCCTTAAAGGTCCACGCACGATAACATTGGAAGATTTTACTTGAAAAATAACATCATTAGACTATAAGTAAGTTCTTTACCTGCTTATAGAGAACTAAGCAATTAACATTCGGGCTGCTCACAGGCACTCACTTGGTTTGACTGGACGCATGACTGAATTTCGCTTTTTTCTCTTTCTTGTTTGTTTTTATTGTAGCATTTGGATTAGAATAGTATGGCTGCTTTCTGATTCACCTGAACAGATGAGATCGGCTGATCTCAAAATAGGTACTCTTTTATACCTTATTATGTAGGATAGGTGTAGCTTGAAAAATGATGTGACGCATGTGGTAATATGAGCACTTTTTTTCTTTTATTTTTTCAGCTCTTTATTAGCTTTCGGTCCTGAAGAGAACCCTACCAAGTTATATTAGGGTTCGAAACGCGTCGACCACTGAGTGTCCAAACAAGTGTGAGGAAACACACTATCAGAAAAACCCCCTGTTGCTTGAAACTTTGTAAAATAATGTGAATTAATTCTTTTTTTGTAATGCGCTGGGTATTCTGAATAGTGCACTGTTTGGTCCTTACCCTTACTAAAGGTTGTGAAAAAAACTCAGTCACATATATTTCAACCTGTTTGGGCTTTATTGTCTTTTTGTGTCACTTATGTGTTCACTCTTTTTGTTTTTGATTGTGCTCAACCCTTTCTTCAAAAAGCGTTTAAGTCGATTCTATTCATTTGTATAATGAATGTACTGTTTATGTCATATTTAGGCATTTTATAATGTTATGGTTAATGAATTCTCTGTACAAGTGTTTGTAGTATATGTGCCAAAACTGAGTTTGTGGTTTGTTTATGTATCAGTTTATATTCTGTTCTTGTAGAAACCGATAAAATGTTTTGGATATTTGAAAAAAATGAACTTTTAAAAAAAATGAAACAAAAGAAATAAAACCAGATGTTTTTGGGTCACATTGAGTTGTCACGTGTGCTCTAATGAAATATTGATCAAGTAATATCAGTACTGGCATGTGTGTTGTTGTGTGCTTGGACCCAGGATATGTAGACACAACATTCTTGTATACATACTCTCCAAGTGCTTAGACTCCATGGAACATATGCAATACATGACATAATAACTTCGTTGGATTTGTAAACTACAGATTGTACATGTCATACAGTTAACCATGAACACGTTCTTGGACACTTAAAATTGTAAACAAAAAATATAAAATGCTTTATTGAGCCTCAACATAAAAATCCAAAGATTTGAAAAAGGCCATTGGCCAGTCCATCATGGTCCAGTCTCATGATGAGCAAGAAACAAATATTGCCCATATATTCTTACCTGCACTAGTTCTGCTAGGGGACACCTCCCCTGGGAGGGGCATCTTGGGGGCATGCCAGGCACCAAAGGGGACAAACTAATGGGGACTGGGTTGCGTTTTGCTAGTGATGGGATCAGGATGGTTGTCAGGGTCCACTGCAGTTGTAGGGTCTGATTGTGGGGGTGGGACTCTACCGCAGTGGTTGGCTCTAATTGTGAGGGGGCAGTTGTAGTGGGATGGTCAGTTCGAGCTGGGGATGGGGTGACGAGAACTAATTTTGGAATTTTAAATTTTTTGAGGGGTGTGTCGGAAATGGGAATGGAAGAGGTCTTTTTTGTGGGGGGTTTTGTGGATTTAGAGGTACTGGGCTTGTCTGGGGAGCTATGGGTTGTAGGAGTGGATGTTTTAGCTTTGGACCGGGGGATTTTCTGTGGGGAGTTGTTGTCTTCTGTTCCTTCTCAGGGGGAGATAGGGTTGCAGATGTTAATGGTGGGTCAGCTTGGAGGTATTCCTCTTCTTAGGAGGGGGGAGTATGTTTGGGAAGGGAAGAATTCAATGGAAACAAGGTGGGGTGCCGGGGCTGAGGGGGAAACAGAAGAGAAAAGGGTAGGGGTTGTGGAGGCAGAGGGTTGTGAGGTATGCGGAGTGTCACTGGATGCATGTGTGTCGTGTGCTGTCACTTCCCTGGGGGAGAGTGTGTGTCTGTAGCATGAGTGTGCGTGTGTGTGGTTTGCAACTTCTGTCTGTGTGTTTGTGTGCAGCCTGTGGATGTTGCAGTGTGTGAATGTGTGTGTATGCATGTGCTTGGGTCAGGAAGGGTAGTTGGGACAGTGTATGGGGAAGAGGTAGGAGGGGGAGGGACTGCTGGAGCTCGGCCACTGCTGCCGTCAGTGTTGAGACCATAGTCTGATTTGAGCTCTGTAGTGCAGACATGTTAAAGTGAATGCCCTCCATGAACAACAACATTTCTGTCAAAACAGTTGTGTGTGCATGGAAGACACTCAGCATGGATGTCTGTCCCACAGAGATCTGCCTCAGGAGGTCGTTGGTCTCCACACTGAGGGCAGCAGGGGAGACAGGGGCAGGGGGTGAGGTGCCTGGCCCATAGGAGAGTTTGCCCCTGCCACGGGAGTGGCCATGGACTCTGGTACTGGGAGCAGCTCGGAGGGTGGAAATATTAGTGGTGGTGGACTCTGATGTTGTTGGTGCAGTCACTGTATCCTCCACCACCACATGGGAGTTGTCACCAGAGCTAAAATCAGATTCAGACACTGCTGATGGTGTTGCAGATCCTCTCCCAATGAGACTCCCCTCACCCTCTGCATCACTGGGTCCTTCCTCCGACGACTCTTCACTGGACTCAGTATGACGTTCTGCTCCCACCACATCCGTGGCACTGTCTCCTCCTGTGGCCGCTGATGATGCTGTGACCAAGAAAGACAAAGATTTTCATGAGGCATCCATATCTACTTGACACATAGTTAACATCACACATGTTCACAGATATCAGACATCACACTGAGTTGTGCTAGTAGTGCATGCTACATTGACATAAATGGCACTTTTTATTCTGCCAGTTTACCATTGCTCAATCACACATGATGTGATCAGCAACATTGCGTTTATCAACATCAAAGTACATAACCACAAGGTTGACTAATGGAGTTTGTGACAGGGAATGTTTTGTCTTGTGCTCTTGATGGTCTTATGTCCTGACATTTCTGTCTCCTCTCCTGCAAGTGAGTATAGCCATCAAAATGGGAATAGGAATCTCAGATTTCATGGAGACATGGTGCACCTTCTGCAATCCTTAATCATCAAATGTGGAACCATTGGCTCATATATCACAGCTCAAATGTCTACCTTGTCAAACATGCACAATGCATACTCATTGCATGAGTCATGTTACACAGTTCACAGTGATTGATAACGTGTTCAGTAGCTTTGCTTCTCTAATGTCAGTTCACACATATGAGTGTCATCCTGGAGACACCAAGGCAGTACGCATAGCTGGGCTGACAGGCATGTGGTACACTGTCCTGTGTCATCTATGCACGGTGTCATGTTGCAGAATCCTAAAATGTTGAATATAAAAAACAAATCAAGTTTCATAGATGAAATAAATGGTCTACAAACTTCCAAGTCTGATAACTGCAGCTTCACAATGCCTCAGGCAGAACACCACTCCACTGGCACATCTGGGTGCAATGGCTATAGGGACTCTAGTAACTGAACCCATTTCCATCATGAGTACAGTCAACACTGTGGAACTATCTTGGCTACACTGAACAAGTCCACATTTGTAAGGACAAAATTTGAATGTCCCTAACTTTAATTACACAGTATGCACACGTTGTACTGCTGATATTGCTCATGTCTAACATCTCATGTGGGTAACAAACTTAAATTTGATGCATATTTGACATCTCAGAATCAGACAGTGATGCAAAAAAACATTGTTTCGCAAGCCATCAAGCTGGAGTATTCAAGACCATTAACACACATGTCAACAGTTGTGACTGTGTACTTCACATCATACCTCACAAATGCTGCCATGCTGCGATCAGTGACAACCTGTGTTTGACACTGAATGACTTGTGTTTTCACCCTCACAAACTCCTACACATGGACTCACTCTTCAGAATGTTGGTTATGGAATTTTCAAAAACATCATTGTGACATGTGACCGGAGTTACTCTAGCTGTGACTGTCCCATGGGATACATGTGATCACAATTAGCAGAACGTCTGCGAATAAACATTTGCACACGGACCAAGCCAAACCAATCTAGGCCTGAACTTAGACAAGTTCAGGCCTAAATATGCTAAATAATGTTTAGCATGTGATTTCCACAATTGAGTGCTCCAATCACAACATACTTCAATGATTTGTTCAAACTACTCTGAGAACAGGATCACACATCAGTGAATGTGCAGACACATGTCAAGCCATGGGATTCATGCTGAAACTCATACACACGTCTTGGGAAATTTTAGATGCACACATGTGCATGTCACTACTGTTCCTACCCTGAACATGACTCACTCACGTCTCCCTTATGAATGGGGCATTACCTGTCATATATTGATCCTTCTGCATTTTCAGCTTGTGAAAATAAGTGCATGTTTGGCAGACTTACGACCTGTAAAAGTGCCATCAGGCTCAGATCTCAAAACATGCATGAATAAAGATAGAAGTGCAACAAGTAACTGACTCACCCCCTCCTTGCTGCTGTTTGGTCTTCAACTGCCCATCCAGGTCAGGGAAGTCCACTGCTAGGATGCAGAGTAGGTGGGTTTCAAGGTTCGCCGGCCGCCTCGCTTGCCCAGTTGTGAGCGGCCCAGCTGGACCTTAGTAATCCTCTTGGCCCAGCCACGAAGGTCCTGCCACCTCTTGCGGCAATGACGGACGCGACGATATGCGTCCCCACGTCATGCACCTTTTTGGCGATGGTCAGCCACATCCTTGACTTCTCATGGGAGTTGACCTGTAAGTATGACATGGTGATAGTCCCTTAGTTTACATGAGTCATTTTTCTGAGTCATACAATACTATACATAGGTAATGGTGAGTTTTGCAAAAATAAGTAAGGGGAATGCATGTGGCACCATGTGCATCAATTCTGTGTTCAATGAGAACTCTGTTCCACGAGAACAGTGATGACATGTTTGCCACAGTACACACACAGTGTGCCTTCCCAAATAAGTTCCCTACACCCAGTGAAACTTGCAAAAAGCCTAAAGGAATATCTATCATTGAGATTTCTACTGCCAGTGAAGCGCGGTTATTGCACATGTCCAAGGGCAATGCACTGTTTTCCTCTGGTTTGCCATTCATCTGGCTGTGTAGTGGCAGGAGTGTGTCCAGCAGGGCCTGGTTCTCCTCCTCAGTGAAAGCTGGGATCATGGGCTGTGTCCTTGCCATTGTGGCTACCAGAGGATGTTGTCACAGCAGCAGAGAGATGGGGAGGTGCAGGAATGAATCAGGTAGTGCAGGCAAGTGTAGTCTCTAGGGATCAGACAGACATATATCTCTACAGCAGAGGCGGTATCAAATACATGCATCAAAAGTGATAGGTTTGCGTCGGTCGCATTGTACGAATCGGTCCAATGCATGACATTGTTTGCAAACGACACTCCTACCGCAACATTCAAACACTCTTCATCTGACCATGATTTACTTTGATACATTGGTGATGGGAGGTAACCGAGTCGGTTTCCACGTGCTGAAGACATGAGCCCAAATGCGCGTCGCTCACCATAACAGCCAACAGCCAATGGCTGTGACCGAATCGTTTCGGATGCGGCTACTACGTCCTTTGAATACTCACCCGCGTCTTTCACCATGACAACCAATGGCTGTGACCGAATTGTTTCGGATGCAGCTACCGCGTCCTTTGAATACTCACCAGTGTCTTTCACCATGACAACCAATGGCTGTGACCGAATCGTTTCGGATGCGGCGACCACGTCCTTTGAATACTCACCCGCGTCTTTCACAATGACAACCAATGGCTGTGACCAAATCGTTTCGGATGAGGCTACCACGTCCTTTGAATACTCACCCGCGTCTTTCACCATGAAAACCAATGGCTGTGACCGAATCATTTTGGATGCGGCTAACGCTTCCTTTGAATAATCGTTCGTCAGAACACCCACTGCTGTGATTGATGTATTTTTGTACATTACAAGTGTGGATGCACTTTTTAAATGAGAAAAGTGACCTTTCAATGGATTAGATGCAGTCTCATGAGGAGCTAACCATAAGGGGCACATGACACACTGTTTTATAGGCGTATACTAGCATGTCAGGAGAGAAATCCAGTTATCTGCATTGTATTGGTAACAGTGCTCATTCTTTTTTGTGTGGATGTACATGTGCATTCTTGCATTGTCACTGCATTTGTGTACTGTATGACCCATTGTACAATTGTTGTCATTTCAGACTGTAGATGTCTGTTGTGTAAGTAATGGCTAAGGCTTTTACCATTGGATGAGTAGACATTGAAATCATTCTGCATCTTCAGCTTGTTGGTGAAATGTGAATTACTAGTTTATCTGTGTGCCCAAAACTGCAGTGTATGGTGTTATTACATATTTTAGCATCCTCAACATTGAAAAAGGTCTGTGTATGTGATTGTACGTGTAATGTAGACATAACTACATGACAGTGTCCAACCTGTGACAGTGGTGGGCATGACTGAGTATGTGAGATGATGTGTATATCAGGTATAACACATCTCTTGCATTACATGTTCCTAATCTGTCTACTTATTGCACATGTAATTTTTCACAGAAACATTAAAGTACCATCATTTTTCTGTGGATCCTTTGAATATGTGATGCTTGCTGACATTTATGATGTCAGACACTAGTGATTTGTACACTACACCACTATAATTACTGTGTCACCATACCTTGGTCACATGTCTGTGTAGGTTACGGAAGCAGTGAGATGTATCTAAGGGCATACTTTTAAATTGAAATCTGTTTTTGAAATGATCTGTAGCTTCAGTTGTGTTCAGATTTCATGTTCTGTTTGTCTCTAAGCATGTTGCTTTGTACATTGTGACCTGACACCAACTGTGTTTACACTCTACACATAGGTATCGCAGACGACCTGCAGTCCACAGGCCCTTTCCAGACCTGGCAACCATGGAAGAACGTGACACCATCAGGAAGTACAGCTTCACAAGGCCAATCATTGAACAGTTGACAGCACAGTTGTCACCTCATCTGCAGCCTGGTCGGCCATATCCAACTGCACTGACGCCCCAAAGTGAAGGTTATGGCAGATTTACATTCCTTTGCCACCGGTAAATTTCAATACACAGTGGCAACATCTGGTGGGATGTCACAAACCATGTTCAGTCGTGTTATGCAAGATATTTTGGGGGCATTGCTGCGTTACCTGTGCCAATACAATAAGTTCCCAACACCTGGAGAATTGCCAGACATCAAGGGGGAATTCTATGCATTGGGACGGATACCCCAAATAATTGGCTCCACTGATGGCACCCACGTTGGATTGGTGCCACCACACACCACAGGCTAATGAGGTTGTGTATCGCAACCGCAAACATTACCACTTGATTAATGCCCAGGTGGTATGTTTGGCTGACATGACCATCTCCGACGTCTGTGAACGTTTCCCTGGATCTGCACATGACGCATACATCATGAGGAACAGTGTCATCCCCCATTTGATGTCCCAGATACAACCTGACCGTGCCTGGCTTGTTGGTAGGTGATGTGGCATTTGTGTGCTGTGTTGTGTGTAGATTGTATGTCAAATAATGATTTGTCAACCAACAACTAAATATATATTCTGTTTTCAATGTAGGAGTCTCTGGGTACCCCAACCAACCTTGGTTACTGACACCACTTGGTAACCCAGTCACCCCTGCAGAAATGCTGTATAATGAGGTACATGGTAGGAGCCGGCGAGTCATTGAGCGGACTTTTGGCCTCCTGAAGACAAGATTCTGCTGTCTTGATCAGACAGGAGGAGCCCTACAATATGCACCATTGAAGGTGTGCAACATTATCACCACTTGCTGCATGCTCCACAACTTGACTATAAGGAGGGAAATTCCAGTTATACAGGATGATGGAGACCAGCAGCCGCCTGCGAGGGAGGATCCTGGACTGGAACATGACAACAGTGGGGATGATGATGATGGCGTGGATTTGAGACAACAGCTATCAACAACTTCTTCACATGAGTATAGGTATGCAATGAAAGTAGGGGACCAGCACCAAGTGTTTGTTGTTGTGTTGCTGGTGCACAATGTGTATGTATGTTTGTGAGTGTATGAAAATTGCCATGATGTTAGTTGTATGATAAGTTTTTGTGAGATGGAATAGTTTGATGTACAGTGTTACCGTGAATCACAGCTAGTGTCCACACTGAAAATCTTGTGCTTCAAATGATATTGTTTGCTAAATTGAACAGGCTTAGTCCTGTGTGCCTAACTCTGTTCTATGTTTCTCCTTACCAGGGTAATTTGCTGTGTCAACCATGCAAATTGTGACCTCACCAGGCCCTGATTCTGTGACCTAGTCCAACTTTTGATTTTTTTGTAAATCCATGGCACACACTTCCTTTTGGACTGAGGACATTTTTCTTCACTTTAGAACATTTTGTTACTGTGTGGTGTCGTTTGAAATTTGGTTAATGTGTCAGGTTGTATGACGAAAATTAACCTAGGCTACACAATGATTTGTGCCTTGTCTGTTTTCACACATTCAAATGTTTTTTGTAAGCTAAACATGCTCTATTATGCACTGTTTTAATAAAAAGAATTGTTTAGTGTGCTTGCAAATGGTGCTAGTATTTTAAGCAATAGACTAGCATTGCATCTCCAACATGTCCTATGGGTTGTGCTATGACCTGGTTGTGTCTATCTATCATGCTGTGACAATGTTCATATTTTCACAAGCCAGTAATGTACTTCTTCAAAGTGATGCGTTACCAATGTTGTGGACGTTTTCTTCTTTGACTTTTTCAACATCATTACAGTTATTACATTTGTTATTCAAAGCAACAAAATGACCACATTTTTAATGCAGAGTGATTTATTTTTGTGCATAATGTGATGATATCAATCCACATTATGGTGGTGTACTCAACATAAAAACATTTAGATACATGCAGATAGGAGTTGGTAGTGTTTGTAGATGAGGTATTCAGAAGTAGATCCATAGTTATTTGAGTCCATAGTCCAACTTAGACTGTCCAGCCAATGTGGGAGAGTTCAGTGACAGTCAACAAAGTGAATGCTTGGCACACAATGGAGGATATCAGGAGCAGGTAGTCACTTCCAGGAGGTGATGCGTGGCCATCTGTCTCTCACCGTTTCTTCTTTGGATGACCGACTCCATGTTTTCTCGGGGGACCCTCAGGTGCAGGCAGCAACGGTGCAGGGTGCTCTCCACCAGAGTCCACATCCCTCCCTGTGGCTAGTGCAGATGTTGTTGCACTGGAAGTGGTAGGCACACAGGGAGGTGTGGAGATGGTGGCAATCTGGCGGAGGCAGGTGACAATGTCCCTGTACACCACAGTCTGTTCATTCATTTTGTCCATAAACCTGTCTAGTTTTTCATTTTGCTCTGCCTGCTGCCGTTGCAAGGTCCTGAGGATCCCTATGACCTGGCCCATCTCTCCTTGTGAATCCTCATATGCATGGAGGATTCTGGAGAGGTGTTGGGTCTCAGCATCAGCAGCACCAGCTGCATGATGGTGCCGGTCCCCATGACCCCACCCACCACTCCTACCCAACCGAGCAGGACCAGTTGGTGCTGGCACAGTCAACACGGAGCCTCCTTCATTGTTGGCATTGGTGTCATTGTTGGTCAACTCAAGAGTGCCCCATGTTGCTGTGCTGTTGATTTTGTCCTGGGCTGCTGTTTCCGTGTGGGTAGGGGTCAGCTGGGTGTTGACAGCTGAGGCGGGAGTGATCACAGAGGATCCGGATGTTGCCGCCACTGGTGCTGTGGGGTGACCCATACCTGAAGGGCCAGGTCTGTCGTCCGAAGAATGATGAGAGTCATCAACGCCGGAGGGCACCTGGTTGACCGGAGTCTGGGCCTGGCTGCCCTGGATGGTTCCAGTGGTGTCCTCAGCTGGCCCTGTAGGTACAAACATAACACAATGACTACTGTGAATGTCCACTGCCCCTCAAATCATACACATTACATGGGCTACAGAAGCTCATGATGAGTTACTGTAGATAGATTGGACTCATTCATCCATGATGCAGGCCTATTGTTTGGGATGCCTATGTTTTTGTGACAAGAGGGGGATTGATGGACATGTGCAGGTATGTGCATTAATGGGCCTGTTGTGTTTAGTTCACATTACATGTTGGAAGACATTCACTGGTTCCTGACACCCTGTGAATGACACAGGTGTGTTTAGGTTGTCCACAACTTTACTTTCACAGTGAGATACATACATTTTCTCTCCCTATGTGGGTACTTTATTGTGCCTGTCTACTGGTCTTAGTGCATGTCTTTAGCAGTCACATTGTTGTGGCTGCCTACACACTCACATTCTGTTAACTTAGCCAGAAAGTTGTAGGAATTGAGTGAGGGAGGTGCTTCTTGTTATCATGTCACTCTACACATGTGAATGGCTGTGAGTAGTAAACTTGTGTGACTGTTTAACTTTGTGGCCACATGATTTCACAAACTCAGATTTGTGCCATTTTGTGTCAATGAACTATGATAAACTGATGTTTGAGTGCTTGTTCTCCATTTGTGAAACTTACACCCCCCTTCCCACCCAGCCCCACCAGGAAGAGTGTTGTCCAGACAATGTTTGTAAGTGTATTTGAAAGATATTTGTCTATGTTGGCTGGTCTTTGTAGCACATAGGCAAATGTGGCAGTTGTGATAGGTTCAGACAGCATTCCCCAGTGTCTGCCATCTTGCTAGTACACATGAACTCACTGTGAGATAGACATAGCCCATGATGAAGTGGTTGTGCTGTGTGTGTAGGAGTGTTTGCTGTTCTTCCAAGTCCCATCAGGGCCAGTCCTACGTACACCTTCCTGCCCAACGCAAACAGGCCAACAGGACATAAGCTTACATCAAAGTGTGTCAAAATGTCCCTGCCGGCTGACTGGCACTGGGAACTGGTGTCTGATTTGAAGACAACTCCCCTCATGGCCTTCTGCTCCATACACAAGGCCCCAGACTCTGCCATTTTATAGTTGGATGTCCACTCACTGTCAGGTAATCATGGTTCTTAGTGGTCTTGTATGGCTGTTTGTGAGGAGGAGTGTTTGCAATGGCCAAACAACCCATCAGGCCCTGTACTGCACACACTCTTTCCTGCATGCAAAAACAGCACCCCTGGAACTATGTTTTCCCAGTCGCGGTCCGTGTAGGAGTGCCGGCCGGGCGGTGACGTGGGGCGGGGGAGGGGCAGGGTGGGGGGTAGCAAAGTACGGATTACGGACCAATACAGGTAAGTAAACATTTAAATCAATAAAACGAATTTCATTGTGAGCGCTGCATTGCCAAATGCGATGCAGTGCGCGCAACGAAATTCATTTTATTGATTTAAATGTTTACTTACCTGTATTGGTCCGTAATCCATACTTTGCTACCCCCCATCCTGCCCCTCCCCCGCCCCATGTCACCGCCCGGCCGGCACTCCTACACGGACCGCGACTGTGATTTCCTGTGAGTGAGTGGATATGTACTGACAAATATGGCTGACACTGGTGCCTGGTGTTAAACTTGAATCCAAATCTCAGCAAGGCCTTGTGGCCAATACACCATGCACCAGTGTCAGGCATCTTGCTGTTGCACTTCCATTCACTGTCTGGTAGGCATAGGCCCAGATGAAGTGGTTGTTCATGGTGGGTGCAGTAGTGTTTACCATTTCTCCGGATCACACCAGGCTCTGTCCTTCACACACTCTTCCCACCCGAAGACAACTGAACACGTCAGAATGGTTTTGTGAGAGTGATTGTTAATGCATTATCAAGATGTGTGACACATGTGACTGGTCTCTGATTTGGCCATACATTCCAACAGTGCCTTGTGGTCCACACGTCAGCCCCCAGTGTCATCTATCTTAGCAGTACATATCCACTCAATGTCAGGTAAGCTTAGTTACCGGGGGGCTGTTTGTTGTGGGTGGATAAAGTGTGTGTAAAACAGGGCCTGCTGGGAGATGTAGTCAGGGCTCACACTCCTCCTCCCACCCATCCTAAACAGCCCACAAGGAACTATGCTTACCTGACAGTGAGTGTAAATGTACTTCCAAAATGGCTAACACTGGTGCCTGTTTGACTTTGGCTGCAACACACAACAAGGCCCTGTGCTACAGACACCACACAGCAGTATCAGCCACCTTGCTAGTCCACTTCCCCTCACTGTGAGGTAAACATAAGCCCAGAGTAGTTAGCATGGATAGCTGTGAGGATGAGTATTTGCAATGGCTACAAGTCACATCAGTCCTTGTCCCCCACACACCTTCCCAGCCAGCAGCAAAAGCCTACCTGCAACTCATCTTCCCTGACAGTGAGTGTTTTTGCATTAAAAAACTGAATTTTGAGTGATTTTTATTTTTTTGCATTTCGCATATTTTCTGAAAAAGAATCTATGCAAATTTTGTACATGTCTAGTTATGACTTTTAAGAATCAAAGGGCACTCCATTTCTCATGTAAACACAAGGAGTTTCAAGCAACAGCGCTGACTGTACTTCCTTCGCCAATAGTGAAATACAGAGGTATACATTGAAATGGTTACTTTATTGACAACAAGTAGTACACATTGCATTTTTTAGTTTATGTTGTGGAGTATTGCAGGATTATGCAGCAAGCTTCCACACATAGTAAGTTTAATTGAACCATTTGTTATGATTTGGTATTATTACAAAACACTGGTACAATACCAGCAATTCATTTCAGGAAACCTCTTAAAGGTTTGGACAGAGGCGGTTTGCAGTTGTTGTCAATAGTTTTTCTGTTTTATTTCCAAATATGCAAGATTACATATATGGCAACATTGCGGTTTAAATATCTTAATACAAAATACTAACTATCCAATTGGTGGGCAGTCTAATGCAGCAAACCACACGAATCATTGTTTAATATTAAAAAACAAAGAAATTAAAACCCAAGTGAGGGCAACCTCTCTGCTGTTTTTGTATTGTTATTAAAGCATTTTGTTATAGAGGAAAAAATCGTTGCACATGCTGTTGAAAAATTAGAGCAACAAATGTATAAAATATTGCTATTTATACAAACTAGTGATTTGCTCTATCCATTGCAAGGTTTTGCTCATAATGTAAATTAGAAACCTAGAGATGAGGTAAACATAGATAATTAATATACAAACTGAAACAAAGAGTACAAAAGACCCCTGAAGAAAGACTCATTGTTTATAAAATAAAATACAAAATAAGATGTTAAAACTATGACTGTGATCAAGTACTTGTGTTGACAAAAAGGTCCCATATCACATAACCGTACCAAAACACCTAAGTTCACCCTTTTCCACTCTGCATTTTTACTTTTGTAGTTCCAGCTTTCTCACCTTCATAAATAGTTTCTCAAAACGGAAGAAAATAAATATAGAGAGGCAAACACACTGGGCCTAGAAAGATGATTTTTATGCTTGGACTACTCCTGTGTCTACGCTACACAGCAACCGTGGAAAAATAGACTAGAGCGAAAAAAATAAAACATATTTAATGTACACATGAACTCCATAGCTTCACATATAACTAGTGTCTAAGTGACAAACCATTAATATACAAATACACATAGGAATAAGACAAAAAAATAAAAAGGAATAGATGATACAATTATATAAATATACATAATAGCGTCTCTCCAACACTCTCAAAGCCTGAACGTTAATCTTCTCAGGCGGCAAGGAATGAATGATAGGGGAGAGAGAGGTGACACAAATGGGAAGATTTACAAAGATGTCGCGCAGCACAGCACCCAAAGTTGCTGAGCTGCGATGTGTGGGAGGGAGAGAGCAGAAAATCACCATATCTACAAAGGTTTGACATGGTCCTTCTCTCTCCCTAGCACTGGTGCACTATCAGGCTGCCCAAAGCCCTACACACACCTTTGCACCATTGGCTTTGTACTGAAAGCGTACCCTGCCAGTGCAAAATATTATGCCTGGACAACCTTTAAACCTTTTCCAACTTTGGATGTGTGCTGTAGGGTGCAGCACACATACAAAGTCGGAAATGTTTGGAGAAATAAAAACATTTCTCCAAGCTAACATCAATCTCAAAAAACTGTTTGGTGCAAAGTCCCATCTAGAAGAGAAGGCTGCCCCTCTGATGCAAAGTTATACACAGTAGTACACTACTTTGTGTTACTTTCCTGCAACTTTTCGACATTTTACCCTGAAAAGTACATTCTAAATAAACATTTTGCACTGGCTTACATAAATTCTGTGGTGAAACCCCGGCACAAAATGTTAGCAAATCTACTCTAAAGAGTGGGATTATGTTGGTACTTTGGCAGATTCAATCTAGGGAGCTTTCTATCTCCTACTCCTCAGAAGAAACTTGGCTCACTTTATCTGTCTTTCACTATTGTAACCAAGATAATTGCAAGTTGAAGATTCATGTATACTTTTTAAAATAAATTAATAGTGTAGCTTTCATTGTACATAAATTAAATTGTGTAACCTGTGCATATTTCACATGTTGTTTTTATGTTCGAAGGCAGATTTGCACAATTTATGAAGGTCTAGTATTTTCAATTTTTTCACAATAAAGAATTCCTTAAAATTATACCATATAATTTTGCCATATACATAAATGAAGTCTACCAGTTCAGACTACAGTGTTTTAACCAGTCGCGGCTCCTGGAGGGAGTGCTGCGGGGGGCGGGGCAGGGTGGGGGTAGTAAACTCCGCATACGGCCGAACGGAGGCAAGTACATAAATAAATAAATAAAACGAATTACATTGCGCGTGCCGCATCGCCATTTGCGCCCTCCTTGCGACACCAATGATGCGTCATATTTACAGTATGACGCATCATGTCGCAAGGAGTTACAGATACGTCAGTATTTCTGATGTATCTG
The DNA here is from genome assembly GCA_963921515.1 of Calotriton arnoldi. NCBI lineage: Eukaryota > Metazoa > Chordata > Amphibia > Caudata > Salamandridae > Calotriton > Calotriton arnoldi. The sequence continues at coordinate 303,511 of CAWUFW010001035.1, read as the reverse complement.
TAGCCGCAAAAATGATGCATTGCTGGAGTGTGTCATAAAAGTGACGCAACTCCAGCAATGGGTCATTACACATGGGCAAGTCCCATGTGAAATGTGCCTGCGTCAGTCTTACGCCTGCCATGAGGCAGGCTTAAGATATTGACGCATTTGCGTCCTAGAAGTGGCGCAGTGAAATCTTATAGATTTCACTGCGTCACTTCTACGACCCTTTCTTGCGTCGGAACGCCCCCCCTGCATACATTATACCTGGTGCAGGTATAATGTGGCGCAGGGGTTTACAAAGTGACGCATCTACCTAGATGCGTCACTTTGTAAATATGGTGCAACAAGGCTAATTTTTTACGCCGCTGGTGCGTCACAAAAAATGACGCACCGGCGGCGCAAAAGTGGCGCAAGGGGCTTGTAAATAAGCCCCTGAATTTTGTGCAAAACAAGTTGAACATATAAGAACAATAATACAACATAGATAAATAAGACTGTAAATATGAGATAAAACAGTTGAAGCAGATAAAAACATAGGATAAGCATTCTTTAAGTAGTGGCTATTAAGATATTGAAAAAGAATCCTAGGCACACGTGTGAGATGATAAATCAGAATATCAGTGTTCGGACTGTGATGCTCAATGTTACAAGATTTTACTCTTTCTATCTCTTGTTAATAAGTCTCAGTATCAATATAATAACTAATAAGATTTTATAGAGTAACACTGTATGTCACCATTCATTCACCCATCCACACGTTTTCACAAAATGTCACTTAGGCCTTTTTCTTCGAGGATACCATGCAATATGTCAAGGCGCACAAGGCGCACTTTCTTTTGTAGTAGTAGTGACTTTGAAATACTGTCATACACTCTCCCACGGGTACTACTATCTTGACATTTACTATATTTATTGCAAAGTCACATTTTTTATGTTCTCCTTTTTCACTTCATTTTTATATGTTCTTTCTAGGGTTTCCACTTTTAGAGGGGTGATCGCCATTTATCACTTCACTCATGTCACTCTTACATGTCATGGATTGTTTTTCCATTTCACTGTACCATACATCTTGTATCCTTCCCAGCCCTGAAGAGTCACGGGTTACTACCCAGGTGACGAAACACGTGTCGGCTGGTACTTATATCTTGACACACTGCAATCTTTGTATAAACACCATCTACCATAACATTCATTGGTGTCGACCTTTGTGATTGTAACATTGAGCATCACAGTCCGAACACTGATATTCTGATTTATCATCTCACACGTGTGCCTAGGATTCTTTTTCAATTACAAGTGTGGGTCCGAACCCACACATCTGCAGGGGTTGTCTGGGCTTTCCCCTGACCTGGCAGCACCGTAAACTTACTCTTTCTTCTTATACCGTACCGTCAATTAGCTTGAGCGCCAATCTTCCTGCCAACCAAAACCCATTGCAGAACCAATTTATTTGGCTATTAAGATATTACTGGTCCACTGTTTTGAAGTATTGAAATATAACACATACATCAATCTTAAAATATAACAATACAAGGGTTACATACAACATGCATAACATTTACGATAGGGCTGAAAACAGAAAGGATACAGCAACTACAAACATGTTTTAATCAGGCTACAGCAGATATTTTTGCAGCCCCTTCGAGACAGACTAAGCTCCTCGCAATACTGGCACGGAATCAAATACAGGATCATTTTTGGGATAGAGAGATTCTAAATCATAATACAATCTTACAACAGAGCTACGAAGAAAACAAACATATTGGGAAATATTTTGCATGGGAGATCTAGCGGAGATCCAATTTTAATTGTATAAAGAAGTTAAAAGACCCTAAAGAGGATAGTATAAGAACTAAAACACAAGGGATAGCAGAGGTGTTTCTTCAGCATTACGAAAATATCTACTCAGAGGCATATGACGTATCTCCACTAGCAGTGATTAGTTGGCTGGATAGGTTAGATATACCAACCTTACCAAGAGAGCGCGCAGGAGCACTTCTTGCTCCAATCACTTAGAAGAGGTGATACAGGTAGTTAATTCCACCCAGAACGTAAAAGCCTGCGGGAACGATGGGATTCCTGACGAAGTTTACAAGGTGTTTGCTCCCCAACTTAATAATTTTTTAGTGAGACTGTTCAATGGTATTATGAGGGGAGTGGCGATCCCCACATCTTTCACTGAAGCAGTAATTGTCAGTTTTATTAAAAAGGGTAAACCAGAACAGGATGTAAATTCTTATCATCCAATTAGTCTCTTGAATCATGACTATAAATTATTCACTAAGATTCTTGCTAATCGTTTGGCTTCAATTGCACCGTTAATTATCCATGGGGACCAAAATGGTTTTATCCTGGACAGACAGATGGCAGACAACACACACTATCTAACACAGGCAATAGACTACTACTCCTCACAAGACATTGAAGCCTCATGATAATGCTGGACGCGGAGAAAGCATTTGACCGCGTCCAGCGGAATGTTTTATTCACAATTTTGGAAAGATTTGTGTTCCCAGCCGCATTCATTTCAGTTGTACGTAATCTATACGTAGGAGCAAAGGCCAATATAATTATTAATGAAAAAACAGCAGGAATGATCATTATAAGGTGCAGGACCTGTCAGGGATGCGCTATGTCGCCAACCCTCTTTGCATTGTTTATTGAACCTCTCGCATGCACCATACGTCAGGACCCGAATATCAGGGCTCCTGTTCAAGAGGCCTCGAAAATAACATTATTTGCGGATAATATGTTGCTGTATTTACAGGCAGAGAAAGTGAATCTCTCTAATGTAATGAAAAGATAGAAGTCTTCTCCAATTTGGGATGATATCAAATAAATCATGCAAAATCTGAAGCTCTCCTTTTTAAATGCACGACACATGTATTAACCAATACTATGCAATTGTACTTTTCGCCAAATAGACCCATAAGATACTTGGGAATATTCATCACTTATAACATAGGAGATCTGTTCAGGTTAATTATTTATCCACGCTCTACAAGATTCGTAGTCTGCTGAACCGATGGCAAAATGGTTCCATGACGATTATGGGATGAGTAGCTTTGGTGAAAATGAGTATTCTACCATTGTTGCTGTTAATGTTTACTAATGTACAGACCAAAGTCCCTAAGTCCTTTTTCGGTCCATTAATTCGGCCATCCGGCATTTTATTTGGTAGGGCAAAAAAATGAGATTAAAATTAGAAGCCATTGAGCTGGACTAAGAGAACGGAGGAGAACGATGGACCAGCACTACCTAACTTAAAGTGCTACTGATAGAGCGAAATGTTCTTGTGAATTGTAGGGGTGCATCATAATCACTGATAGGCCGCACCTGCATGTATTCAGACATATATTCGTTTATATTCAGTTGTATACTCATGCATGTTTAGTAAAGAATGAATAGTTTGCTGAGACAAAGTGAACTCAGCAGCATAATGGTGTTAGGATAATGATGTAATGAAATGCTTATTGAATTGTGTGAAATAAAGCATAGAGAAATTAGTTCGTGTGTAATGAAATTGCAGTAGTTTAAACGTGCACCATATTAAAGTTGCACATGTAATTCATTGTTTGCATATGAATCGTAATGAAAATGCTTATGGGGAACAGTAAGATGTGTGTTTAAAAATTATATGTAAAGGCCTGACTACATATATGCTTAGGGAAGGCCTGGTTTATTCTTATGTTAGCTTATTTTGTAGGCAGAGAAAAGTTTCTCTTGGTAAGGCTCTCTGGGCACAAACTGTAGATTTAATTTGCACAGTAGAAGGTTTCTGTTGAAAGTATCTTTCGTTGCAGGTGCAAGGACACATGTCTCGTTAGTAAGACTAACTCTTTGTTTTCGAAAGCTAGAGAGATGGGAGGCATGGTACGGGGAGTGAAATGGAATTTAGGGATGATACTTTCAGCGGAGAAGGTGCCTGGGACTCAAGGTCATCGCAACCGTCCAGGATGAAGTAACCGTTTCGATGGAAAAGCACAAGAAAGAAGACCTGGCCAAGGAGGCGTGACAAAGGCGTGTACAATTGTATTGTGGTTTTGTATTAGGGATAATGCCCTGAGGGAGGAGGCCAGAGAAGAGGTAGGGGAGACCAGAGAAGAAGGACAGAGCTGAGCTTAGGTATTATGTGATTGCACTTCTTAGGAAGTCTTCACAGCTGACACCTTTTATTCTTTCTTGCCTGGGAAAATCGTTATGCAGGGATGTCACTTAGCGTTAGTGTAGGGACAGCAATTGATTTTAAGCTTGTTTAGTCCAATGAAGAGCAACTTAGAAATTGGAGCAATCATAGTCTGGTTGATCCTTCTCGAACTTTCTATTCTCCTTATCCTGAGTCGGATGAGATTCTTGCGTAGATTATTATTTGTATTAGTGCCCATTTATTTCTTTAACCTCGTGTTGAGGTGCTTGCACGTTCAGTTATTTTTGGCGATAATAAATTCTCAAACTTGAATTCGGAGTCAGTGGTCCTTACAGATAAAATGAATGCTGATATATAACCTGATGAGATTCTCTCCTTTACACTATTCAACAGGTAAAAAGATCTTGGCGACCAGAAGGTTCTTATAGATAATTAGATAAGAATCGGCGTTATCAGTTGGTAGCAGAGGATGGTTACCTTTGATGGTAAGGGGAGATCTAGAGCAAGATAGGAGATTAAGTTGCCCCTTAGAGCCCGAGTGACGCAGATCCAGAGGACCGCGGGAGAAGGATGTCGGAGGTCGTGGAAAACTGACGGAGAGTGCCGGTGTGGCGGAAGTAGCAGTTCGTAGTAGAGTGAGTATGAAAAGAGTGATGTTTGGTAGATTGCGGTGTTTTATTGTGGTGTGATGTCTTGCGGAGTTGGAAAGAGAGTTGTGTGATTGAGAAACGGACCGTGAGCGCGCGCGGGACCGGGAGATTTATTGTGGTGTAGAATACACCCAGAGTGAGAACGTTGACCAGAGGTTGTGGGGGTCACGAGACGTCATTGACAGACCCACTGAAGATAGGGAACACATGTGTGAGTGTGTGAATAACCAACGCAGGTCGTAGGTTATTGTGTGCAGAACATCGAGTGATTGAATCCTATCGAGTGTGTTAAAGGCGATTGTCCGGTCGTTTCGCGGACAGACGATTGCCAGATTGAGGTCAACAAGCTCAAGAGGCTGATCGGTCATTGGTAAGACTGACGGTCAGAGAGGTAATTGTTCGGTAGGACGGACATTATTTCAGAGTAAAATTGGGACAGGTGCGAGTGAGAACGAGTGAATTCGAAAGGAGGGGAACTGCTGCGAGCGGAGGAAAAGTGACGTCAGACAAGTGCCGCGCTGCGATAGGCCGGTTGGTGTGAGCCGCGCTGGTATTGGTGGAGTGAAATCGAGAAGCAAGAGCTGACATTTTGAGTGCAAATACAAAGTTGATTCATCATGAAATGTTTTAAAGCTTTACGGGAACTTTGTAGAGGTGATAGACATGTGGTTGTTCGGGAGGGAGAGGAAGCTCCTCCCGAGGATACACCAGCACATTATATGGCAAAGAATGTAGGATTGCATACTATAATTTGGCTTGAGAATTGGCATAAAATGACAGAAGCAGAAGGAGAATTGTCGTTCCCTCGATATGGTACTTTCAGGTTAGAGGTGCTGTACCAGCTAAAAAGTGTAATGGCTTCATTACGACCACTACCTAGACCAACACAGTTTGAGGCACTACATGCGTGGATAAGAGCAGCGTATGATAGGAAGAAGGACAGATGTCAAGAAAGGGTGACGAAATCGGTCAGGGCATTTCAAGATGCAAGGTGGGATGCATTGGAGAAAAGGTGGAGAGTGGAAACGATCGAAGGAGATAAGTTGTACCCATTGTTAGTACAAAATGGGAAAATAATAAGAATCGATGAGGACGACAGTGATCTAGATGACAGCTTGTTGGATAGGATGTTGGCAGAGAGGCCACCACCATTTAATCCAGATTCAGAAGAGGGAAAGACGACCCCAGCAGTAGCAATAATTGATGGGAGCCAGAATCAGACTAGCATGAGAGTAGTGGGAAGGATTTCCACAGGAACAGAGGGGGCAACGGCGTCTATGATAACACAGCCTCCTGTGGGGAACCCAAGATTACCGGACTCCTTGACAGTACCGGTTACCATTGGCCCTATAGTACCGGTATATGACCCAGACCGAGTGAGGGAAGGGGGTTCCGTACCGACGGGAAGGGAGGAAGGAAACAGTGAGAGTGGGAATGGGTTTGGAGTAAGGGTGGTTCATTTCCCAAGACCAATGGAGACAAGTACGCCGTTACCGGCTACTGCGGACTCTTCCTTTAGGAGAGAAGAGGAGAGACCAGAAAGACCGAGGTCTTTGCGGGAATCTAAGTCAGCTTTGAGGGAGTGGACACCAACAGTAACGAACCAAGAGGATAGGATGCAAGGAGATAGGGCACAGAACGTCTCGGAAGACAGACCAAGTTCCAGGAATATGATGGAAGGGAATAGGTCACAAGGACAGAATAGTAACTGTGATGAGCAGGATGGCTCAGGTTGTCGAGATGTACTGAGGAGTGCAGTACAGGCAAGGTTACTAGACGTAGTGAGATTGAAAGTAGAGGTAGACGAGATGATTAATGGAGGTCTGCCTTTGGAAAGGATAGAAATTTATGGATCAGATGAGCTGCTGTTCGTAGCAAAGGATGTGACTCGAAAAGCTAGGATGGCACATGATAGATTGAAGGAATTGGCCAAAAGATATGAGGTAGACCTGAACAAAACTAAAGCGTTGCAGGGGCCACATAGATTACAGTACAGTGATCAGGAGCTGGAGGAGAAAAGACTAACAGGATTAAGGACACATACCAGAGATTTGATCGTAGGGATGAGGATATGGATTTTGTTGGACAAATGGGAAGAAAGGTGGTCCAAGAAGAAACCAGCAAAGAGAGCTGGTGGGGAAACGCCGCCTCCAGGAGGGGGGGCGACGGGGGTTGGGAATTTTCCTTTACGGGAAGTACAGAATGGAGGGTACGTGCATGTGCCGTGGAATAGAGGTGATTTGGCTGCATTTACAAATGATTTTCCTCGGCTGAGGGAAAAACCAGTAGAATGGTACAAACAAGTTGAGCGGTTTGTGAAGATTTCAAAAGTATTGTGGATTGATTTGAACACTTTGTTTGACATAGTGGTACCGGGAGATTTGTGGACAGCTTGTAAAGTCGCTATTTAGTGGCCGACTTCGGAACCGGATAGAGAGGCGGTTACAAATGGTCCATCACCCCTAGTTATGAAAAAGTATGAGCAGGTGATTACATGGTTGAAACTGAAGATTTCACCTCAGGATATAGATTGGGTTAAGATAGATCGGACTGTACAGGAACCCAAGGAAACGGTGCATGAATATTATGAAAGACTTCTGCAAGCTTTTAAACAGTATAGTGGGTTAGATATCTTGGACCCCAAGGATATGGGACAGTTTGTCTCAAAGTTCGTACTGGCTCTGAGAATGGAAATCAGCCTCATGATACAGCACCATTTGATCTGCTGGCAGAACAAGCCACTAGATGAAATTCTGCGGTATGCGAGATACTGTAGTGATGAGGTGGAATCGAAACATCGAAAGCTAAAAGACAAATTGATGCTTGTCCAGATGCAGACCCCAAGACAGGAGTGGACGTGGCCACATTGAAGAAGACCACTGCGTGTCATCTTTGTCGCCAGGTCGGACATTGGAAACGCGAGTGTCCTTTGAACCCAGCTAATCAGTTGCAGGAAGAGGAAGAGGGGGCTCAGGCACCCGCGCAAGAGGTAGTTAATACAATAACGAGACCTAGGACGATGAAAGGGGGGGTTTACAATTCTCACGCCCAGGTTCCCCAAGCTCCAAGGATTTCACAAGGAACACGAACGTACCAACAGATGCCCTTGTTCGAAGATTTCGACGAGGATAGCTTAGACCCTTTATCCTGATGGTGCCTGAGGGGGGAGGAAGACTGCACACTTGGAGCGGTCTTGGAGGTAGATCAGAGAGGACCTTTTGTGGAGGCAGATATTGAGGGTCATCCTGCCACACTTTTGGTTGATACTGGTGCTACCCGGTCTACTGTAAGATCAGCAGTAGTCCCTAACCTACCCCTCTCGGGACAATCAATCCAGGTTGTTGGAGTAGCGAACAAGAGAATAAGCAGCCCATTGACAGAACCGATCCTAGTAAAGATAGGTTCCTTCCAAACTAGACATCAGTTTGTAGTGTGTGATACGAGTCCAGTTTGCCTTTTGGGAAGAGATCTGTTGTGCAAGTTGAACTGCACGATTTATTGTACACCACGGGGAGTGGAGGTCCAGACGACAGATGACGATGCTGACTTTAAAATTACCAATCAGCATCTGTGTATAGATCTGTACCCAATGGTGACTGTGGAAGAACTTCCACCTGATCTGAGAGACGCAGTGTCGTCTGTGGTGTGGGATTTCGCAGGAGACGAAATAGGTCTAATCAGAGGGGTTGAACCAGTGCGGATTGAGGTGAAACAGAATGTTGATTTCCCCAGAACACCTCAATACAACCTGTCGCCAGAAACGATTGCAGGGATAAAACCTGTGATCGAGACTTTCATTGAGAAAGGCATTCTGAAAGAGATCAGAGGTAGTCCCTGTAATTCGCCCATAATGGGACTACAGAAACCGAGCGGGAAATACAGGATCGTGCAAGACCTGCGAAAGGTTAACACGATAGTTGTCCCTTGTTGTCCAGGGGTACCGAATCCTTCAGTAATACTGTTCCAGATCCCATGTGAAGCCGAGTGGTTTACGGTTATCGATTTGTGTCAAGCTTTCTTTTTGATACCGCTCCACGAGGAAAGCCAATTTCTTTTTGCGTTCAGGCTGGAAAATCGCGTGTTAACATGGTGTCGTATCCCTCAAGGGTATACGGAAAGTCCATCGATCTTTAACCAGATCCTGAAGAAGAACCTTGAGAGTCTCGTGTTGCCGCAGAACTCAGTTCTCGTGCAATACATAGATGACTTGCTCATTGCCTCAGAAACAGAAGATGCTTGCAGAATTGACACTGTGGCTTTGTTGAACCACTTAGCAGAGAATGGACATAAGGTGTCCCCGAACAAGCTGCAGTACTGTTTGAAAGAGGTACAGTACTTGGGACACAGATTGGAAAAAGGCAAGAGGAAGGTGTCACCAGATCGAATTGAGGCAATAATGAGCATGGCAGTACCCACGACACAGAGAGAAGTTAGGATGTTTCTAGGAATGGTTGGCTGCTGTCGACAGTGGATTCCTAGTTTCTCCTTGAGAGCAAAGCCTTTACAGAGGCTTACGCACAAGGATGTGAGTGATCCGGTACCATGGGACGAGGAATGCTTGATATCATTCCTGAAACTGAGAGAGGATTTGTGCAGGGCTCCGGCATTGGGAATGCCTGATTACAACAAGGCCTTTTCATTGTTTTGTTACGAGAGGGAAGGATGTGCATTAGCAGTGTTAGCTCAGAACCATGGAGGTGTCCGTAGACCACTGGCATATTTTTCAGCTACTTTAGATCCAGTAGCTTCTGCGTTGCCCGGATGTCTAAGATCCGTTGCTGCAACAGGTGTCAGCATTGAAAGATGTGAAAGCATTGTAATGGGACATCCATTGACTGTACATGTGCCACACTCGGTTGAGTTATTGATGACCAGGACCAAGACACAGCACCTAACGAACAATAGGTTAACGAGGTACGAGCAAGTCATACTTGCCGCAGAGAATGTGACTCTGAAAAGGTGCTCTGTCTTGAACCCTGCGACATTGATGCCTACACCGAACACGGATGATGAAGATTGTGCGGACCATGATTGTCTCGATGTGACCGAACTTTGCACCAAACCGAGACCTGACATTGTCGATGAGCCATTGGCTGACCCAGATGAAATTTTCTTTGTCGATGGTTCATGCTTAAGAGACAGTGTGGGACAATTGAGAGCAGCGTTTGCTGTATGTACCATTTCAGGAGTGGTCGAGGCTGCTTGCCTAGAAGGAGTACGTTCCGCGCAGGTAGCTGAGATCATTGCCTTGACCCGTGCCTGTTTGGCCGCTGATCGAATTTGAATCACGATTTACACAGACAGCCAATATGGGTTTGGCGTGGTGCACGACTTCGGGCAGTTATGGTCTCAGAGGGGATTTTTGACATCATCCGGATCACCCATTCGTAATGGAGAATATGTAAGACAATTGTTGGATGCATTACAGCATCCAAAGGAAATTGCCGTTGTAAAGTGCTCAGCCCATGGGAAGGGGGAGGACTTTGTATCCTTGGGAAACAATTATGCGGACGAAGTCGCCCGTTTCTGTGCAGAACAAGGATGCATATTCACAGAAAGAGAGATAGGGGAGAGCCAAGAAGGAACCGAGCTCAGCATAATGTTGACCATGGCAGACACTTAGGAAGAGCTTAAGCGATTGCAGGATGAAGTTTCAAACCAAGAGAGAGAGGGATGGATCAAAGCTGGGTGTGAGAAAGGAGATGTGGATGTGTGGATATCCAATTATGGGAGAGCTGTGTTGCCTGAAGAATTGCTGAGTCCGATGGCAAGACTGATACATGGACAAGCACACCTTGGTAGAGACGCAATGATGAGAGTGTTTAGACAGACGTGGTATAACCCACGGTTTCGAGCAATGGCTGAGACGGTATGTCAGAGGTGTGTTACGTGTCAGCAGATGAATGCTGGAAAGAGAACTGTAGTTACGTTGAGTCACATTGGAAGGTCAGGAGGGCCCTTCAATAGAATACAGCTGGACTTTGTGGAGATGCCTAAGTGCAATGGATTGAGGTACATTTTAGTGCTAGTATGTGTATTCTCACGGTGGGTGGAGGCTTACCCCACACGCAGGTGTGACACTCTCACAGTGGCTAAGTTATTGTTGAGGGAGCTCATCCCTAGATTCGGGATCCCGACCTCTTTGGAATCAGATAGAGGAGGGCACTTCCATAGTGAAATCATGAAGTTGCTTTGTGCTGCATTGAACATTGACCAGAGACTCCACTGTAGTTACAGACCAGAGGCTTCTGGGATGGTGGAACAAGTTAATGGAACTTTGAAGGCCCGGATGGCAAAAATGTGTTCTTCGACATCCCTGAAATGGCCCGACGCTTTGCCGCTCGTGCTAATGAGCATGCGAAGTGTCCCAGACAGAAAGACCGGGTTGTCCCCCCATGAGATATTAATGGGGAGGGCAATGAGATTGCCAGCAGTACCAGCTACGGCCTTGATAAGCATCACTGATGATTTGATTCTCGATTATTGTAAAGGACTCTCTGATGTGGTCCGTTCTGTATCCCAGCAGGTGCAAGCAGCAGTGGTCCCAGCCTCGAGTGATCTGTGCCACGACTTGTGTCCCGGAGACTGGGTGCTCGTCCGAAAACACGTGAGGAAGAGTTGCTTGGATGCCCGCTGGCGTGGCCCGTATCAGGTGATACTTATCACGAACACAGCAGTGAAGTGTGGAGGATTGCCGAACTGGGTGCATGCTTCCCATACCCGCAGAGTTCCAGCACCCTTGGAAGAAACAGCTCCTCTCATAAATGAAAATCCAGCTGATGTGGCAGGGCCACATGGGAGGACAAGTCAAGCTGTAAGGGTCGCTGACACAGCTGGTGGTGCACTAGAGCAAGCTGTAGCGGCGGTGACAGGGACACCTACACCTATCACACCTAGTCAGAAGGGGGTAGACAGGGCAGCTGATAGAGCTTTGCTATTAGAAGAAAGTCGTAGATTACATGTAGATTTATCTAAAGGTGATTTTAAGTTGAATGCATATGCTAAGTTGTTGTATGAGTATGTTGATGTGATGGATGCGAAAGGTTGTTATGTGTGTATGCAGTTGCCTACTTCGGTGGATGAGGGTATTAGGTATCACCATCTTCCACTGACTTATGGTATTTCATGTAGTCTTTTGCTTAGTTTGTTTTATGAGAGAGATCAGTTCGAGTATTTCTTTTCCAATTTCGACGCAGTGCTTCCTGAAGTCCCAGCTTACAAGCATTTGAATAAGTATGACTATTATAAGACCGAAGACAGACTGAGGAAGTACTTCATACCGAGTTTGGAATTGGATACAGCATTCGCACACAGACACAATCTGACTTGTCTGATGTCGGATGTAGAGAGAAAGTTTGTAGATCAGGTTGAGGATAGGTATAGAAAGCTGACTCACTCCCGAGACTTGGGGCATCACAGGACAGATTGGACAGAGGAAGAACAGTTGCATAAGACCAAGGGAAGCTATGGTCCTATAGCGTTACATAAGGAGCAGAGGGGTAAGTTGTGTATAAGGCGTTATCAGACTTACTACGAGAAGGTAGCAGTGGGACAGAGTACTTGTGATCACGTTTTCACCATGGCAGATGTGGCAAAAGATTTTCTCCAAGGTCCTGTACAAGTGATACCAACGGTGTATTACGTATGTGGGAAGAATGCTTATGTGAGGTTGCCTGCAAATTGGTATGGAACATGTTATTTGGCAATAATATTTCCAAAGATTTACCATACAGAAGATTTAGATCTTCTAGAAGGTGGAGAGCATTCAAGAACGAAAAGAGCTGCAAGTGCAGGAATAGTTGTGGGGGATATCTTTGGAGCTATGATACCTAGTCTGGGAGTAGTCTTGAATGATGTGAAGATTCGGAGGTTAGCGACTGTGGTGGATGAATTTTCGATGAATACAGCAAAGTCGTTGGTGTTGGTGGAAGGAGAGATGTTGTCGATAAGGGGAATGGTTTTGCAGAATCGCCTTGCTTTGGATGTCCTATTGGCAAAAGAGGGCGGAGTCTGTAAAATGCTGAAGGTTCAAGAGTGCTGCACTTATATACCAGACCGTAGCAAGGATCTGGAGAAATATATAAGTAACATCACTACGATCCACACAAAGATAGCGGATTTGACCGAAGAAGGGGCCTGGGAAAAGGTCGGAAAGGGTTTTGGTCAAGTGGGAGGTTGGTTTGCGAACCTAGGAAAGGGATTCCTTGGATACTTTCTGAGACCCCTCCTTATCTTGGTGGGTTGTGTGGTTGGCTTGTGGATTGCGATCAAGGCCTACAAATGGTATCGAGCAGGCCGAGTCAAGAGAGCTTTGAGGGAAAATGACATGAGGTTGGCAAGACTGCAGGACAGTCAGTATCAAAGGCTCAAGAGCATGGAGAAATTTAGGTCAGGGAAGATGGCAACAAGTTCTGTTTAGGTCGGTTCTTTCTCCGAGGGAGTAGAATGAAATGTGATGACAGGAGTCATCAAAGGGGGGAACTGATAGAGCGAAATGTTCTTGTGAATTGTAGGGGTGCATCATAATCACTGATAGGCCGCACCCGCATGTATTCAGACATATATTCGTTTATATTCAGTTGTATACTCATGCATGTTTAGTAAAGAATGAATAGTTTGCTGAGACAAAGTGAACTCAGCAGCATAATGGTGTTAGGATAATGATGTAATGAAATGCTTATTGAATTGTGTGAAATAATGCATAGAGAAATTAGTTCGTGTGTAATGAAATTGCAGTAGTTTAAACGTGCACCATATTAAAGTTGCACATGTAATTCATTGTTTGCATATGAATCGTAATGAAAATGCTTATGGGGAACAGTAAGATGTGTGTTTAAAAATTATATGTAAAGGCCTGACTACATATATGCTTAGGGAAGGCCTGGTTTATTCTTATGTTAGCTTATTTTGTAGGCAGAGAAAAGTTTCTCTTGGTAAGGCTCTCTGGGCACAAACGGTAGATTTAATTTGCACAGTAGAAGGTTTCTGTTGAAAGTATCTTTCGTTGCAGGTGCAAGGACACATGTCTCGTTAGTAAGACTAACTCTTTGTTTTCGAAAGCTAGAGAGATGGGAGGCATGGTACGGGGAGTGAAATGGAATTTAGGGATGATACTTTCAGCGGAGAAGGTGCCTGGGACTCAAGGTCATCGCAACCGTCCAGGATGAAGTAACCGTTTCGATGGAAAAGCACAAGAAAGAAGACCTGGCCAAGGAGGCGTGACAAAGGCGTGTACAATTGTATTGTGGTTTTGTATTAGGGATAATGCCCTGAGGGAGGAGGCCAGAGAAGAGGTAGGGGAGACCAGAGAAGAAGGACAGAGCTGAGCTTAGGTATTATGTGATTGCACTTCTTAGGAAGTCTTCACAGCTGACACCTTTTATTCTTTCTTGCCTGGGAAAATCGTTATGCAGGGATGTCACTTAGCGTTAGTGTAGGGACAGCAATTGATTTTAAGCTTGTTTAGTCCAATGAAGAGCAACTTAGAAATTGGAGCAATCATAGTCTGGTTGATCCTTCTCGAACTTTCTATTCTCCTTATCCTGAGTCGGATGAGATTCTTGCGTAGATTATTATTTGTATTAGTGCCCATTTATTTCTTTAACCTCGTGTTGAAGTGCTTGCACGTTCAGTTATTTTTAGCGATAATAAATTCTCAAACTTGAATTCGGAGTCAGTGGTCCTTACAGATAAAATGAATGCTGATATATAACCTGATGAGATTCTCTCCTTTACACTATTCAACAGGTAAAAAGATCTTGGCGACCAGAAGGTTCTTATAGATAATTAGATAAGAATCGGCGTTATCACTACTTGCAGGCGGCCTTCATGAGTTGGTTAGTGAAGTCTTATTCCAACATTCCTAGCGATGTTAACTTTTATCTAGAACAGATGGTGAAGACATCAGAAATCAACCTTTCAGCTTTCCTGCTAATGCCAAGACTCCTGAAAAAAGCAAGATATAAGACACCTCGTATTATTGTAGAGAAATTTAACAGGATATGGGACAATTGGGCAAACCGAGGCTTCATCCGTCCCTAAATATAGCCGAATGTATGCTTTTAGGACTGCAATTATCTATGGATATGTGTAGTAAGTCGTATAGAGCGGGATTTAGGAGGATTAGAGATTTCTTTTGTAATAATAAAATCATGACCTGGCAGCAATTGGGTAACTCAAATCCCGTTATCAGCCCTTTGCTTTTTTTTAGTTTTCTCTAAATCAAGAATTTGTGCGAGGGCTGTATTATGGAGGAGGGGGTCCTTAAAGAACCTTTCAGTTCTGTGTATTTTGTATCTAAATTAGCAGGCATAAGAAATTGGTACAAATTGCTGCATTTCAAAGGCAAAGACAGTAGAATATCTGAGTTAATATATCGGATTGAATCCTCCACCGGGTGCAAAGCGGACATCTCACAGTAGAAGTTCTTTAATCACATTAGTGCTAAGGCGGTTAGAGCCGCTAATATAAGAAGAATGCCATTTTATAGTAATTGGCTGCTGTATCATACCCCAGCGAAACTGCATAAACTCTCTCCCAAGGTGGAGCCAAAGTGTTTTAGGTGCAATGATAGGAACGGCGACTGGCTCCACACTATATTCACCTGCAGCCATGTAAGGGATTATTGACAAGATATTTTTGCAAATACTAGCTCGAAATTAGGGGTGAATATCGTGCCAAATCCATATGGAGCCCTTTTTGGGCTAGTGGTTCGGGAAGGAGACCTATCTATTAGACAGCAACAGTTATTCTTTATTTCAATGTTGGTGGCTAGATAGCTGATCTTAGCAAACTGGAAATCGGATAAGATCCCCAATTTCCTGCAGTGGATGAACAAGATGCACAAACTACATATTTATGAAGTGCTGTATAGTAAACGTACAGGATCCTTCCAAAAAAATAGATAAAAAGTGGAAGACATGGGAGGTACCAACATTCGAAGTAAACGAGGGTTGAGAGTAGAATGCGGAAAGGGTGGTGCTATATCATTTGAGTCATTGGGTTTTTGTACTGTATATATGTGATATGTTAAGCTTATTGCACTTAGTTATTTGCTTCTTTTTGGGGGTTTTTCAGTTTTTTAACTATCCTTACCATGCATGAATATTTATATATCAATTGATTGGATTATGTTGCATTGATATAAATAAAAAATAAGAAACATACATAACACATATGCAGCAAATTTGGGGAGCACCATAAACTCCGGTTTATAGTCCCTAGAAGAAGGATTGTCAGCAATATGCCTTCAACTCGTCATACACTTCTAAGATAGGATAAAGTACATAATATGTGTGTGCTCCATGTTAGACTTAGAAAGAAAGGCTTTTCCTAATGTGTACTGCACCCCATATAAAGGAAGCAATACTAAAACATAGTATAGGGTCTGTCACAGCACATGGGAATTTTAACGCAGTTTTATGGTCCCAGACATTATTTGCAATAAAACGTGGTTTCAAATAAAATCACAGCAACCCATCAAAAAAAACTACAAAAAAGAATGAAGTGCTTAGGGCTCTGCTTTGATGGGCCATCACATGGGCATGGAGTCACATCACTAGGTCGTTTTTTCTTTACTGGGAAGGAGACAAAAAAGTGCACTATTGCCAACCGCAGCCTGTTTAGAACAAAGTGGTGCTGAGAGCTTGAAACCATAGACAAATACGGTTGGAAGCCTTCTCCAGTTGTAATTGACCAAGTATGAGGCAACCGTAGGTTTCCTACACACAATAAGCACCCTATTTTAAGATTCACAGCCTAAAAAAGGGAATTTCATCCCACTTTTATGCAGGACCAATTCACTACATGGAGATCGAAAGGTAAGGGAGCCATGAAGCTTCTTTAGGGTATCATTAATATAGGAAAGCCAGGAAATGTTAAAAACATGATCAAAGGCAATCCATGATGATGGATCTTGTGAAGGTCATTTCAGGCTTAGCCCAAACTGACCTCTAAAGCAGGATTGGCTTGAGCAAGAGTAAATCCTCTAGATAATTAGGTCCAACCTCTTTATTAGTAATATACGTCGAAAAGGAGGTAGGGATACTAAGCAGATGCTTGAGGAAGGTATTCCCCTCTACCTGTTAAGTGGCACTCAGCGCATATCCCCGAATTCCTCCTCCATACATGGCGGCAGACAATGCTTTGGCTTTATATATGTTAATCATTTCTCTAATAGAGCGACTATCGAGCTCACTTGAAAATCTAAAGATGACCTCACAGACCCTACTAATTTTTAGTCTAGCACTATGTGCGTGATTGGCCCATAAGATATTACTGGCCAAAAATATACCCAAATAATTGAATGTGGTAAACCCCATATTCAGGGAAACTTTGATAAAGAAATTTCCACTCTGGGACTTTTTCCTGCATATCACAGCGAAAGTCTTGTTGATATTGATCTTCAATTTCCTCCCCTCCAGAAAATCAACTAAGGCATCTAATCAGGCACTACAGGCCGCCAGCTATTCTATACATCAAAACTGCATCGTCAGCATAAAGTAATACAGGGACTGAGTGACTAGAGGCAATAGGCGCATCGGCCTGCAGAGCCCTGAGAACATCATCAACCCCATTGATGTAAAGGTAGAAAAGGAATGTGGCCAGGACACAACCCTGTCTTATTCCCTTCCTGAATATAAATGAATGAGTGCATTCCCCACTTGGGTCAAAGCCTACCTTGGCAGTCAACCTCCGTACAATCTAGCAAAAAAGCAAACAATATTTTTGGATGCCCCAAGTGAGAGTAATGTGTGCCATAAAATCGAATGATCCTCCAAATCAAAGGCACTACTGAGGTTAGCAAAACACAGATATAATGAGCCAGGTTTGGCCTTTGTGTATTTCCAAATAGGCAGGTCGAAGTTGACGCACTGTTCTACTGTCCCCAACCCTTTCTTAAAACCATACTGGGCTTCTGACAAGATGAATCAATAGCTCACTGCTCCAATCTTTGTAGGAGGTCCCTATCCATCAATTTAGCTGAAGAGTCCAGTAACTAAATCGGGCAGTAACACTTAGGATCTCATCTATCCTCCTTCTTAAATATGGCCACTATATTAGAGTTGGCCCAGCTAGGGGGGAATCATGTACACTGCGGTTGTGTTAAGCACGAGTGTCAAAATAGGGCCCCAGAGTTCTCCCACAGCCTTAAAGATATCAACTGGGACACCATATGGCCCGGGCATTTTACCCTCTGCACTGCTATTTAGGGCAAGAAGGACATCTACCAGGGTCACTTCTAGGGGTCTGCTACTGACTGGGCTGCCTAACTGCTCTGTATCAAATGCTTGAGACCAGAAAATTTCCGAGTAATGCGCCAACGCACGTGTGGGGTTGTACGTGCAAATTGAGCTCTGGGGCTGTGCCACCTTTCAAGAAGGGTAAACATAAACAAACAACAATATCTCAACCGGTATTATTGAGAGAACTAGTTATCAAGTATGTACAAAACATAACAAGAAAGGAAGTAGAGAGACTCATAATTTTTTCGAATGTGCCCAAGGCATCATGTATTTGAAAGAGTACAAGACATTTGTAGAACAATTGAAAATACGGGTTATTGGAAAAAATTGGGAACAGTTGTATCAGCACTGTAAGCAATTATTACAAAAGTAACCCGAAAACTTTGTGCAAGCAGGTGCTCGTGACACTCAAAGGTGGACGGCGCAGGTGACAAGTGGAAAAACAGTGGTGGCACAATGTGAAGAAGTGACAAATATATACAGAGGGACTTTTGGTTCACAGTGGATTATTTTACATAGATTTGACAAATTTTCAGGCGTTTAAGTGAACCATAGTAAAAAGGCTCCGGAAGTTGCGCTGGTCTGTCGACGGCGTTTTGATCCTAGCGATTTAGGATCATCATCAGGACCAGGTTACTGAATGAAGGTGCTGTACAAAGGAGAGAAAAAGGAAAGTGAGACCTCGGAGAAAGGAGTACCGAGGGGGTCGGGGTGGGAAGAAAAATTGCGGTAGAGCATACCTGAAGGGTGTCGGAGGGGAAGGTAGAGTGCCGGTGTGGCAGCCAGGCTTGGGCCACCGGGAGGGATGTTAATCAATCAAGGAGGGGAGCTGCAAAGGAAGGGGAGGATCATTAGATGGTAAATCACTGGGAGGTAGTACAGATACAAAGGTGTGTCCTCGGACGTGCACTTACCAGGAATGAAGTGTGACAGAGGGGAGAAGGCTTGGATGGGAACACGTAGGGATTAGCAGGCAGAGTCCTACTAGCCAGAAGCCCAGGATTAGGCTTATCCAAGCAATGGATGGAAGCTGCGTGAGGAGATCAGCAGATTGAGAAGCATCTGGTTCGGGAGGAATCCGGAAGAGGCAAGGCCTGAAAATCAAAGGCCCGCATTAGTAAATGCTTACCATGGGAATGGGAGCCCAAGTATGATGAGGAAGCGCGGCAGAATGGGTCCTGAACTTACCGATTTCCGAAGTCGGAAAACAGGGGCCTGAAGGCAGGTCTGCGACCTGGGTCGTAGCCCCGATCCGCAGGTGGCTGTCAGGAGGTACAGTGGGAAATAAACGGCCGGATCGCCGAAACTAAATGAAATGAAACGATCAGGGTTATGAGAGGTGGTGCTCGGTGGATGGCCTGGGGCAGGGAGTGTGAAGAGCTGCGAAGGCTGAGCCTGGCTTACCAGAGTGAAGAAAAAGCAGCCAGGGTCCTAGGAGAGGCTGGATGCTGGTCTGCTTCGCATGGGTCGGGTCCCCGGTCCTCAGGCAACCACCACAATAGTGATCGGCTGGGCTTGAATCCGGAAGGCAGTGGCCGAGTCGGAAGGTATAAACGAAAGGCGCGCGTAGAGGACAGCGCGTCTACGTCATGCCGCTGTGGGGGGCGGACCCTAGGGGTGGCTGATCAGCTGGCGAAAAGGTCAAGCTGAACACGTCAGGATTAACAGTGCAGGACGGAGGAAGGGGGAGCAGAAAAGGGAAGGAGCAGAGTGGAAAGGCAAGAAATGAACAGTATGGTACAGACCTGGAATAGTAAATACATACAACCACAACAAACCTGAAATTGGAAGGCAACAATGTGGGAACAAAATTAATATGTTGAGACATTACGAGTGGATCTAGAAAATAGTAGGTAAAAACATGGCAAGGGGGACATACCTATAGCACAGAGGTCAATAAGTGTTACAAATAAGGGAATTTACATAGAAACCACAGATGGAGTCATGGTCAAAAAATAGAGGTTAGAATTAAGTGAACCATCAGGGCTGTGAATGATTTCAAGAGAGTACATGTATAGCGATTACAGTTGTATAGGGTTATTCCATTCAATGATAGATCCACTCGTAATGTCTCAACATATTCATTTTTTCAAAATATCAAAGTAATTAATATCGTTTGCAAAAATATAGGGGTCGATTCCGATTCGGGCCGGAAATTTCTCCGACCGAGCCGGACCCGGAGAGATTTCCGACCGAATCGGACCCGTGCAGTCCGACAGAACGAGTACGATGCGTCCGTATGTTATCGGACTCGAGTCGGTCGGACTCCCATTGATGTCAATGGGAGCCGGTCGTACAACGCGTACGCGGGCTCCCATTGACTCAAAGGGTGCGAGTCGGACAAGGGCGCCCCCTACAGCGGGTACGCGGCGAAGCGATTCGCGCTGTACACGCACAGGTATGGGGGACCCATGGGTCCCCCTGTGTGCGACTCGCGTGGCTACGCATGCAGGGGTCCGACACGGACCCCGAGTACTGCTCGACTGCTCTTACGAGCCGGAGTGCGCTGCTCGGTCGGACTGCTCGCGGCGCGCATCGTACTTACCCGGCCGGGAAACGTCTCCATTGCGCGGTGCGAGTCGAGTCCGAGCGAGTCGGTTGGAGCGGTTCGAGCCGGGAGCGAAGTCGGTCGGAGCGGTCGGGATGCCCGGACGAAGTCGGTCGGCGATTTCGCATCGTACTCGCTCGGCCGGACCCGCGTACGGTTCGGTCGGGAAACAGGGCTCCGAATCGGATCCGGTAAAGCCGAATCCGATTCGGAGCCCTACCGGCCGAGATCGGAATCGGCCCCATAGTTGTTAAAAATATCTTTTTTTAGTTAGTGTTATGTATTTTAGTATGTGTTTTAAGTGTATGTGCTATATTTTTTTGTCTAAGTATTGCATTTTTTTTTAATGTATGTGTTACATTTTTAGAAGTTATACATTTTATTTTAATTAAATTTTGCGTTTTAGTTCCGTAGCGGGTTGTGGGTTTATAGGGGAAAAGGGTGGGAAGTAATTTAATTATAATAAATTGAATATTAATTTTTATTTATTAGTATTTATTTAATTTTGATTATTTAGGGCACGATTCTGATGCGGTTAGGAAATCTTCCTGATCCAATCGGTTTGGAAATGGTTTCCGACCGACTCGGATCGGGAGAGTCCAACCGACCAAGTATGATGCATCCGGATGCTTCCAGATACGATTTGGTTGGACTCCCATTGACTTCTATGGGAGCCTATGTTCCTAACCGCATCGTAATCTGGCCCTCGGTCAGGAAGACACGTTCCCGATCCGATTTGGAAGGAGCAAATGCCATTAGGAGGCCTTCCTAACCGCATCGGAATCGGGCCCATAGTGTTAATTATGGTAATTAATTTATTATTAAGTAATAATTGGCTGTTCATTTTTATTGATTAATTAATTGGTAAACATGTTAATTGTGTCATTTTTTTAATAGCGGATTGTGGGTTTATAGGGGAATAGGGTGGAAAGTAATTTAATTATAATTAAACTATTAATATTTTATCATAATTAATATTTATTTATTTAATATTTTATATTGTTTATTGTGGGAAATAATATATTATTAATTATTTATTAATTTGTTATTAATTATTTTTAATTAATAGGAAATTATGTTAATTGTGTGAATTTTTAGGAGTGGGTTGTGGGTTGATAGGGAGTAGGGTGGGAAGTAATATAATTTTAATACATTTAATAATTTTTTTATAAAATATTTATTAATTATTATTTTATAATGTTAATTGTGTGAATTTATTTATAAATAATTATTTAAATTTTGATTGTTAATTGTTATTAATTAATTAATTAAATAATTGTTAATTAATTATGTTAATTGTATAATTTTCTACAAAATTGTTGGTGGCATTTATAGGGTAATATGGTGGGAGGTAATTTATTTATAATTAATAAATTTTTTGTTAATTGATGCTAATTAATTAATTACATTTTAATTTTGTCATTTCTGTAATAGTTTTGATGTGTGAGTTGTGGTGTTTATAGTGGTAAATGGTGGGAAGTAAATGTTTTAAAATGAATTACTTATTTGTTGTTCATTGATATGAATTTATTAATGTAAAATTAGTTATGGAAATTGTGTAAATATTTTTAGGTGTGTGTTATGGTGTTTATTGGGGTAGATGGTGGAAAGTAATTTAGTTTCCATTAATTAATCATTACTTGATCATTAATATTTATTTATTAATTGTTAAATATTTTTGGTAATTGTTTATATTTGTTTGGGGATTTATGTTGTATAGCTCTGTTTGGTTACTACAATAATTTTGAACTTTTTAAATATTTTTTAAATTATTAATAATTTTTAAATTGATAATTAATTGTGTTAATTATGCAGGTAGACTTTTTTATTTAATTTAGATGTGTGTTGTAAATTGTGTGGTGTTATAGGGTAGGTAAAAAATATTACATTTATGTAATAATTATTTGTTTAGATTACAAATAATTTCTATTACAAAATATTTATTTGTTTGATAATTTTTTGTCAAAATTAAATTTTTTATTTTTAATGTAAATTTTATATTTTTTCTACATTATTATATGTTTCTATGTTTTGTAAAAATTTATAATAGATATGTTTTGTTTGTGGGTGTTTTATTATATGTTATATAGTAGTTGATATTTTGTTTGTTTTTAAATTTGAATTTTCTTAAGTGTGAATAGTAATTTTTACCCCTTTGCTATCCAACACTTTCCCTACTGCTGCATTCGCAGGAGTGGGAATAGTACTTTTTACCCCTGCGCTATCCAACACTTTCCCTACTGTTGCACTCGCTGGAGTGGGAATAGTAGTTTTTACCCCTACGCTATCCAACACTTTCCCTACTGTTGCACTCTTTGGAGTGGGAATAGTAATTCTATCCCCTCCACTATCCAACACTTTCCCTACTGTTGCACTCATTGGAGTGAGAATAGTACATTATTCCCCTCCACTATCCAACACTTTCCCTACTGTTGCACTCGCTGGAGTGGAAATTGTAATTTTTACCCATTTGCTATCCAACACTTTCCCTACTGTTGCACTTGCTGGAGTGGGAATAGTAAATTATTCCCCTCCGCTATCCAACACTTTCCCTACTGTTGCACTCGCTGGAGTGGGAATAGTAATTTTTACCCCTACGCTATCCAACACTTTCCCTACTGTTGCACTCGCTGGAATAGGAATAGTAAATTATTCCCCTCCGCTATCTGACACTTTCCCAACTGTTGCACTTGCTGGAGTGGGAATAGTAATTTTTATCCCTACGCTATCCAGCACTTTCCCTACTGTTGCACTCGCTGGAGTGGGAATAGTAAGTTATTACCCTCCGCTATCCAACACTTTCCCTACTGTTGCAGTTATTGGAGTGGGAATAGCAAATTATTCCCCTCCGCTATCCAACACTTTCCCTACTGTTGCACTCGCTGGAGTGGGAATAGTAATTTTTTCTCCTCCGCTCTCCAACACTTTCCCTACTGTTGCAGTCAATTAGTGTAAAATGTAGGTTTAAAAAATATTATATATTTTAACATTTTAGTTTATAATATAATTTTAATTTCTTTATTTTTATGTCACAGGTGTATGTATATATATAAAATTATTTATAAATTTTAATATATTTCTAACATTTTATAATTAATTAAAATTATTATTTATTAATTATTTTTAAGTAACTATATATACATATATATATTACATTTTAAAAATGTATGTTTAATTTATTTTTACATTACATGTATTACTTATAATTGTTAAAATATACAAATAAATCTAAAAAAATTAAAGTTAAATGTATTATTTAATTTATTTTACATTATTTTTATACATATAACAAAAACGATATTTTCTACTTCGATATTTTTAACAACGATATTTTTTTGTCATTATTTTTGTACTTACCATTATGAAGATAGGAGGTCGATATTTTTGACAACGATATTTTTGTCCCCATATTTGTGTAACTCGATATTCTGGTACTCGATATTCTGTCAGTGATCCGCTTTTTTCTCGTTGATAGGCTAGTTGGCGGGTCCTCTGGATTCTCTGATCCGAAGTTCAATTTGACAACAGCAGCCTGCTGCATATTTGTGTAGGTCGATATTTCTGTTGTCGATATTCTGTCAGTGATCCGGTATCAATACTTCACAGCCCTGGTGTTCAGCACCCTGACCGTCGATATTGCTAGCTACAGGCTTCTGAGCAAAATTATGGGCCCTTGCACTTACTGTTTTACAAATTAAGCACTGATATACACACCTTCCTACAGTAATGGTGAGAATAGCCTTTGGCAATGTCCCATGGGTATAAGGCACAGAAAAAGGATGAAGGCAGTCCTCTGCTACCTCTGCTACCAGTAACCAAACTTTTATTATGCCTAGGTAGAGGCTTGTGGCTATGCCCCATGGGTACAGCGTGTCAACGCCTTTGGCCAGGCCCTGATTAAAGTCCACTGCAGCCATCCAAACTATCATGCCCACCAATACCCATTGCTAAGCAGGGTTTACTGCAGTTCTTGGCGGCTATGTTTAATTAGTTTGCGAGCTTGTATTCGGTTCCAAGAATCTGAGCTTCACATATCCCTGATAAGGGCATAATGGATTCACACACCGACCCCACAGCTCTTAAAATCAGCGTGGCAGAATTTGCTTTTTATTTATTTATTTATTTATTTTATAGTTTTATAGAGCGCGAACCAGACCCGTGAGGGTATCAGAGCGCTTTACAGGATTAAGGGTGGTATACAAAGCATTAGGAGGTGAGGGATCAATTGGGTACAATAGGGGATACATTATACAGGGATGCACACAGTCCAAAGTCCCAGCTACAAGTGGGATAAAAATTAAAACAAGAAGATATATTATGCACGAAGGCACGCAGTCTCAACTCTTGGGGGATACCCAAGGAGTGCAGGAATAGGTATCATCGGTAGAAGCCGTGGATAATGCAGAGGTGGAGGGAGGAACATGTCATTGAGGTGATTGTGATGTATTCATTAGGCGAGGTATTTGCTCATTAAGAAGGTTTTGGTCTCCTTCTTAAAGTGTGCCAAGGAGGGAAGTCTTCTGATGGCGGGTGGGAGAGAGTTCCAAATTCTTGGAGCGGCCCCAGAGAAGGCTCGATTGTAGGTTTTTTCTTCCGGAAACGTGCTGGTTGTAGCAACCGGTCTTTGGCAGATCGGGAGTTTCTGGCTTCTCCGGATATCACGAGTTTTTGGGCGAGAAATGTAGGGGAATTGGAGTAAAGAGCTTTGTGAGTAATGCAGGCAAGTTTGAATTGGATTCTGGCCTCTAGGGGAAGCCAGTTCAGAACTTTGAGGTGGGGAGAGATGTGGTCGAATTTCTTTGAGCCAGTTAGGAGTCTGGCGGCGGTGTTGAGGCAGGCTTTCAATGGGGCCAGAGAGTTCTTGGGTAGCCCTCAAGAGTAGAGCATCCATATTCTAGTATGGAAATGACTAGTGCCTGGATTGCCGTTTTAAGGTCGGAAGCTTCGAGGAAGGGTTTTAGGTTTCTTAGGTAATTCAGGTGGAATCTAGCCGTTTTGGCCATCGAGTTTATATGGCCACGCATGTTTAGGCTGCCGTCAAGGGTTATTCCAAGGGATTTCGCCGAGTCAACAATGGTAGGAGGGCAGTTTAGTGCTGTGATGGTCTTGATCCATTCCTGGATGTCTGGATTGGGTTTTGGTGGGGAGATCAGAAGAAATTCAGTTTTGTTTGCGTTGAGTTTAAGCTGGTTGGCGGTGAGCCAATGGACTGTCAGCTTCAGGGCCTCGTTCAGGAGAAGATGTCCTCCGGGAAGAGATTTTTATGTAGATCTGTGTATCATCTGCGTACATAAGGTAGGCGATATTGGCGGCACGTAGCACCTCGGTGAGAGGTTCAAGGTAAAGATTGAAGAGGGTAGGGGAGAGGGTTGATCCTTGGGGGACTCCAACCGTGACCGGAGAGGGGCGGATAGGTTACCGTTGATGAGGACTCTCTGTGAGCGGTTTTGGAGGAAGGATCTAAACCATTCAAGGACGGTGCCATCCAACCCCATCCTGAGTTTGAGTCATTCAAGGAGAATTTCGTGGTTAACCGTATCAAAGGCAGAAGAAAGGTCTAGGAGGATTAGGAGACAGGTTTTGCCTTGGTCGAGGGCTTGGAGGGCGTCATCCACAATGTGGAGGAGGGTGGTTTCCGTGCTGTGTCCAGGTCTGAACCCGGATTGGAAGTCATCTAGCAGGTGGAAGTTGTTGATGTGTAGGCTCAGCTGCTGTTGCACACATTTTTCCAGAGTTTTGGCTAGGAGTGGGATGTTGGATATGGGTCTATAGTTCTCAGCGGAAGCAGGGTCCAGCGAGGGTTTTTTAGGATGGGGATAACTTGTCCAGCCTTGAGCGAGACAGGAATTGAGCCCTGTAGGAGGGAGGCATTGATTATTGAGGTCCAGGAAGGGATGATAGCCTGAGAGGCGGCAGCTAGGCAGTTAGAAGGGAGAGGATCATTGAAGTGATTGTTCGGGTTTAAGGAGGCAAGAATTCTCGAGATAGAGTGTTCGTCATAGATTTTAAAGTTGGACCAGTGCGCTAGGTTTTTGGCTGAGGTTGGGGAGGACAGCGTCGAGAGAAGAGGTAGAGCTGGCAGATTTTGATTTTGGTGGTGAGTTGCGGATTTAAGTTCATTCCCTAGGGCAGAGATTTTGTCGCAGAAGAAGGAGGAAAATTCCTCGCTTGATATTAAGGGTTTAGGTGTTTCTTTAGAGGTTTTCGCTAGTTTGTTGGATTGGTGTTTGACCAAGTCGAACAGCTTGCGAGGTCGATTTTTGGCGTTCTCAAGTTCAGTTCTGAAAATTCTTTTTTAGAGTTGAGGATTTTCTTATTGTAGGCATTTCTGGCCTGGCGGAGAAGTTTTAGATGTGCTGCAGATGGGTGTTGTTTCCAGTTTCGTTCCGTCTGTCGAAGGGATCTCCTTTCCTTGTTGAGAGATCCGCTGAACCATGGATTTCTGTCTTTGATCTGGGTTCTTTTTAATTTTAGTGGTGCCAGGTCATCGAGAATGTCGGATATGGTTGAGGAGTAATGATCCGCTAGGTTATCGACCGAGGTGCACTGAGGGGGGGGAGGGAGGTCGGTCTCACAACGCGCTGCCAGTTTTTCGTGATCAAGGTTCTTGGTGTCTCTAACCCATCGTTTGGGAATCACTAGTTGAGGCGTCCATGACTTGTGGGTTATTATTACAATTCATGATGCATATTTTTGGAGACCCCCACCTAAAGCCTGGGGATTAGGGATGACCCTCTACCCCTTAAGTGCCAATTAATTATTTTCTTAGGAGGCGGAGACAATGTTCTATGTCCTCTAATAGTGGCCAGGACAGATATGTTCCTGTTGCATATAGTGAAGCAGAGAGCTCAGGTTTGCAAACCTGTGGTTGAGTGTGATAACCCACTTTGAATTACGGAAGAAAATGTTCCCTTATCTTATGGGATTCATTCATTTTTTTATTTTCTATTCAGGATAGCTTGAGCATGTATTCAAGAACTGTCCATGAAATGTTCAAGATGTAGCTATAATTAACCCTAGAAAGCCTAACATTTACCTTTTTGTAAAATGAATTTCTCAAAATCTTCTGAATGGATTTACATCAAACAAAGCAAAGGCGGACTTCTGAGTAAAGTTTAGTTTGATGGCAAGTTTGCCATTGTGTGAACTAAAAATAACCTGGGTGATGAATGCATATTTTACATACAGACCCATAGCAGGATATTTTGCAATATGTGTAACCTATTCACATGACATCCTGTCAGCGTACTAGTGGATGAATCACACTACCAGCACACTATATTTGATATGAACAAACTGTTATTTTCATATAACAAAAAAACAAAGACATTAGCTGACAGAACTTAGGGGCTCATTACGATGGCGGGCGGACCAGAGTCCGCCCGCCATCGTTGCGGTGTTTGGGACCGCCCGCCAGACATGTGGCGGTCCCACCACTGCAATTATGATGCGCCTGCCATACTGGCGGGTGCATCCAGGGCATTTAACATTGCGTACGGTGCTGCTGGCTGCAGCACCATACGCAATGTCAAAAGTTCATGCTGTGCATTTCCCTCACTACGTGGAAGGCACCACCCGGTGCCTGCACGCAGTGCAGGAAATGCAGAAGTACCATGGGTACCCCCAGTGCAGCAACACCTCCCCCAACACAGAGGGGGCCCGCAACGGGCCCCCGAATCCAGCCTCCGCCAGCCTTTCCATGGCGGTTCCACCGCCATGGAAAGGCTGGCTGACGCCAGCATTGTAATCTGGCGGGCGGTGCCTGCTAGGCACCGCCACCATTTCCACAGTCCTTTCCGCTCCGCCAGGCAATCTTAATGATTGCCTGTGGCGGAAGCGTGGCGGGCGGTCTTTGCGCCTGCCATGCTTGCGGAACGATTCCCCCTGCCATCCTAATGTGGCGGGGGGAAATAGGCATTCAGATGGCGGAGGGCCCTGCACCGCACGGCTGGCAGTGGCAGGCCTTCCACCATCCTAATGAGCCCATAAGTTCTTCAGAAACAGGCAATAATCTATGCACTGTGGTAGTACACAGCAACACATGTCATGGACAGAGTTAAACAGGTTAATTATGTGCACATCTTTCAAACTTGTGCAGCCCTAATTCATAACATATTTCTTCAGTTAAAAACTAATAAACAACACCATCCAATACCCCCACCATTAGTAACCCATTAGCAAGCTGTCACATATAGAGTTCCATACTCCTCTGCCAAGTTGAGCTCCCCACTGTAGTTCCAAATCCCACCCAAAGCTTCCCCAGCAAAATCAAATACTTTCACACTCTGAATCCTCCAGCAAAAGCTGGGAGCTGCCAGATGTGTCTGCGTCAACGTCCGGCGCCTGTAGGTTATCTACTAAATGTTCCTATGCTCTAGCCCTATCAATTTTTTCCCCACCCTTTCTTCAATTCATGAAACAATACAGCACTCTCAAGTCCTGTCCATTTAACCAGCTCATCTCGCCATTTAAGGAGTCGTGGTCACTCTGCAGATTTTCAATGCATTGTCAGTTCTCGTTCTGCAACTATCAATGCCAAATCAATAAATATAGAAGTGATTTTTTGCTTATTAAGGCATGAGTAACTGCGAAGGGGACATGTCAGTGGTGTACAAGAGATCACCCTTTGTGTGATATCATTAACACAGTCCACTACTGCCTCCCAGTACCCCACTAAAGAGGGGCAGGACCATACAATATGGAACATTTCTGCCCCAAGCTCCCCGCATCTTGGATATGTTGCCGCTGCAGCTGCATAGAACCTATTGATCTTACCAGGTTTAAGGTAAGCTCTATGCAATAAATAAAAATTAATTATATTTGAATCTGGCATTATGAGAGACCGTGGGTATATGTGCTAATATCTTCTCCCAATCCATATCAGTAATCTCTAGCTCTAAATCAGTCTCACATTTAATTTTCAAATTGGTGAGGGTAATTAGAATGTCATTGTACAGAGCGAGCACTTGACAGACTTTGTGCGTTGCAGGTTCCAAGTCTCCATTTCACCAATGATGCCTAATCATGACTACCATTGCCCGGTGCAACAAGAATTGGCTGCTGTTAGAAATGGTGTTTCTGGTTGGCTAGGGTATGCACCTAAGCCAGGTAGAACCCACCGCTCTAGACAGGGTAAGGGAGTTACACACACAAGATAACCCCTGCTCACCCCTTGGTAGCTTGTCAGAGCAGCCAGAGGAAATGTGTAAAGTATTTGTGCGCAGACACCTGTGACACACTACGCACACAACAGAAAGAGACTCCACACAAGGATATATAAAAATATCCTTTGTATTATATAAAAAAACACATAGACCATATGTCACTTTGTAACAGAGCAATTTGGGTCAACGGCGGACACGGTCACCGCACTCCCTGCTGTATTCCCTTCGTAGTTATCTTAATGTTATTTCAAATGAGTGTGCACATGCAACTCCGGCACCTGACGTTGTTAGGTGCCAGCTGCTGAGGCAGAAAGAGAACAAAACCAAAAAGTTGGAGTGGTGCACTACTTAGGAGTCTTTTCAATAAATCAGTTACTCTTGTAAAATTGTCTCAAAACATCCTTTATTTTTCATAAGTATCCAACAGTGATAAACACCAGCCAACGCGTTTCGTTCATATACGATGAACTTCTTCAGGGCTGTAAATTTCAATATAATACATACATAAATATACACAAACAAACAATATTAAATACTCGGCACAGAACTTTTATGACAACATAAAAAGAAAAAGAAAACAAAAAATGACATGTGAGGAATATAAGTCATAATGATAGAAAGATAGGGGGACGGGAGAGAACAAAAGGGGGGTACTTGACACAGAAATTTTTTTGACAATACAAAAAGAAAAGGGAAACACAGAATAACATGTAAAAAAAGTAATTCATGAAAATAGAGAACTAGGGGGACAAGAGGGAATGATTAGAGGCGAAGGAAGCAAGGGATAGTTGGGGGGAAATAAAAATGACAAAACAAATTCATGACCAATAAACATGAAGTCATATAAGCTATTTGGGAACAGAGTGTGTGTGTCGCACATAGATGTTTACAAAAACAGGGTCAGATATTCCATATAAAAACATGTAGAAACATGGAAAACATGTGATTCTATATGTACTTAAAAGCAATCTGCCATTACGTGTATGACAAGCTCATTGCCCAGGCTAAAACCACATTGTGTAACTGTAGGATGGTACACTATATGACACCGAGTCAGGTCATAGTCCAATATTAAACAAGCCATTCCATTATCGGTGTGTGGCATATATAGGGATCCTATTTATTACAAGTATGAAATATGTGGGGCCTAAGGCCTGTACTAAAAAAACCAGGCCGGATTCTAGCACAATCCCAAAGGGCACACAAACACCGACCAAGTGAGTCCCTCAGCCAGAGTAAAAGAGAAATATTCGAATATATAGGCACTCGGAGGTGACTTACGGAAAAAAAAATTAAAGCATTAAAAAGAGAAAAGCAGTGGTGCCTAGAGCATATACATACCGTAAAATCAAGTACGATTATCGTGGGAGGAAGGTCCTGAGTTCCCCTGATGTACAGGAAGAGCTAAGCGCGAGCTCTATCCATATTGTGAAGTCGGGCAGAATAATATAAAACGTGCACAAACTAATGTGACTACGTGGGCCTCCTTGATAAGGGCCTGATTACGAAGAGTCTAAGAAAGAATGAAATACATATGAGCCATGGTCAACCTTGCATGGTACAAAAGCATTCGTACAAAACATGGAGATTGAAAAAACAAAGAAGAAAAACTGCCAGGTGCGCATCCCAGTGCAAAAAAGATATCTGCGAATGGAACAAACTGCAGCGAGATGTCGAACTCATGCAGGCAGATTACAAATGCAGGCAGATTGCAAATGTCATGATTTAAAATGTATGGTGCGTCACAATCGGTAAGTGCTGTAGGGCCTAATAGGGTGACGGGATCACAAAACAAACAACCAAATGCGAAGAGCAGGTGGCCGCTTTACTATGCACAGTGGAAACTGCCTCCTAACATAAAGTAAGGCCTTTGAAGAGAGCATCTATCTAGCCGTGTAGCGAGTATGGAAAAATAAAATCGTTCACATCCAGAATGTCTGAATGTAAACAATGACATACACGGAGGGCCAACGTAATAAAACAGGTGTCTGACAAGCGAGCAGATTGTGCGCATTTTAAAGGCAAACAAAAAGCCCAGGAATACAGAAAGGGCAGCAAGTACTAAGAAGTAAGGAATAATATTAAAACAAACAGAAAGGCTAACATCCAAATTGGTGAGCCAAAGGTCTAACTAGAGGACGGATGCCTAAACTGCATGCAACCGAGCAATCTCGTAACAAAAATAGTATAGGGGAGAAATTCATACCTGAACAGCTCGGAACTTCCGTTGGCTCTGTTCACAAAGTGAAATGAGCCTAGTGGGAAGCTGTGGAATATACGCAAAAAAGCGCAGGAGAACGTGAAAGATATACCTGTGTAGAAGACGCGAACGTGATCAGGGCCTCTAGTGGCTAAACACAGTAGATGAATCCGCATCCCAGATCGCATGTCTGTATGTACGGCAGAGTCAGCACAAATAAAACTCCGGGCAGTAGAGTGCTGGAAAGGGCAGCGTCAGAACTGGATATCAAAATCCTGAGCTTTCCAGTTGAAAAAGACAGAAAATAAAAAGGATATAAGGCGATAAGAGCTGGGGGAAGGAAGTCTCAGCACAAATGTGCTGGCTCAGAGTTGATTGTAGTAATCCCACATACTAGAGTCCATACAGCCTTAGTGATGGCCCACAGTGTGAAATCAGGTAAAAAAGACCTAATTGACACACGTAAGGATATAAATGGCCTTTAACATAGAAGGCCCGGAAAAAAGCACCGCGCCTGAGAATCTGCAGCCTACTACCGGACCCCAAACCAGTGGTCAGCCGAAACCCGGAATAGGGCAAGCTGAAGGGGTAGATGCATAATACATGAGCCCAGACATAGGAAATCCAAATAAAGACGCAGGCGCAGGGCGTCGAGCCAGAGACACTCTGATCTTAAGCTTGGCCTGCAACCATGGTTGGTGGAAGGAGACATTATCTAAGAAAATAGTGAAACTCATGGTCAGTATTGTGTCCCCTCATGACCGCATCGAGTCTACAAATCCACTTGGCCTCTGTCCTTCTCAGTATCAGTTCCCGGTTCCCTCCGCGATTGTTGGGTGGGATATGGTCAATGCCAAAGAAGCTGAATTTGATTGGACCAGTATGTGTTGTGCGGTAGTGTTCAGTCATGGGGTATCTGTCATCACCATTGATAAGGGCCCTCCGGTGTTCTTGAATTCTGGTTTTAAGGTTGCGGACTGTGCTACCCACATAAATGATGCCACACGGGCATTCCAGTAAATAAATCACAAACTGTGTGTTGCAGTTTATGTGGTGTTTGATTTTATATGTATGGTTGGAATTGTAGCACAGTTCCTTGCGCTTATTTTGTCCCAGACAGCAAACATTACAATTGGTGCAGGTAAAGAAACCTTCTGGTGGACATGGCAGCCACGTGTTAGTGGTTGCTTTATGGGCCGTGATGTAACTCGGGCATAGGGAGCTCCTCAAGGTGCGTCCTCTTCTAAAAATCAATGAAGGGTTGTCATTGATGTGAGGACGTAATGTGGGGATCTCAACCAATAAGTGCCAATGTTTTCTAAAGGCCTTAAAGAACCGATCATTATGTGCTGTATAATCAGTGAAGAAGGCTATCCTGTTTCTGTCCTGCTCTTTGTTGTACCTTATCCCTGCCCCTTGTGAGTGTTTGTTGGTAAGTGTGTCGCTCTAGGCAGGGCAAGTACTCTTTGCTCCGCTCTGTCCAATACCCTTCGGTCATAACCCCTCAATTTAAAACGTTCCTTGATGTCTGATACATTTACTCTGAATTCCTCCTCTTCGCTGCATGTGCGTCTTGCCCGGACCATTTCCCCATATGGGATATTGGAAATGACCGATTTGGCATGGGCACTTCCCGCATGTAGAACGCTGTTGCAGGAGGTGGGTTTCCGATGTAGTGAACTGTGAACGACCCCGTCTCTCACAAAGAAGTAAATGTCCAAAAACTCCATATGTTCTTGGTGGTGTTGCATTGTTAATTGGACATTAAATGGGTTGTCATTGAGGTGTTCAAAGTATTCATGGAGGAGTATCTCCGTGCCAGACCATAGACAGATTATATCGTCTATGTACCTCCCCCAGTACACAATGTGTTTTGTCCAAGGGGAGGCATGTCTGGCCCAGGCATGCTCCTTCTTGTACCAGCCCATGAAGTATATGTGCTAATATCTTCTCCCAATCCATATCAGTAATCTCTAGCTCTAAATCAGTCTCACATTTAATTTTCAAATTGGTGAGGGTAATTAGAATGTCATTGTACAGAGCGAGCACTTGACAGACTTTGTGCGTTCCAGGTTCCAAGTCTCCATTTCACCAATGATGCCTAATCATGACTACCATTGCCCGGTGCAACAAGAATTGGCTGCTGTTAGAAATGGTGTTTCTGGTTGGCTAGGGTATGCACCTAAGCCAGGTAGAACCCACCGCTCTAGACAGGGTAAGGGAGTTACACACACAAGATAACCCCTGCTCACCCCTTGGTAGCTTGTCAGAGCAGCCAGAGGAAATGTGTAAAGTATTTGTGCGCAGACACCTGTGACACACTACGCACACAACAGAAAGAGACTCCACACAAGGATATATAAAAATATCCTTTGTATTATATAAAAAACACATAGACCATATGTCACTTTGTAGTATGTAAAACATATCAGACCACAATCACATAAATCAATAATCACTTTGCCAACTGGCACTTGTCAACAACATAACATTTAGTGAACTGGCGTAATTGCTCCTAAGGAGCACCGGTCATAACTCACTTTGCCAACTAGCAATTGTCATAACACCATAGGTAGGGCAATACAATAAAGACATATATGTAGCCCATGTCCTAAACGTAACCTCTCAGGGCGAGACAGTAAATACCCTTTTTTTAGGTTTGCAGGTATCATGAACTACTTCCCCTGCACAGCTTACGGTAAGTAGGTTCAGTAAAGATGCATTTGCCACTCTGCAATCAGAAGGCATAGTAAACAACCATTGCTGCCCTACTGAACCCACATGTAGCATGTGCGTGAACACAACATGTACCCAAACACCAGGGCACAAATGCAGCCGTGAGGTGGGGAGGATACACACGTAGATCCCCCCTTGTGACTGCCAGTAGAGGCCGTCCTGACCCATAGGCCACAGGAGCACCTGTGCGCCTTCTACGGGTCTTATGGTAGTTCCAAGCAAAGGGAAAATACAGCCTGTTTCTTCTAGACGGCCAGGGGCCTCCGTCGAGGTTCCACCCATCCTGACAACCACGCCACAGTGCCACAGGTATGGTCACCCAAAGGGGGGAGGCATACACCACCTACCCCTGCGAGGAGACCTAACTGGGACCCCCGCATGCGAAACAATGAAGTGTGGTTGCCCGTGAAATTGCGGAGCTGCTGCAGGGTTTGTGCCACTTCTCACCAATGGCTGCGCAGCTGTGTGTCCGAAGCCCTACGTACACTTGGACCGCTGCCCAAATATGTTGATGCACCACCATGGCAGCCTGGCGCTGCTGTGCAGGGCCTCGCTGTCGCCAGGAGATGCCCTCTCAAAGGGGCGGTCTGAAACAGCTGGGCCGGTTCACGTGGGGAGGGAGACTCCCTCCGTTGCCAAGGCTACCTAGACTCTCCTCGGCATGAGTTGAAGCATTGCTACAGACTCCCTGCATGGATCGGACTATACCAAACTTATGAAAAGCAGAGAGGGGCAGGCCTGTCTTCCCCCACCTAGCCCTGCCCACTGTAGGCCGCGAGCGGAGATCCTCGGCTCTTACTGGAGTCGGACCTCCCTCGCTACTATGGAATCTCTCCTGTGGGGGGCGCAGGGTATCTCACGCGCTGCTCGCTCAGGGCCCTCCACCTGCACTGAGGGAATGAAGACAAGAAAGGTTCCAAAAGGAAGCGCTCACACTGCTTTCAAACTATCCCCAAGCACAGTGCTGCTCACGTGCTGAAAGTACCACAGGCAGCTTTTCTTGAAAGAGGACGAATACAGCACTCACCATATGTTTGTGGTGGTACAGCCATAAGGAAACATGAAGCGCTCACCCTGTGCTTCTTTCTTTGAAAACAAAGGTCTAAGGACAGTCCAGTCCTTTTACTGCTCCAGGCAGGAGCAACCACTGCAGGCCATCCTACCCCTCACAAGCCCGGGGCATCGCTCCTCACACAGTTTCTCCAGCACTCCTCCCAGGCAGGACACTTTAAGACCCAGCAAGGATCTTTCTTGAAATCTGTTATCTCCCTGAGATTTCCAACAGGAGGCCAGCACATACAAGCCCTTGGAGAGTCCTTCACAAGCAGGATACCACATCAGAGTAAAAAGAGTCAGTCCTTTTCCTCCACCAGATAGAAGCAGCAACTGCAGGCCAAACCACCCCTCACTCAGAAAAGGCAGGGTCCTCTTGTTTCTTGAAGTAATTTAAAGTCCTGGGGTTTTAGGTGTAATAATTATACCTCAAAATGTCATTGTTCTCTTTGTGACAAGAGTCTCGGAACCCAGTCCAAACCAGTCCTGTCCCCCCTGGTGCAGCATTACCACAGGGGGCAGAGACAACATTGTGAAAAAGGCGACACAGCCTATTCAGGTACAAGCAAAACTCCTCCCACCACTCTAAATGCAGACCAGGTCTATTCAGCCCTGTGATGAGTCACCCAGGCAAGGCAGGGCACACCTCAACCCCCCCAGAAACTGTCTAGAGTGAATGCATATCCCAGCTCCTGTCAATCAAACACCAGACGCTGAATACACAAACAGCTGGAGGCACACAGAATGGTAAAGTAAGAAAATGCCCACTTTCTGAAAGTGGCATTTTCAAACACAGAATTTAAAAACCACCTTCACCAAAAGGTGCGTTAATAAATTCTGAGTTCAGAGAGTCTAAACATCATTTTTCTATCTTGTCCCTATTGCAAGTTACACATGTAAAAATGTTACAGCGCAACCCCAATGATAAGCCTATGGGACAGACAGCCTTTCAACAGTGAAAAATGAAATACATAGTATTTCACAATTAGGCAATGTCATACACACCAGTACATGTTCTGCCTTTCACATACACTGCACCCTACCCATGGGGGAACCTTGGGACTACCTTAGGGGTGCCTCACATGTAAGGACAGGGAAGGTCTGGGCCTGGCAAGTGGGTGCACTTGCCAGGAGAACATGGCAGTTTACAACAGCATGTGCAGACACTACAGTGGTAGGTCTGAGACACATATAGAGGGCTACTCATGTGGGTGGCACAACCAGTGCTGCAAGCCCACTAGTAGCATTTGATTTACAGGCCCTGGCACACACCGTGCACTTTTACTAGGGACTTGACAGTAAATAAAATATGCCAATCATGGATAACAATCATTGTCACAATTTATACAGGGAGCATATGCACATTAGCACTCATCAGCAGTGGTAAAGTGCCCAGAATCCTATAGCCAACAAAAGCAGGGTCATAAAAATAGGAGGCAAAAGGAAAAAGGTTTGGGGATAAACCTGTCAAAAGGGCCAGGTCTAACACAACCCCCCACCAGCTCAAAGCCAGGGGAGACAACCAATCAACTACCTTAATGGACTTACCTGATTGGGGCGATAGAACAGGGACCCTGGCCCGCAACAGTAGGGGCACCCTCCTGTTCCACGCTACCCTGAACCCAGGGGGATCCTTATATCCATACTCTCAGGGCCCACTAAGCAAAACCATAGGGAACCCTTCTCCTCACCTGCGGACCCCATCTGTGCAGCACCTAAGCTTACTTTGCTCACAGACGTGTCACAGCAGGCAGATAGTATTCACATGGTCAACACAGTGGTGTGGCCCACTCCAACCTCAGGGGGTGACTCCTGTCCCCCTCTCTGGGACCACTCTGTCCACCAGAACAGCAAGCCTTAGTGGCCACTGACAGCTGTCAGTAATGATAGCCAGTCCCCATGCCGCTCAAGGCTCTTTAACCTCTGTGGCATCGGAGAGTGGGGGGCGGTAGCCCCTGGTGCCTGGCACCCTCTGTCCACTCTCCCTCCTGCCAGGTCACAGATGGCATCCTGGCCCAGATCCACCAGCCCAGGGTCTGTACCCTGAGGCTAGCTAGGTGACTGGGGTGGGCTCTCCAACATCTGGTCCTCCTCCCTGGGGCTCTGCACCCTCCCACCTGGAGCAGAAACCCCATAAAACACACCTGTAAGGGCACTGCTTCTAGTCACCCCTTCCTCCAGGTAAGAGGGGACACCCTGAACCGGGTCCTCCAACCCAGGGTCTGTACCCTTAGACTGGACCTGTGCCTGGCAACCCAGGACTTCCGATGGAGTACACCAAACCCTCCCAAGGTAAACACAGTCCTCATGAGTTGTGCAAGAGTCTGCCTGGCGCAGGCCTCCAGCCTCCTGTGTAGCAGTGGCCCGTGCAGGTAAGAGTGGTGGGACAGTGGGGCCGGGTGGGGGGGATTTCGACAGATGACGATGAGGGGAAATTATTTATTTATTTAATTTTCACTTGTGGTCGTCTGTCGAATCCCCCCAACCCGGCCCCACAGCCCCACTGCTCTTACCTGCACGGGCTGCACCTGCTCCTGTCTACCTGAAAGAGCATGAAAACCCCCCAGGCCAGAAGTTGCCTCACCAGGGTCAGTCCTGGGGTGCTCTGACCACAGACCTGGCAACCCCTGAACCACTGGTCCTTCCACTGGGGACTGTCTCCCCTTGTCACCCCTTTCTGTGGACTCATGCACCCTCTCAGCTGGAGTGGTGCTGCCAGACACCAGAACTGGTGGGATGCTTGTTACAGCAATCTCCCCCAGCTCATCCGAGGGCTTGGGATCCACCTCTGGGGATGTCCTCCTAGTACAGACTAGGCCCCCCTCCTGGAGTCCACTCATGGAACCAGCCAGGCCCTGGGACTGGGTCTTGGACACCTTGGGACTCATCCCACCACCACTCCCTCTACTCAGAGACAGGACATGGGAGTCCTCACCCATCCAACTACACTGGGACCTATCTGGGTTACTCCAAACCTCCCCTACCTCACCTGGTTGGGGAAAACCTGAGCTACCTCCTTCAGGATCACTCCTAAAAGCCTCATCAGACCCTCTGTAAACTACCAAAAAGGCCGGCCTCCAGTGAAAGCTCCCTAGGATCAGAGAACTCACACTCCACTGTGTGTTGGCATAGCTCTGGAAAACATGGACTTAAAATATGCTCTCCATCAATTGAGTCACACAGCCCCTCACAGGTGTTGACCATGCTACCCTTCACCTCCCCATCCAGTGCCTCACAGACATACCTCACATCACACACA
Organism: Calotriton arnoldi; assembly: GCA_963921515.1. NCBI lineage: Eukaryota > Metazoa > Chordata > Amphibia > Caudata > Salamandridae > Calotriton > Calotriton arnoldi. The sequence continues at coordinate 264,528 of CAWUFW010001035.1, read as the reverse complement.
CATACCAAGACTTCTACGAAGGGGGAAACCCTCACCGTGCACCTCTCATTTAGAGTCAGTAGAGTGCCCCTCCCACTATTAGGACTACGAACCCCTATGCCAGTTCCCCAATCCACCTCAGGGAGACTGTGCACCACTGGAGCTAACTCATATCTTTGAACCACCTGGTGGGTGTCAACCTCCCTCCTTCAAGTCAGGTGCCACATCTCTGGGTTTGTGTACTTCTCGCACAGCACTAGACATCACTTTTTTGCTGCCACCATCTGAGCTGGATTCTGCACCCATGGCTTCTATCTCCAGCCCAGCTAAGCTAAGTTCCTGAGCAACACACATTCAATTTTGCTTGGCTGAGACACTCATGGCCTCAATCCTCTCCAGCATCTCATCAAGCTCTCTCATTCTCAGCTCATCCTCCACATCAAGCTCTCTCATACTTGCCTCATGAGACAGAATGTTAGAAATGGGATCTCTAGTTGGCAAGGGCTTGCACCTTTGTCCAAGTAGGGACCCTTCTTCCTAGTCAGGGTAAGGGTGTTACACTCGTGAAGTAACCCCTGCTCACCCTCGTGGTAGCTTGGCACGAGCAGTCGGGCTTAATTCAGAGGCAGTGTGTAAAGCATTTGCACATAACCAACAGTAATACAGTGTAAGCACTACAGACGGACACCACACCAGTTTAGAAAAATAACCAATATTTTATATACTCAAGACAAGACCAATTACGACAAAATTCCACAATACTATACTTTACGAATGAATACTTGATACGGTAACTTCTTCTTTGCAGGAATAGCACAAAAGCAAAGTTCGTACGAAGTCGGTAGCTCCGTCCGAGCCTACCGCGATGCTGAAAACCCCAGAGTCTAACAGTTCCAGCCGACCGCGTCGATACGGGCCAGCAGAGTCATGAACAGACTCGGTTACAGTACCTTTCTCGTTGTGGCTGGTACGGAGTGTACGATCCGGTCGGGCGTTCGTCGTGGTTGCGGTGCAAGACGGAGCGATGCAAGGTGCGGTGTCCCTCGATGCGGTGCAGGCAGCGGCTCGATGAGCGTCGTGGAGACGGAGTCGGTGAGTCCAAGGCGTGCGATGCAGGGCGAGACGATGCTCGATGCGGTGCTGACAGGTTGCGATGCAGGCGACCAAGCCGGAGTGCGGGAGCTGGCGTCGGACAGCGGTGCGAGTCGGAGCGGTGCGTCGCAGACGTGCGAGCGGTGCCCCAATTGCGGTGCGGTCACGATTCGTGAGCCAGTTGCAGCGACCTCGTCGGTCGGGTCCGGTTGGTTCAGTGAAGCGATGCGATGCGAACTGCGGTGCCCACAGGTCACGGTGCAGCGGCTCGATGTTGGCGGCGTTGGACGTCGCCCACGGTGAGACCAGGGTTGCGATGCGAGCGGGGCGATGCGGTCTGCGGTGCAAACAGGTCACCGGCCAGGGATGGATTCGGTTGACGGAGTCGGTTGCAGTTCCCTTCCTCTGTGGCAACTGAAACAGCGTTCCAGAAGCGGTACCCAGAGGCTTGTGAAGTCTTTGTAGTCCCTGAGACTTCTTAACAGGAGGCCAGCTCGGTTTCAGGCCCTTGGAGATACTCAGCACAAGTTTGTAGAAAGTTCAGTCCAGTCCTTTCACTGCCCAAGGCAGAAGCAGCAGCTGCAGGCCAACCCAACAAAGCAACAACACAGCAAAGGGGCAGTACTCCTCCTGGCAGCTCTTCCAGCTCTTCGTCTTGGCAGGTTCCTTGATTCCAGCGAGATCTAAATCCATGGGGTCAGGGCCCCAATATTTATATCCCAAATTCCTTTGTTCTCTGAAGGCAGAGAGTCCTTTGCCTAGTCCAAACCAGTTCTGGAGCACTTTGTTGACAAGTCTCCGTCCCTTCTTTCAGTGAGTAGGCCAGGGACATCAGACGCACCACAGGAGGTGGAGCCAGCATTGTGGAGGGAAGGCACTGTCCTATTCAGGGCCTAGGTGCGACCCCTCCCACCCATCTACATGTAGATCTTGCTATTCAGCCCTGTGCTGACTCACCCTGTCTCCTGGCATCCCCCAGCCCCTGTCACTCACATTCCAGACAAGGAATACACAACCTCGCAGAGGCAGGCTTGGATGGTTAGACAAGAAAATACCCACTTTCTAAAAGTGGTATTTTCAAACACAGAATGTTAAAACCAACTTCACTAAAAGATGCATTTTATCATTCTGAGTCCAGGCATACTAAACTCGAATTTCTACCACGTTCCCGGGGTCAGTTAGGATTATAAACTGTAATAATCAAAACCGCCCGTTCTGGCCTAGGGGAACAGGTAGCCTTGCAATAGTGAAAAACGAACTAGGCTGTAATTCACTATCAGGACATGCCGCACACACCAGGGCATGTCCTACCTTTCGCATACAACGCACCCTGCCCACAGGGGTACCTTGGGCCTACCTTAGGGGTGACTAACATGTAGCAAAGGGAAGGTTTAGGGACTTGCAAGTGTGTGCACTTGCCAAGTCGACATGGCAGCCCCAGGCTGCGCACAGGCTCTGCGGTGGCAGGCCCGAGTTATACTTTACGGGCTGTTTGCGTGGGTGGCACAATCCAGTGCTGCAGCCCACCAACAGCATTTGGTCTATAGGCCCTGGCACTCGCAGTGCACTTTACAAGGGACTGACACATAAACCAAATAGGCCAATCATGGAAACACCAATCCATAACGCATTTTATACAGGAGCACTTGCACTTTCCCACTGGACAGCAGTGAGGAAAGTGCGCAGAATCATTACACCAGCAAAAACAGAGTCAAAACCGGGAGGTCAGAAAGCAAAAAGTCAGGGGAAACACGCCAAAAGATGCCAAGTCTAACACATGTCCCCTCCAGCTGAAATTAGGGAGAACTACCCAACCCCATTGGAGTTCTCCTCACTAAGGCGGAAGAACCTGGACAGACCATCTGCGTTGGCGTGTTCTGTACCAGGACGGTGCTCCACCGTAAAGTCCATTCCCTGTAGGGAGATGGACCACCTCAGCAGTTTTGGATTCTCACCCTCATTTGCATCAACCATCTGAGGGGCCTGTGGTCTGTCTGAACCCGGAAGTGAGTCCCAAACAGGTATGGTCTCAACTTCTTCAGTGCCCAGACCACAGCAAAAGCTTCCCTTTCTATGGCACTCCACCTCTGTTCCCTGGGAAGTAGTCTCCTGCTAAGGAAGACTACAGGCTGATCCAGGCCCTCTTCGTTCAGTTGTGAGAGCACCGCTCCCACACCATGCTCTGAAGCGTCAGTCTGCACGACAAATTCTTTGGAGAAGTCAGGTGCCTTGAGCACGGGCGCCGTGCACATGGCTGCCTTCAGGGCATCAAAGCTTTCTGGCAGGACTCAGTCCAGATCACTTTCCTGGGCTGCCTCTTAGAGGTCAGCTCTGTCAAGGGGGCAACGATGGTGCCATAGCCCTTAACAAATCTCCTGTAATAACCGGTGAGACCTAAGAAGGCTCTCACCTCTGTCTGGGTCTTGGGGGGTTCCCAAGCCAGAATGGTGTCAATCTTGGGTTGTAGGGGCCCCACCTGGCCGCTTCCTACCTGGTGTCCCAAGTACACCACCGAACCCTGCCCGATCTGGCACTTACTGGCCTTGATCGTGAGGCCTGCACCTTGCAGAGCCCTCAACACTTTCTCAAGGTGCTGTAAATGTTCTTCCCAGCTGGAACTGAACACAGCAATGTCATCCAGGTAGGCAGCACTGAAATCCTCCAGCCCGGCCAACACCTGATTGACCAACCTCTGAAAGGTGGCAGGGGCATTCTTCAACCCAAAGGGCATCACCCGGAATTGGTAATGACCTTCTGGGGTTGAGAATGCTGATCTCTCCTTGGCCCCATCGGTTAAGGCAATCTGCCAGTACCCAGACGTCAAATCAAACGTGCTGAGGAACCGGGCAGCTCCCAACCGATCAATGAGCTCATCAGCTCTGGGGATGGGGTGCGCGTCAGTCCTGGTGACGGCATTGAGCCCACGGTAGTCCACACAAAACCGGAGTTCTGGAGTGGCACCGGGCGCCGCAGCCTTTGGGACCAAGACCACTGGGCTGGCCCAAGGACTGTGGGAGGGCTCAATCACCCCTAACGCCAACATCTTAGAGACCTCCTCCTTGATGCTGGCTCTGACCCGGTCAGTCAACCTGTAAATCTTGTGCTTCACAGGAGGGCTGTCACCGGTGTCCACGTCATGGGTACACCAGTGAGTAACACCGGGGTCAGAGAGAACAGTGGGGCGAACTGTCCCAACAACTGGCGACAGTCCCCTGCTGCTCCTGAGTCAGAGTAGGGAGAGGATCACACCCTCTACTGACCCATCATGCTCCTTGGTAGACAGGAGGTCAGGGAGAGGCTCACTCTCCTCTTCCACCCCATCATCTGTCGCCAAGAGCATACTCACTTCGGACCTCTCGAAGTGGGGCTTGAGGCGGTTTACGTGAAGGACCCGCAGAGGGTTCCTTGGAGCCTGCAAATCAACCAGGTAGGTGACGTCACTTTTGCGCTCCTTTACCTCATATGGCCCAGTCCACTTGTCCTGCAAGGCACAAGGTGCCACTGGGGCCATGACCCACACTTTTGCCCAGGTTGAAATTCGACCAGAGTGGCATTCTGGTCATACCATCTCTTCATTTCTTCCTGGCTTGCTTCTAGGTTCGCCTGAGCGAGTTTCCTGAAGCGGGCAGTTTGGTTTCTAAAGGCCAGCATGTAGCTAAATACATCCTGGGGAGTTTTCCTGGGAGCTGCCTTCCAGCCTTCCTTTACCAAACTCAGAGGTCCTCTGACAGGGTGGCCATACAGGAGCTCAAAGGGGCTGTACCCAAGAGACTTCTGAGGCACCTCCCTGTACGCAAAGAGTAGGCATGGCAAGAGGACGTCCCACTTACGCCTCATGGGTTCTGTTAGACCCTTGATCATGCCTTTCAAGGTCTGGTTGAATCTCTCCACCAGACCGTTTCCTTGTGGGTGGTAAGGAGTGGTGAACTTGTAGGTTACACCACACTCCTTCCACAGGGATGTGTAGGAGGGTCCCGTTTTACCATCTAACAGACACCCACACCCCATTCTGCAATACCCTTCAAACCTGGCATCCCTAGATAAGCCCCACCACTGAGGCCTAGATAAAGGGTCTTTAAGTTGTCCACGGTCCTTCACTTTCTTACAAATCCACACATAGGCCCAAGTTCACCTTCTCACAGACCTACATACAAGACCAACCATACCTTTGTAAGAGATATGTATAGGCCCAATAACTTAAGAACTGGTCTCATAGACTTCACTAACCTGACAGCAGAGGCTTGCGCCATCCTCCGCGACAAACTCTCCCCCTCCCCCTTGTAAATTTCCACAGTTACGAGAATTAGATTAGCCCACACACGTAGGACATTTTTGGTACATCTGGCGGTTTCACAAGTACATGTGCAATATTTTTAGTTAAGAAACTTTCCGCGCTTGCTTAATCGAACCTGTGAAAGACGGGCTGCGTGACAAAGAATTAATGTATTAAAATGTTAACTCTGAGCTTTCTTATGGTAAAAATTATCCTTTGTTTACTTTTTGCGGTCAGGAGCACTGACCACCTGTCAAAAGCCCCTAATTTCACCATGATACCACTTCTCAGTCCTATGGGTGGAATTTTCCATAGTTACAAGAGGGCGGTCAAAGGCTGCGTCAGGACCTACGTCAGAGAGGGTAAAACTTCTGCATTCAAGCATATAAAACAGCTGCACCCAGGGTGTGGCTTCGAATTCTCTTCAAACCAGCACCCAGGTGCCGTGTGAGGGTTCCCGACTGATCAATCGCTCCTGACTGGGCCCAGAGCTCCTATTGCCAAGGTGATAATGCTCCTACTTAATGATTTTGCCTATTGACTTTGTCAGTCTATCTGACTTAATAATTTTGCCTATTGGCTTTGTCAGATTTCGCCTATTGACTTTGTCAGTCTATCTGACTTAATAATTTTGCCTATTGCCTTTGTCAAATTCTGCCCATTGACTTTGTCAGACTATCTGACTCAATAATTCTGCCTTTTGGCTTTGTCAGATTTTGCCTATTGACTTTGTCAGTCTATCTGACTTAATAATTTTGCCTATTGCCTTTGTCAAATTCTGCCCATTGACTTTGTCAGACTATCTGACTCAATAATTCTGCCTTTTGGCTTTGTCAGATTATTTACTTCAGGTCATCTGTACCCAAGCAATTGCATTTATTTCAGGTTAAATGTGTAGTCTTGAATATTGTTATTTTATCTCAATAAGAAGTTTGTCCTCTGAATGCTATCATTTGCAACACTCTTGAATTCAGGGCTGCCCCTTGATCGGCTGCTCATGGATTAATTTATAGATATACATTTCTGTTTGAATTGAACCAATTGATCTTTAACATTGTTGATGCAGTTATTTCTGATCTTACCCATATGTTGATGGGCAACACTTAAATTGAAGTATTTTCTTTTATGCTTTTGAATTGTTTAATAAACTATGATATTTTAACACATGGTTCTTTCTTGCCAAGTGACCGAGCAAAGTGTGAAAGAGATTCTGAGAGGGGAGAGGTACGCAGAAGAGTGTGACCAACCACAACGTTCCCTCTAACAAAGTGGCGACCACGAACGAGGGTCTCGGTCGGCGAGTCATCCAACATGTGGTCTTGAGACACACGCACGGGTTTCCCCTCCAGGCTGCACCTCGGACGCTCCGCTGCCCCCGCCCGCCTGGGTAAGTCAGGGATGGTTTTGTTTTTCTTCCTTGAATTTACCTCAGGTTGTGGCTTGTGGGGTGGTCCGTCCCGGCTGTCGTGTCCTCTGGGGTTTCCCCTGTGTCTGCTCTCTTGTTCCCCTGTGGCTGACTGTCTTGCCACGACGTCCTCTGTGGCTGGTCATATTTTGTGAGGCGTCTTTTTGGTCCTTCCCTCTCTGCTGTCCTATACTTCGTTTTGCTTTCTTTCTGCGTGGGGTCTCTTCACCTTTCTTGTTATTCTGTTGCCATATGTGTCGTGTATTTGCCTTTTTTCATGTATATTGTTATTTGAGGTATTTGCCGCATGATTTGTGTGTTTATTTTTTATTGTGTTTCTTTTTAATTGTATGGCTTGAGGTTTGAGTCCTGTGCCGAGTCTCTCCTATGTGACTGGCCGAATTCTGGCATGTATTTGCTGCTTGATACATGCATTTGAGATATTTACCGCATAATTTGTATGTTTGTTTTTTCTTTCGGTTTTGCCATTAGTGGTTGCTGTTTGAGGTTTGAGTCCTGTGCCGAGTCTCTCCTATGTGACTGGCCAAATTCTGGCATGTGTTTGCTGCTTAATACATGCATTTGAGATATTTACCGCATAATTTGTATGTTTGGTTTTTCTTTCGGTTTTGCCAGTTGTGGTTGCTATTTGGGGTTTGAGTCCTGTGCCGAGTCTCTCCTATGTGACTGGCCGAATTCTGGCATGTATTTGCTGCGTGATACATGCATTTGAGATATTTACCGCATAATTTGTATGTTTGGTTTTTCTTTCGGTTTTGCCATTTGTGGTTGCTATTTGATGTTTGGGTCCTGTGCCAGCTCTCTTATGTGCCTGGCCGCATTTTGGCGTGTGTTTGCTGCCTGATACATGCATTTGAGGTCTTTACCGCATAATTTGTGTGTTTGTGTTTTTTTTGTTTGTTTTTTTTTCTCTTCGATTTTGCTATCAGTAGTGGCTGATATTTGGGGTTTGCGTCGTGTGTTTGCTCTCACTTGGTGAGTTTCTCCGTGGCTGGCTGCCCACCTTCTGGTATGCGGTGGTCATGCATTTGTGGTTCTGAGGGTCTTTGGTTTCAGTGACTGTTGTCCTGCCCTCGGGTCCTCTTGGGGTATGGTCTGCCCACCATTGTAGGTGGTGTTCATGGGTGTATTCACACATTCATTCTTCGCCCTCTCTGTTTGGTCCCGTTCTGACTCTCTCCTGCACTGCTTGGGTACTCTTCTCTTTCTGTCTCTTAAGTTTTTTTCGGTCTCTGGTAGGCGCTTTTCTCATTTGTTAGCTGCGCCACTCCGGATTGAGGAACTTCCTGTGTCAGATCGTTTGTCACTTTCTGTCGTGCCTTCAGCCTTCTTCGGCTCTCTGCCAACGCGGAAAGAGGAAGTCCCTGTCGAACGATCGCAGCTGCCCTGCAGCTCCCCCTAGCTCCGCCTTTTCTCTTTGTTTCCTCGCACTCTGTTCTTCCTCACATTGATGGTTTTCGTTTTTCTTCAGAAATGCATTTCATTTATTTAATACTTGTTTATTTTTTGTTCATTGTGTCTGTTTTTTGTGTCTCATCTTTTTGATGATAGTTCTGTCTGTTGTTCCACGCTAGCCCCCCCAGTTGTTGCCGTTCTGCCAGCTCTACCGACCATAGCCGAGTGGCAGACTGCCAGTTATTTTGGTGCTCAGTTGCCCACACACACCTTCTTGGTCCGGTTTAGCGGCGACTGCGCTAGGTAGCTGTTGTCTGGATTGCTGTGCCTTTTAATTTTAGCTGTGATCCCGCTAAGTAGTTACATTATTTTTCGGCCCTCATTGCGCGCACTTTGCGCCTCTTTTCTGTCTCTCACACATTTTGTCTGCCTTTTGCCTTGCGTCCAGTGGCAGCCAAAAGGAGGGGTGGTGGTGTATCCCCACTCCTCTTGTATTGTCCCCTTTTGATTACCCTCGTTATGTCCCTTGACCCCCCACAGATCATAAGTCTTCTCATTCATTCAGTCCGTGGTACGGCCACTGCAGTCTATCACACCTCCCTGGACCGCTTTACCCCTCTTACACGCCATCAAAGTGACATTCTTGCAGCCGCATGGAATACTTTAGGAATCACCTTTACCCCCACTACTGAGCTACGCCTTGCCCTCCTGTCTCTCGTAGACTATCCGCCCTCATTCAACGTCTCCTCCCAGTCACTGCCTCCACCAGATACCACCCGCCCGGATCTGCTGTGGCCTGGCCATTCCTCTAATTCCTCTTCATCCTCCCCACCCTCATTAAGTTCTTCTGTTTATTTTGTTAATTCTCCCCCCGTCATTTACACAGACGACGAGTCTAACTCCGCACATTCTACAGCACTTTCTGAAGAAGCAACACTCCCTCGTCTTTCCGCTCCTGCATCTCCCACAGCATCAGCATCCAGTAGTGCTCACCCTCAACCATTGTCTTCTGCTGATGAGTCCCCACTCCTTGTGGCACTCCTGCAGGACTACTCAGTAGACCTACAGGTCCCTGCACCTGACGTTCCCACTGCGCAACCCCCGACTTGTCCATCTCCGCACTTCCACCCATTGTAGGGAATGAATGACTCATCCCCTGATACTACAGCCTCTCCCATCATCGTGTATTTAGTGAACAACAACGTGGTAGGTCTCTCCACTGGTCACCCATCGTCCTTTTGTTACGTCACACCTTTAGCAAACACTGTCCTTCTCACTATATTTCAAGCCCTAGGGATCGATTATACTCAAGCACAGCAAATAACGCTTTCGCTTGCACCAGCTTTTCCGCATCCTATCGTCACCAAGGTCAAAGAACAAAAACATTGCAAGCACTGACACTTTAGGAAACACTCTAGTCTCTTCAATTATTATTAGTCCCCATGAACAGAATTCTGAGTACCTGTGTTCATAAAACACCACATTATATTTGCATACGTATTCGTTTAATAGCACCAGGCTTAGAGATACCTACTACCTTAACCTCATCCTACCCCCGCAACCCACTGCAGAGCAAGATCATTGCATCTCTCTCTGACAACCAACTCCAATTTCCTGATTTCTCCCCCAACGGGATATACACCGGACCAGACGAACAGGACTTGAGGAAAGCACTGTGTCACTTTATTATTAGCGCCATAGGAGAGGAGCTAGTAGAAGACGTCCCTACCCCTACCCTTGACACTCACTCTCCTACCGCTGAATACTCGCCTGACATCTAAGTGCATCCCTTTCCAACAAAAAATTGACTTTCACCCTCAAAAACATTGTATTTTTAAAACAACATTCATGAATGGCATTTTGAGCTCTACTGTGTATAAAACTTCTACCCACTTTCACATCTTCTTCATTATACGTCCCAATGGATCGCTACTGACTGCCATATTATCTAGCACATGGCCAAGGCACCCACTCCAGAGTTATATTGCTGAAGCCTGCTTCGACGGCCAGCTTCGCTTCCCCCTTTATACTCCAGCACAAGAGCGGGACCTACAGGACGGGGTATATGATATTGTCATTCAGGCAGTACAGCAAGAACTCATCAGAGACATTGTCCCTAGCACCTGAGAAAACGCGATCCTGTAATTTAGGCCTTGCCTAAAGCGCCTAGGATTACGCATATCCACATGGCGACTCCACTCCATCATGTTTTAAGAACATTCGGAGGCCAGGAACACCATATCGTAAAGCACTGCAGTGAGCTTCATAAGCATACGGCAAAAATGACTCATCCTTGGCCGTCAGAGGGAAGCTTTGACCCTATAATATTGGAGCATGCCACCACCTTTCTAGATACAAAGTACTCCGGTACTAAACTACAGAAGAGGAAGGCTACTCTAGACCTCTGGCGCATTTTTAAAGATAAAGTTAGAACACACTCTGACCCCACATCACCGGTTGTACCCAATGCTCCGCCCCCACCACCTTATCACTTTAGCGGTATGTATACCGAGCTCACTAATAAGGAGCAACTGGAACTACCAGTCACCACTAATGAGTCCCCGGCTGTAGGTTTTCAGCCATTACCCACCGAGGCATCTTCCTCACCGCACCTCGGCCCAGAATTACACGTCACACAGGTTGAGGAATTTCAGGCTTCCCACACGTCACCTAGTCACCCGAACCACCACATGACCAGATCACTGACCCCACCCATGCCTCCCGGGCATGTATACCCTCACCTCACAGAACTGCGCAGCATGCACTTGCCTCTCCCTAACGACACAGTAAGGGACACAGCAGTATCTGGTATCCCAGGTCTTGTAGATGCACAACTGTCACTAAAATTTACACCAACAGTCAATACTGCACACCCCCGCCCAGGTGGAGACGATGAGGAAGGCTCTGACTCTGTCTCTCAGACATCATCTCGTCACTCGCATGACTCCGTCTTTCAAGCCCTGCCCTGTCCCTCGCGCTCACCTGTTATTGTCACCTATGATCTCAGCACTAAACAATCCTCTAAATCAAACCCCTTCCGTGACACGGACACTAAACAACAACATGACCCCAACCCATTCCACGACACCGATACACACCTGGGTTCAAATTCGCACCCCCAATTGCAAAATAACATGCCCTTCATGGCTGCTGCCCCCCATGCTGAGGTACCAGGATCTGGCCTTATGACAGAGCAGCGACAGTTCATTGAGTTCCCCGACCCGCCACCACTGGACATAACAGACAGACAGTGTGTTCCTCTCACTGGTCTTCCATCCGCGTATGGCAATTATAGACAAAATGCAGACTTGAGCAAAAGCACCAGCCTGGAAAGTATTTCATCACAGCACCTTGAAGAAGAACAGTCACACATGCATCAATCACCTAGTCACGCAGATCAGGTGAACTCCATAAGACGCTTGTCATTTAAATTAGAGAACATGAACAAAAGCGTTGTGGACATGCTCCATAAAGTCAACACCCCAACATCACCCTCACCCACGCTGCACCGCCTCGTGAAACACCACCCAAAGACAAATATCAGTAGGAATGGGGAAGGGAGCAGACAATATCGCTTTAATGAGCACCCCTCCCACCGTGACGTTGCCGCCTCTGGAATGACACAAACATTCACTAACACACACCAAGACCACCACTTCCCAACAGCATTAGGGCGGGAAAAGACACCTCCACGGGTGCTAGAAGGCCACAATCCACTGTTTGGTGACATCCCAATATATTGTGAACACCCGCAGGAACATGACCCAGTGGTAAGAAGAAAGGAAAGGACCACCGAGGCACAGAGACTTAAAGTCTTGGGGACACATGGACGCCCCGACGACATACTATATGACGTCTCGGGCTCTGCTTCCTTACGCACCATTAGGATGAAGAATAGACGTAACATGATGTATCTCAGTAGACCCCTTCCACCAAAAGCTAGTAATGACCTCACTCCCAATGAGATAGTGACATTGGGGGAAGGTTCAGATTATGCAGTTAACCCTTTTACAGACGATTTGGCAGGTTGGTCAGAGCCCTTGGCGCCACAAATGCGCCCTTGGCCAAGGGAAGGCTCTTTCGAACCTCAGTACATGGCGACAGCAGTTGAATGCATCCTCAAAGGATTAGGAGATCAGGATTGGGACTATGACTACATGAGGGAGAGCCTCAAAGTCTGGCAGAGATATGCTCGCCAGTATGATTCTACAGGACCCACAGCGCAACGCCCTGGGGTAACACGCCAGATGCCACTGCTCTATAAAAACATCATTGATCCCCCCATCTATATCCCCTGGTCTACATTAGACAAAGAAAATGTCAAAAAGGCGCTCCCACCCCTCACAGAGGGTGCGGGAAAATGGATTGCAGCTTTTGAAAATTGCACCACGGGCAACAACATAGCAATCGGAGATGTAAAATGCCTGCTGATCTCCCTCATTGGAGAAGATGCAGAAGATCTTTTCATACGTATTCATAAAAATCTTACCAAGACAAACACCAAACATGATGGGGTTTCCTTCAACGAGATTAGAACAGTAGCATGGGCTGAGTTGCGCAGGAAATTCCCTGATGTTCCTGACATTGGGGCTCTGTTGTCACAGACTATGCAACCAAATGAGGACCCTGCCAACTATCTTTCTAGAATGAAAGAAAAGTGGCACCAGGAGTTAGGGCAACGATGGGACGCAAATGGAGGATATGGGAGACTATTTTACCACACAGTAAAGAAAGGTTTGCCAACTGAAGTGCAGGAGAAATTAGATGGCATTGTAGCAATGGAATGCAAGCCATGGGCAGAGATACAAGATCACATTGTACATTACTGTAAAAAGAGACAGGAACAGGAGAAGACTAGACAGCTGGCAATAGAGAATGCCGCTGCCAAACTAGTACAGCAGAAACTCAATAAGAAAAAAGACAATGTTGACACAGTCATGCTCGCGGCACCCGTCACTCAAATGACAGCAGTAACATCCTTCCCTCAGGCTGCCATGAATGCTCTTGCAGGCAATGCCCAACTTGCACCTCAGCAGGTACAAGCACCACCTGCAGTACAGTACATACAAGCTCAACCCCAACAAGCCATACAGTATGTCCAGCAGCCACAACAGGCAATGACACAATACATGCCAGCACCACCTGAGTACAGCACCAACATACAGCCCTATTACAATAACAGACCGAATATGAACTGGAACACGGGTGGACAAGGAAGGGGGCGAGGGATGGGACAGCAAAGGTTTCCACAACAGCCAGGACAAGGGGCACCACCAATAATATGTTACTATTGCCAGAAACAAGGCCATATCCAGAGAGACTGTAACAGTAAAAAGCGCGATATGGGTCAGCAATATATGCGTCCTGGTTACCAAGCACAGGCACCATTCCAACAACAACAGCGCACACAGCCACCCCCCAGCAGCCCCAAGTACTATACTCATATGTGCAACCAACACAGCAACAGCAAGTGCAGCTCCAAGCGCCCCCAATGCTTCAGGTTCAGCCAGCGGTCCAACAAATGCAGATTCCAATGCAACAATCACAGCCACAGCAACAGGCTACTTACCAGATGATCCCCCAAACACAAAACAATGTACCTCTAGGAGGAACAATTGTTGCCTCCAGCAACCCCTTTACTCAGGGCACCATCCAGCAATATCAGCATGGAGGATACACTGGCTAGGACAGCCCACAGACAACTCTTGTGTGCCCAATTTTGTCATGCACAAGCAATACTGAAGAGGACCCTATTGCAAGTGTTATGATAAATAACAAAATATACAGTTTTCTTGTTGACACAGGTGCCACATACTCCTGCATTACAGGTGGCCCTCTGCCCATTTCAACCAAAACAGCGGACACACAGGGATTTTCTGGGGCAATAGCAAGGGTCCCCTTCACCAAGCCAGTCTCAATGGAGATAGGAGGCCATACAGTGGAGCAGCCTCTGCTCTATTCACCCAGTTCCCCAGTCAATCTTTTAGGACGCGACCTCATGGCCAAACTAAACATGACCATCCACTTTGATGACAATGGAACAATGATTTGCTCCATTCCAGGTACTCCACTAACTAGGATGATGGCAGTCACTGCACAGTCTTCTTTAGATAGCCAAGTCAGAGCACGACCAGTGAATGAGCAGGCCTTCTCTGCAGCTGTCCACACAATTGTCGCCACCACTCCCGAATTACGAGGTCGCACAGTTCAGCTACCAAAAGAATTTCTCTTTAGACCCCAAGTACCAGACTCACCAGTATTAGATAAAAACTTGATTTTTGACATCTGCGCCCTTGAAATAACACCCACCTATGGTGCCTTCCTGGCATGCGATGACAATGCCCACACATGGGCTTGTGTCATCTTCCTTGAACAGGAAGGATTGGTCAGACACATTTCAGATGCTCAGCTATTTGGATCCCCTGAGGAATATTCTAAAACCGAGATTATCTATGATAACAATGTGCCCGTCTCAGTGATAGTGGAAATTAGAACACCAACGATCACCCCTGACTATGATTCTGTGCGAGAAGCCGATTTGGCTCAGGTACCAGCACATCTTTGGACAACAGGCCCAAATGATGTGGGCCTTATTAGATCTGCCAGGCCATTTAAGATAACACTCAAACAAGGTGCTATCCTGCCCAGAATAAAACAGTACCCCTTGTCTAAAGCAGCAGAGGAGGGCATAGCCCCCACTATACAGGCATTACTAGAACAGGGAGTAATTTATCCTTGTATCTCTCCGTGTAACACAGCCCTTTTTCCTGTGAGGAAGGGGAAGACAAATCAATGGCGTTTGATACACGATCTTCGCGCAATTAACAGCATAGTAGTACCAGAATTCCCTATTGTCCCAGACCCCTCTGTCATTCTCACCAATGTCCCCCCGGATGCACAGTACTTTTCTGTCATCGACCTGAAAAATGCCTTTTTCAGCATTCCTTTGCACCCAGATAGTCAATACCTCCTGGCGTTCTCATTCAGAAATGTGCAATTTTCGTACACAAGGTTAGCTCAAGGGTACTGTGAGTCCCCTAGTGTTTTTAACAGGGTCGTCAAAGAAGACTTGTCCAATTTCCAATGTGACAGCACCTTACTGCAATATGTCGATGACATACTGCTTTGCAGCCCCACCGAACAACAATGTAGGAAAGACACCATCCTCTTGCTCACCACGCTGGCACAAAGAGGATATAAAGTTGACAAACAAAAAGTACAGTATTGTCAGGAAGAGGTACACTACCTAGGACAGCTACTGTCTGCATCAGGCAGGCGAGTGACTCCAGGTCGAGTTGAGGCAATAAAAGGCACTCCTGAACCCCAGACAGTTAAAGACATGCAAAAATTCCTCGGCTTGGTTAATTATGTCCGCCAATGGGTTTTTGATTTCGCAACAATAACTGCCCCATTGCTGAAAGCTGTGAAAATGGGCAAAGACAGACATAATAAAATTGAATGGACACCTGAAATGAGAACAGCCTACACCCAGCTCAAAGATGAGATAACAAATGCACCAGTGTTAGGATCACCTGATTACACAAAAGAATTCTACCTCTTCACTCACTGTGATGGGTTAGTCATGACAGCAGTACTCACTCAAAAATACCCCATGGGCCATAAGCCAATTGCTTATTTCAGCGGAATGCTGGACTCTGTCATGAAAGGCCATTACCCTTGCGAACAGGCCCTTGCTGCCGCAGCATTTGCTGTTGAAAAAAGTACCCCCATTGTAATGGGTTCCCCACTAACAATGTACACTGAACATGCTGTTTTTGCAATAATACAGAAAGCTAAAACAACACTGACAACGCAAAGAGTGTCAGGCTACGAAGTCATACTGTCATTACCTTCTCTGAAAATTGTCAAATGTCACACCGTAAACCCCGCCACATTTTTTGCCCATCCAATTGCCACCTCAGATGATGACAACCATGATTGTGCCACTTATTCACCAGATGAGTCAGGAGCAGCCAAAGAAGATCCCTTACCAAATAGTACTATATACTTTGTTGATGGCTCCTCTACCATTGATCAAGAAACAGGCATAAGATACACAGGAGCAGCAGTAGTTAAAGCACAGCAAAATGACTCCTCTGATTCCTTAGACATCGTGCAGCAGCTTACACTCCCATCACATTATTCTGCCCAGGCAGCTGAACTGGTAGCACTCATAGCTGCCCTAAACATTGGAGCTGAGGACCGCATTACAATTTATTCAGATTCTGCATATGTCACTACAACAACTCACTCCAGCATCCTCCGCTGGAGAAGGCGCGGCTTCCTTAAATCAGATGGTACACCTGTCATTCACAAAATGTTACTTGAAGAACTTATTGAGGCCCTTACACTACCAGCTGAAGTAGCCGTAGTAAAATGCACAGCGCACACTAATGGCCAAGATTTTGTCTCCAGAGGTAACGCTCTGGCTGATTGGGCAGCTAAAGCTGCAGCCAGAGGCCCCACAGTAACAGGCCCATCAATACAAACAGCACCGGAAGTCCAACTTGCACCTATCTTTTTGTCCCAAACAGTACCTCCGACAGAGCACGACACCAGCAGTGAACACAGTTCAGACACACCACCCCAATTACCAACACCATTTGATATTGACAAAACGCGACAATACGATCATACTGCACAACTACACCTCAGAGAAATGCAAGAAAGTGCACCAGATCAAGAGAAAGAGTTATGGAAGAAGAGGGGAGTACAGCAGGACTCCGCCGACTTCGTATACAGACAAACAGTAACAGGGAAACCGGTGATGCCACAGGCTTTGTTACAAGTGGCATTAGATCAACTCCACCTTCCCACACATGTCACCCGAGACAATATGTCTGTCACTTTGCAAACAGACTGGTTCATCCCCAATGCCTATGAACAGATACAATTGTATGTTAATAAATGTCTCATTTGCCAACAATACTCCCCAGCCCCTACGCTCAAAACTGTTGCCTCTACAATTCCTAGACCATCAGGCCCCTTCAAAGAGTTACACATTGACTATGTCGATATGATCGATCGCTGTCAAAACTATCGCTATCTCATTGTGGTAGTATGTCCATTCTCACGCTGGATCGAAAGTGGACCTTGCGTCCACTGCGATGCCAAAGCAGCTGCCACATTTCTATTACGTGATGTCATTCCTCGCTGGGGCATCCCAGACTCCATCCGGACCGATAACGGAAGTCATTTTTCAAATGCCATCTTTTCCTTCCTGACCACAATGCTAGGCATCAAACACAAGCTGACCTCAGCTTACCACCCACAAAGCAACGGCATTTGTGAGCGCCTTAACGGCCTGCTCAAAAACAAAATAAGTAAGATAAGTGCCACAATAGGAAAGAAATGGCTTTATTGCCTGCCCATAGCACTGTTTGCACTAAGAAACTCCCCAAGTTCGGATCATCACCTCACACCCCATCAGCTTGTCACTGGACGATCCATAAATGTAACAGTTCCATCCACACGCCCCAAATTAGATAGTGAGTCATCATCTGAGATAGTTAAGGCAGAACTCTACCACTATCTGTGCCAACTAACCAGCGCAGCGCAGTTCCTTTCTATCCAGATATCCAAGAGAAAGGGGAAGGGCCCCACCGATCCTGAGCTCCCACCAATCTGTCCCGGGACGCAGATCTTCATCCGGAAAAACGTCAGACGCTGGAGGGACCCTAAATTCGAGGGCCCATTCCAGGTGATCGACTCGTCACCAACTGCAGTACGAATAGCTGAAAGAAAAGCATGGATCCATCGCAGTCACGTCCGCTTGGACCCCGCACCACCTCCGCCAATCGACTAGAGGAGGGACAGGACATACCCTTGGTACAGCTCCACGAGGACAGCGGGTTTCCATCCTCCTTTGATGACGAAGATAATAACCGCCATGAGCATAATATCGAGGACCTGAGTGGGAATGCAAAGTTATGTATTTCACTTGTCTTAACATTTTGCCTTTTTTCCACTATAACGTTGGCCGCACTTAATTGGTACTTGTTTTATGTTGCAACTTTTAAGCCACATTTGTCTGCTAAAATTATTGTACCATTCTCAAAACAACCAGTTGTGCCAGAAAATACAACTGCACAAAAACACTTCCCGCCCCACACTGAAGATTCATCACTTCCACAGCATACCACTGATAGTGCACACACTAGTACACACCCCACACGCATAGCTACTTTCACAGACCCAAGTATTACTACTACTCCGTGGGATAGGCTTCTAGAGATTACAGTAGGTCCCCCAGTGAACCGCAGTCCCAACTCCCGCAACATTCGCAGATTTAGAAGAGGTAGACCAAGGTTCTGGAGGAGTCATAGACCAACAAAAGATAATGACAAACAAGATTTGGCCACCGCTCTCCAGGACACAGTGGTCCACGTTGCACGCCAACATCCCAGACCTGATTTCCACTCCATACGTCCTGACACACTTAATAACGACCATGAAGCCCATAGTGCCCTGCTAGATAACATGTGGTACCGGCACATGTTTCAAATAGGGAGAAAGGTAACAAAAGAAGCATGCTTTGTGTGCTCACACATCCCGCATGCAGTTGGCGCAGACAAAATGGTGTTCCCACAAGAAATACCACCCCCAACGGCCAAATGCCTCCTCCATTTGTTTCTTTGCCGTATCTACGGCCAAATACAGCTTTTCTCAGCAGAGATAGACACTGTGTTTGTAAACACCACCGCGTGGGATTCTAACTATCTAACACACATGGTTGTCACTGATGCATTGCAATTCGAGACAGAAAATGAGAATTTGTATAGATGGGAATCACCTAGATGGGAGACACCGCTCACAACTCATGAGCATGAATTCAAAGCATCAGGGTTTTTTATGTTCACATCCCCCCGGCACTATGTAAGGAGACAATAAACAAACAACTCCATAACAAACCCCCGATACACGAAAGTAACAGTTCACACGTTGCCAACTGTCCATGTCAATATAGGTCTGTGCTGCTCTTGCAGGCCCATGTGTATTTTGATAACAAATGGCATGGCCCAGACGCCCTGGTATGTAAGGCAGCTTCCTTGGGAGAACCCTTTGCAAAAACAGAATATCAACAGAATATTGATTGGGATGTTGAGACTCAGTGTGAGGAGGTGTGGGCAGAGGAAACTAGACGGTACACCTTTGGGAAGGGAACAGCTTACAAATGGAAGAGAGCATATAAACTAAAACATCCTCTTCTTTGCTTCCTAGGTAACGGTACTCGCCCTGTGGGCAGCAACACAAACTGTAACACAACAATTTTTAATTTGGACCTCCAAGACGGCACCGCCAGCCTCATGGACATCTTTTGGGCATGTGGAGAACGCATCTACCCCCAGTTGCCTCCTCGATGGAAGGGCCTATGCACCATGGTTACCATGCACGAGCTGCATCTCGTTGTCCCGGCATCCAACATCTCTCAAGTGTTTGAGCACCCCATGACAAATGACGTCACCCTGCTTCACCGGCACCGACGGAAGGCTCAATACTTCGCTAACGATGCCTTCGCCGAAATTCCTGAAGAATTTCGCCTGTTCAATGGTGCCCAGGAATTCTTTGGAGGCCTGTGGCCCATTTGGCAAACATCAGCTAATGCCCGGTGGCTACAGGTCACACGATACGAACTAATGACTCTGATAAATAACACCCGAGATGGGTTCAACGCCATACAGGAAGAGTTAAGGCCTTTAAGGCTTATGGTTCTAGAGCATAGATATGTTCTAGATCAACTCACAGCTATGCAGGGTGGTGTATGCAGTTCCATCGGAAAGAGCTGCTGCACTTTCATACCGGCTAATGATGCCACAAACGGGTCGCTCGCTAAGGCCATTGAGGACTTGGGCAACCTGGGAAAAAGATGCGTGACGAAAGCGGTGCCGCTGCAGATCCTATCACGGACTGGTTCAACTTGAACTGGATGCCTTCATGGCTATCTGCTATCTTGAAAATTGTGCTACCTATTTGTTGTGTTGTCCTGGTAATGTGTTGCGGTGCACAGCTAGTAATTAAATGTGTCAACAGATGCAGCACCAAAGCAGTAGGAATGAATTACGTTCACACTGGAATTAATAACAATGCACAGTATCAGGACATGGACCGTGCTCCCGGGGATGGAAATGGGCAGATCCATGTGCAACTCTTAGAACAACCTGCCCCTCCTGCCTCTTCAAACACACCTACAGCTCCACCGGTTCCACCACCTAGATACGCCTTAAGGGAGGAGCATGACATTAACGGGTATGATGAGTTAGCTCCCGAGGATGGGGGAGAATACGTTACTATAACACCTGAATTGCCACCACAGACAGTATGCATGTATATTAGTGACCCACTCGGTATGCACCAAGCCCCTGAGGGTCCAGCAAAGTACTGTGTCACAGACGTGTTCAATAATGAACAAGAGAAGGGATGTGTAGGAGGGTCCCGTTTTACCATCTAACAGACACCCACACCCCATTCTGCAATACCCTTCAAACCTGGCATCCCTAGATAAGCCCCACCACTGAGGCCTAGATAAAGGGTCTTTAAGTTGTCCACGGTCCTTCACTTTCTTACAAATCCACACATAGGCCCAAGTTCACCTTCTCACAGACCTACATACAAGACCAACCATACCTTTGTAAGAGATATGTATAGGCCCAATAACTTAAGAACTGGTCTCATAGACTTCACTAACCTGACAGCAGAGGCTTGCGCCATCCTCCGCGACAAACTCTCCCCCCTCCCCCTTGTAAATTTCCACAGTTACGAGAATTAGATTAGCCCACACACGTAGGACATTTTTGGTACATCTGGCGGTTTCACAAGTACATGTGCAATATTTTTTAGTTAAGAAACTTTCCGCGCTTGCTTAATCGAACCTGTGAAAGACGGGCTGCGTGACAAAGAATTAATGTATTAAAATGTTAACTCTGAGCTTTCTTATGGTAAAAATTATCCTTTGTTTACTTTTTGCGGTCAGGAGCACTGACCACCTGTCAAAAGCCCCTAATTTCACCATGATACCACTTCTCAGTCCTATGGGTGGAATTTTCCATAGTTACAAGAGGGCGGTCAAGGGCTGCGTCAGGACCTACGTCAGAGAGGGTAAAACTTCTGCATTCAAGCATATAAAACAGCTGCACCCAGGGTGTGGCTTCGAATTCTCTTCAAACCAGCACCCAGGTGCCGTGTGAGGGTTCCCGACTGATCAATCGCTCCTGACTGGGCCCAGAGCTCCTATTGCCAAGGTGATAATGCTCCTACTTAATGATTTTGCCTATTGACTTTGTCAGTCTATCTGACTTAATAATTTTGCCTATTGGCTTTGTCAGATTTCGCCTATTGACTTTGTCAGTCTATCTGACTTAATAATTTTGCCTATTGCCTTTGTCAAATTCTGCCCATTGACTTTGTCAGACTATCTGACTCAATAATTCTGCCTTTTGGCTTTGTCAGATTTTGCCTATTGACTTTGTCAGTCTATCTGACTTAATAATTTTGCCTATTGCCTTTGTCAAATTCTGCCCATTGACTTTGTCAGACTATCTGACTCAATAATTCTGCCTTTTGGCTTTGTCAGATTATTTACTTCAGGTCATCTGTACCCAAGCAATTGCATTTATTTCAGGTTAAATGTGTAGTCTTGAATATTGTTATTTTATCTCAATAAGAAGTTTGTCCTCTGAATGCTATCATTTGCAACACTCTTGAATTCAGGGCTGCCCCTTGATCGGCTGCTCATGGATTAATTTATAGATATACATTTCTGTTTGAATTGAACCAATTGATCTTTAACATTGTTGATGCAGTTATTTCTGATCTTACCCATATGTTGATGGGCAACACTTAAATTGAAGTATTTTCTTTTATGCTTTTGAATTGTTTAATAAACTATGATATTTTAACACATGGTTCTTTCTTGCCAAGTGACCGAGCAAAGTGTGAAAGAGATTCTGAGAGGGGAGAGGTACGCAGAAGAGTGTGACCAACCACAACGTTCCCTCTAACAGATGTCATATACTTCGATATGAAATTGGTCCCCCTATCAGAAACCACCTCTCTGGGGAATCCCACACGGGAAAAGATCCCCATTAACGCCCGGCCCACCACTGGCGCCGTCGTTGTCCTGAGAGGGATTGCCTCCGGGTACCGGGTGGCATGGTCCACCAAGACCAGGATGTACCTGTTGCCCATGGCTGTCTTGGGATCCAGTGGCCCCACAATATCCATCCCTACCCTTTCAAAGGGTGTTCCAACAACCGGAAAAGGTTGGAGAGGAGCTTTGACCTTCCTCCCACTCTTACCACTTGCCTGGCAAGTCTGGCAAGACCTACAGTGTGCATCTGACTGCCTTTGCATTTGGGGCCAAAAGAAGTGGGTGACAAGCCTGTCAAAGGTCTTGTCCTGCCCCAAATGTCCTGCCAAAGGCACGTCATGAGCCAGACCCAGTAGGAAGGTCCTGAAGCGCTGGGGTACCACCAGCACACAGGCTGACCCAGGCTCAGCAACCTTAGGCTCACTGTATAGGGAGACCATTCTCCCAGTAGATCAGATGTGACCCGGACTGATTACCAGCTGCCTGGTCTGCAGCCTGCCGCCGCAGACCCTCCAGAGCACTCGTTCTGCTCCCTGCAGAACTCCTCCCTGGTGGGACCCCCTTCTTGCTGCCAATGGGTCAGCTCAGAGATGTCTCCCAGTTCGGCTACCTGCTCCCCTGTAGGCACCGGGCGTCCCCTCGAGGTCCGCTTCCTCCCGGTCCGTGGGAACTTCGGGGGCCGGTTTCCCGCGCCCCCTGCCCTTTCTCTTGGCAGGGACTTGGGCCACTGTTTCAGGCTCCAAGTCCTCTTGATCACCCTTTCTGGCTGCCATTGACCGAGTAGACACGCATGCCCACTCTGGCAACCCAAGCATCTGCAAGTGAGACATGAGCTCAACCTCCTTCCATGAGGACTGCTCCAGGTTGTTTCCTAGCAGACAATCTACAGGCATGGTAGGGCTCACAACCACCCTCAAGGGACCTGAGACCCCCATTCCAGAGGGAACCTGCGCCACCATACACTGGCGCTCAGAGTTGTCGACCGCAACTACTTGGTGGAATGCTCCTGGGACTACTTGCTTCTCAGACACCAGGTGACACAGGACTGAGGTCACACTGGCTCCAGTATCTCTGAGAGCCTCTACCCTGTTCCCATTAATGGTCACCCAGGTGCTATATTTCTTTGTGTTAGGGGGCACCTGGTTTCCTGGGACCATCTCACTGTCCCCTAGTGAGACAAGGGTCATTTCTGCGGGATCCCCACCCTCCTGTGGGCACCCCTCCTTCCCAAGCGCTACACTAGCCAACACTTTGGACTGTCCACCGGTGGGTGGATGTGTCCCCTTCGGGCACTTGGGGTCCCCCTTAAAGTGACCTACCTGGTCACATGCATAACACTTGCGGGGGCCGGTCTCAACAGGCTTCCCTGTAGAGACCCCTTTCTTCTTATCACCGGGGGCTGGGAACCTTTACCTTGGGTACTAGTTTGGGGCCCTTTAGAGAACTCCTGTGCTTTACCCTTGTCCCCCCACCTTTCTGCTGGGGACCCTGCCCACCTTTGGCTGAGTCTCCCCAAACGCTTTCTTGTGGACCCTGGTACTCACCCAGCGGTCCGCTTCCATAGCAAGCTTCCTGGGGTCAGTTAGCTTACTATCAACTAGGTGCTGGCGCAGATCTGCCAAACATAGACTAGACAAGTGCTCCCATGCAATCAAGTTGTAGAGCCCCTGAAAATCTGTTACACTACTCCCCTTCACCCAACCATCCAGAGACCTGCAGAACACATCCACACATTCCAACCAAGTGTTGGCATCAGACTTCTTACTGGACCTGAACTGATCCCTGTACTTTTCAGGAGTAAGACCATACTTAGTGAGAAGGGCATCCTTCATGTCAGCATAGGTGAGGTGATACCCCTTACCCAAAGCTATCAGAGCATCCCTTGCTTCTTCAGGGAAAAGTGGCCACAATCCTGCTCCCCAATTCTCCTCAGGGACCCCATTCATGTGTATGGCTGCCTCATAACCCTGAAACCACCTTTGTATGTCATCCCCCTTCTTGAACTCCTTGCCTACGTTCTTGGGAATGTGCACAATCCTGTCTGCCTTTCTGGACGAATTGCTGCCACCATCTGAGCCTGACTTACTCCTAAGTTCTAGCTCCTTCAGTTCTCTCTCATGCTCTAAGAGCATCTTCCTCTCCTCTATGGCCAATCTCTTCTCCTCCCGCACACTCTTTAGCCGGAGCTTCTGCAGCTCAAACTGCCTTGCCTCCCGCCTGTCCTCCAGCTCCTCTGGGGACAGACTGCTGCTGCCTGACCTGGCGGGTTCCCCCCTACCCAAAAGCACATCCACCCTGGAAATAGGCTCCTCCACCTCCTCACTGAGATTACCAGGCTGCCCATTGGCATGTCTGGCTGCTACCCAGGCCCTCAGCGCCTTCTGTAGCTCCTCCTTCCTTGTGAGGCCTTTAATTTGGACTTTCAGGTTTTTACAAATCGCTCGTAGCTCCTTTACGGCGTAGGATTCCAACCTATCCTCCTCAAAGATAACTTCCAGAGATGCAACGGATGATGCAATTGATTCAGGCATGACAAAAGTAGTGAGTTGAAAGCTGGCAAGATCAAAAATAGGCCAAAGAAAAAGAACCAGCATGTGGTACGTAATGGTCTGCGATATGGTAGTAGTGCACACCAATCACTGTAAGTCAAGTGCAAACACAAGTCCTATCCTCACCGCTGACAACCAATGTTAGAAATGGGATCTCTAGTTGGCAAGGGCTTGCAACTTTGTCCAAGTAGGGACCCTTCTTCCTAGTCAGGGTAAGGGTGTTACACTCGTGAAGTAACCCCTGCTCACCCTCGTGGTAGCTTGGCACGAGCAGTCGGGCTTAATTCAGAGGCAGTGTGTAAAGCATTTGCACATAACCAACAGTAATACAGTGTAAGCACTACAGACGGACACCACACCAGTTTAGAAAAATAACCAATATTTTATATACTCAAGACAAGACCAATTACGACAAAAATCCACAATACTATACTTTACGAATGAATACTTGATACAGTAACTTCTTCTTTGCAGGAATAGCACAAAAGCAAAGTTCGTACGAGTCGGTAGCTCCGTCCGAGCCTACCGCGATGCTGAAAACCCCAGAGTCTAACAGTTCCAGCCGACCGCGTTGATACGGGCCAGCAGAGTCATGAACAGACTCGGTTACAGTACCTTTCTCGTTGTGGCTGGTACGGAGTGTACGAGCCGGTCGGCGTTCGTCGCGGTTGCGGTGCAAGACGGAGCGATGCAAGGTGCGGTGTCCCTCGATGCGGTGCAGGCAGCGGCTCGATGAGCGTCGTGGAGACGGAGTCGGTGAGTCCAAGGCGTGCGATGCAGGGCGAGACGATGCTCGATGCGGTGCTGACAGGTTGCGATGCAGGCGACCAAGCCGGAGTGCGGGAGCTGGCGTCCGACAGCGGTGCGAGTCGGAGCGGTGCGTCGCAGACGTGCGAGCGGTGCCCCAATTGCGGTGCGGTCACGATTCGTGAGCCAGTTGCAGCGACCTCGTCGGTCGGGTCCGGTTGGTTCAGTGAAGCGATGCGATGCGAACTGCGGTGCCCACAGGTCACGGTGCAAGCAGCGGCTCGATGTTGGCGGCGTTGGACGTCGCCCACGGTGAGACCAGGGTTGCGATGCGAAGCGGGGCGATGCGGTCTGCGGTGCAAACAGGTCACCGGCCAGGGATGGATTCGGTTGACGGAGTCGGTTGCAGTTCCCTTCCTCTGTGGCAACTGAAACAGCGTTCCAGAAGCGGTACCCAGAGGCTTGTGAAGTCTTTGTAGTCCCTGAGACTTCTTAACAGGAGGCCAGCTCGGTTTCAGGCCCTTGGAGATACTCAGCACAAGTTTGTAGAAAGTTCAGTCCAGTCCTTTCACTGCCCAAGGCAGAAGCAGCAGCTGCAGGCCAACCCAACAAATGCAACAACACAGCAAAGGGGCAGTACTCCTCCTGGCAGCTCTTCCAGCTCTTCGTCTTGGCAGGTTCCTTGATTCCAGCGAGATCTAAATCCATGGGGTCAGGGCCCCAATATTTATATCCCAAATTCCTTTGTTCTCTGAAGGCAGAGAGTCCTTTGCCTAGTCCAAACCAGTTCTGGAGCACTTTGTTGACAAGTCTCCGTCCCTTCTTTCAGTGAGTAGGCCAGGGACATCAGACGCACCACAGGAGGTGGAGCCAGCATTGTGGAGGGAAGGCACTGTCCTATTCAGGGCCTAGGTGCGACCCCTCCTACCCATCTACATGTAGATCTTGCTATTCAGCCCTGTGCTGACTCACCCTGTCTCCTGGCATCCCCCAGCCCCTGTCACTCACATTCCAGACAAGGAATACACAACCTCGCAGAGGCAGGCTTGGATGGTTAGACAAGAAAATACCCACTTTCTAAAAGTGGTATTTTCAAACACAGAATGTTAAAACCAACTTCACTAAAAGATGCATTTTATCATTCTGAGTCCAGGCATACTAAACTCGAATTTCTACCACGTTCCCGGGGTCAGTTAGGATTATAAACTGTAATAATCAAAACCGCCCGTTCTGGCCTAGGGGAACAGGTAGCCTTGCAATAGTGAAAAACGAACTAGGCTGTAATTCACTATCAGGACATGCCGCACACACCAGGGCATGTCCTACCTTTCGCATACAACGCACCCTGCCCACAGGGGTACCTTGGGCCTACCTTAGGGGTGACTAACATGTAGCAAAGGGAAGGTTTAGGGACTTGCAAGTGTGTGCACTTGCCAAGTCGACATGGCAGCCCCAGGCTGCGCACAGGCTCTGCGGTGGCAGGCCCGAGTTATACTTTACGGGCTGTTTGCGTGGGTGGCACAATCCAGTGCTGCAGCCCACCAACAGCATTTGGTCTATAGGCCCTGGCACTCGCAGTGCACTTTACAAGGGACTGACACATAAACCAAATAGGCCAATCATGGAAACACCAATCCATAACGCATTTTATACAGGAGCACTTGCACTTTCCCACTGGACAGCAGTGAGGAAAGTGCGCAGAATCATTACTCCAGCAAAAACAGAGTCAAAACCGGGAGGTCAGAAAGCAAAAAGTCAGGGGAAACACGCCAAAAGATGCCAAGTCTAACACAGAATCATTTACTTTTCTTTTATCTCCCATTTATGTTTTGCTAGCTTCAATTCCTGATCCCTGGCCCTCAGCTTCTCTGCCAGCTCATCTGGGGACATCCTTCTAGTGGATACATTGCTGCCAGGCCTGGAGGTCCTTACCCTCACAGGCGGATCCTGAGCTACCAAAGCCCCTGACTGGTTTTCCTCTCCAGTTCCTCATCATCATCCTTCACCCTATGGTTTTTAGCTGTCCGCCAGGCAAACAAGGCCTCCCGCAGTTCCACACTCCTGGTGGAACTTGCCACATGACAACCAAGAACCTGACAGAACTGCTTTAGGTCACTCACAGTGTAATAATACAACTTGTTAATGTTAAACGCACTTTTTGCCACAACAACTGCTGGATCACCCAGGAACGACATGACTGACATTCAAGGGGTGTCGCAGAAAAATAGAAGAACAAGAAAACACTATGTGGTCACTCACTGGTCTAAGTGCAGAGTTTGTAGTGCAACCATAGCTCGCTGCGGTACTTCGCAAATGCAGGTCCTATCCTCACTGCTGACAACCAATGTAAAAAATTGGGTTTCTGGTTGGCTAGGGTATGCACCTAAGCCAGGCAGAACCTACCACTCTAGTCAGGGTAAGGGAGTTACAAACACAAGATAACCCCTGCTAACCCCCTTGGTAGCTTGGCAGTGCAGTCAGGCTTATCCTAGAGGCAATAGTTAAAGCATTTACGCAACACACACACAACACACACACACACACACACATGTGACAACTAGGCACACCACGAAAGGAGACTCCACACAAGGTTATATAAAAATATCCTTTGTATTATATACCAAAACACATAGACCATAAGAAACTTTGTAGTATGTAAAACACATTAGACCACAATCACATAAATCAATAATCACTTTGGCAACTGGCAATTGTCATCAAGATAATATATAGTGCACTGACGTAAGTACTCCTAAGGAGCACCGGTCATAACTCACTTTGCCAACTAGCATCATAACACTATAGGTAGGGCAATACAATTAAGACCTATATGTAGCCCATGTCATAAACGTAACCTCTCAGGGCGAGACAGTAAATACCCTTTTTTAGGTCTGCAGGTATCATAAACTACTTCCCTGCACAACTTACGATAGGTAGGTTAAGTAAAGATGCATTTGCCACTCTGTGATCAGAAGGCACAGTAAACAACCATCACCGCTTTACTGAACGCACATGTAGCATGTGAGTGAACACAATATGTACCCAAACACCAGGGCACAAATGCAGCAATGAGGTGGGGAGGACAAACATGTAGGTCCCGCCTCACGATTGCCAGTAGAGGCCATTCTGACCCATAGGCCACAGGAGCACCTGCACACCTACTATGGGTCTTATGGTAGTTCCAATAAAAGGGAAAATGCAACTTGTTTCTTCTAGGCGGCTGAGGGCCTCTGTCGAGGTTCCACCCAACCCGACAACCACGCCACAAGGACACAAGTATGGGCACACAAAGGGGGGAGGCATACACCGCCTACCCCTGGAAGGAGACCTCACCGGGTCCCCCGCATGCGAAACAATGAAGTGTGGCTACCCGCGAGAATGCAGAGCCGCTGCACGGTTTGTGCTGCTTCTCAACAATGGGGGTGCAGCGGTGTGTCCGAAGTCCTCCGTACACTCAGTCCACCACCCAGATATGGTACGCGGGGTCTCGCTGCCCCCAGGAGCTGCCATGGCAAGGGGGCAGTCTGAAACGATTGGGCCTGTTCACGTGGGGAGGGAGACTCGCTCCATTGCCAAGGCTACCCAGACTCTCCTCGGCATGAGTTGAAGAGTTGCGGCCATCTCTGGGCACGGACCGGACCGAACTCCTGAAAAGCAGAGAGGGGCGGGCGCAGCTTCCCCTGCCTGGCCCCGCCCATTGTAAGCCACGAGCGGAGATCCTTGGTTCTTGGAGTTGGGCCTCCCTCGCTACCACAGCGTCTCTCCTGCTGGGAGAGGGGCCACAGGGTATCTCATGCGCTGCTCACTAGGCACCCTCCACATGCGCATGGTAGTGGAACCAAGAAAGGTTCCAAAAGGAAGCGCTCACACCGCTTTCAAACTATTCCCAAGCACAGCGCTCCTCAAGCGCTGAAAGTACAACAGGCAGCTTTTCTTGAAAGAGGAAGAATACAGCGCTCACCATATGTTTGAAGGTGGTACACAAGAAAACAAGAAGCTCTCACCCTACGCTTCTTTCTTTGAAAACAAAGGTCTAAGGACAGTCCAGTCCTTTCACTGCTCCAGGCAGGAGCAACCACTGCAGGCTGTCCTACCTCACACAAGCCAGGGGCAGCGCTCCTCACACAGTTTCTCCAGCACTCCTCCCAGACAGGACACTTTAAGACCCAGCAATGATCCTTCTTGAAATCTACTATCTCCCCGAGATTTCCAACAGGAGGCCAGCACACACAACCCCTTGGAGAGTCCTTCACAGGCAGGATACCACAGCAGGTCAAGAAGAGTCAGTCCTTTTCCTCCATGAGACAGAAGAAGCAACTGCAGGCCAACCCACCCCTCACTTACAAAAGGCAGCGCTCCTCACAGAGTCCTTCCGCTCTTCTTCTTGGCAGGGTCCTCTTATTTCTTGAAGTAATCTAAAGTCCTGGGGTTTTAGGTGTAATACTCATACCACAAAATGTCATTGTTCTCTTTGTGGCAAGGGTCTCGGAACCCAGATCAAACCAGTCCTGTCCTCTCTGGTGTAGCATGACCACAGGTGGAGGAAACAGCATTGTGAAAAAGGAGACACAGCCTATTCTGGTGCAAGCAAAACTCCTTCCACCACTCTAAATGCAGACCAGGTCCATTCAGCCCTATGAAGAGTCACCCAGGTAAGGCAGGGCACACCCCAACCCCCCCAGAAACTGTCTAGAGTGAATGCATATCCCAGCTCCTGTCAATCAAACACCAGATGCTGAATACACAAACAGCTAGAGGCACACAGAATGGTAAAGTAAGAAAATGCCCACTTTCTGAAAGTGGCATTTTCAAACACAGAATTTAAAAACCACCTTCACCAAAAGGTGCGTTAATAAATTCTGAGTTCAGAGAGCCTAAACTTTATTTTTCTATCTTGTCCCTATTGCAAGTTACACATGTAAAAATGTTAAGTGCAACCCCAATGATAAGCCTATGGGACAGATAGCCTTTCAACAGTGAAAAACTAAATACACAGTATTTCACTATCAGGACATGTCACACACACCAGTACGTGTCCTACCCTTCACATACACTGCACCCTGCCCATGGGGGATCCTTGGGCCAAGCTTAGGGGTGCCTCACATGTAAGGAAAGGGAAGGTCTGGGCCTGGCAAGTGGGTGCAATTGCCAGGAGAACATGGCAGTTTACAACTGCATGTGCAGACACTACAGTGGTAGGTCTGAGACACATTTACAGGGCTACTCATGTGGGTGGCACAACCAGTGCTGCAAGTCCACTAGTAATAATAATAATAATACTGGAGCTTATATAGCGCAAACAGCTACCTCAAACAGAGGTGTCCCGGCGCTCTAACAGTAGGCATTACGCGCATAGAGGTCCAGGCAATTGGTCACAATCCTAGTCAAGCCTAAAGAGCCATGTCTTCAGCGCTTTTCTGAAACAGGTCTCTGAATCAACTTGGCGGAGGTTCCCAGGCAGGGCGTTCCACATTTTGGCCGTCCTTACTGAGAACGCTCTTTCACCCAGACGGGCTTTCGCAAAGCGAGGCGTACAAAGCAAATTTTGTGAATTTGACCTCAGAGATTGATTTTGCTTATAGCAGCAAAGTCTTTGTTTAAGATATCCGGGGCATTTACCCTTTAGAGCCCGGTAGGCCAGAGTCATGACCTTGAATTCAATTCTTTTGGCTACTGGAAGCCAATGAAGCTCATATAAGTGCAGAGAGACGTGATGCCGAAAGGTATGCGTCTGATCAGTCTCGCAGCCGCATTCTGAACCTTCTGGAGACGTCTAATTGAATATTTAGGAAGGCCAAGGTATAAGCCATTTGCGTAGTCTAGCCTAGATGTCACTGTGGCGTGGACTACGGATTTGCGGCAATCTTCTGGCAGGAAATGTAAAAATTTCCGGAGGTTTCTCAATTTACTGAAGCAGGTAGCAGAGACCTGTTGAATTTGAGCCGAAAAGGAAAGATCAGCCTCCCACCTTACGCCTAAATTTTTAATATTAGTGGCGGGGCTAGGAGGTGGGCCCATTTCTGACGGCCACCACAGATCTGGAGCAGGCGCTGGGCCCTTTCCGAAAAACAGCACCTCTGTTTTTCCCGCATTAAGTTTTAACTTGTTTTTATTCATCCATAATGCTATGTCTCTCAGACAACCTTTAAAATTCTTGAAAGCATCTTCCGTCCGCTCTTGAAAGGGAAAACCAACTGGGTATCGTCAGCGTAGGAGATCGCCTTCACCCCCCAGTTGGCAATCAAAGAGAAAAGCGGAGCTAGGTACAGGTTAAAAAGCAGAGGGCTCAGCGCTGAGCCCTGAGGAACACCACACCAAAGGTGTTTAGGTTTTGATTCAAATGGTTGTAGGGCGACTCTCTGAGTGCGACCGCTCAGATATGATTTCAGCCAGGCCAGCACCTTCCTCCCGAAGCCCATGTCTTGTAGTCTCTGAACCAACATAGCATGATCGACTGTGTCGAATGCCGCAGACAGATCCAGGAGCACCAGCAACGCTGATGTCCCTTAATCAAGCGACCCTCTCACTGACTCAGCCACCTCAAGGAGTGCTGAAACCCACCCGGAAACCAGATTGTGTGTCATGTAGAGAGCCATGGCTCTTGATAAAGTTAGTCAGTTGGCGCTGGACCAACTTCTCTAACATTTTCCCCGGCGCGGGCAGCAATGAAATTGGCCTGAGATTGTTGAGATCTCCTGGGTCACCATTTGGTTTTTTCCTCAGAGGGAGAAGAGTAGCGTGTTTCCACTTGTCTGGGAAAACACCAGATTCAAGGGAAGAGTTCCAGATATGAGATAGCGCACCAATGAGAGAATGAGACAACACTTTCCAAAGTTTAGGAGGACATGGATCATCTGGAGCTCCAGATCTACATTTTTGAATTTCTGCAAGAGCATCTTGATGCGAGATTGGTACAGAATTTGTGAACGAAGGAACCTCTGCAACTCCCAGTGGCATATCTGATTTCACCGTTGCCTCTGGTGTTGAAAAAGAGTCATAAACCCTCAAAATTTTATTATCAAAGAAACTTGCAATTTTTTTGCACAGAGCTGAG
Source organism: Calotriton arnoldi (assembly GCA_963921515.1). Taxonomy (NCBI): domain Eukaryota; kingdom Metazoa; phylum Chordata; class Amphibia; order Caudata; family Salamandridae; genus Calotriton; species Calotriton arnoldi. The sequence goes on along the minus strand of CAWUFW010001035.1, from coordinate 231,927 downwards.
GACGGTAGCACTTCGGCCTCTAATGCTTTAGGCTTAAAAAAGGACTGAACCACCTTAAAAACCTCTTTACTGGAGTGATCTGCCTTGTGGATACTCGAGACAATGTAATTTCTCCTGGCTACTTTTAGCGACTTATGTAATTCTTTCAATGCATTTTTGTAGATTGCTTTTGCCAGTTCGCAGTAGCTCGCTCTCCACAGGCGTTCCAGTCGTTTACACCTGCTCTTTGCTTCTCTAAGTGAGTCAGAGAACCAGGGTGCAGAAGGGGACAGTCTGAGGGACTTCACAACTCTGGCCGGAGCAATGGACTCAACAGCAGTGGAGATCCATTGATTTACAGCGAGGGCATCTGCATTGGGATCTGAAGATAAGGGTGGATAATTAACCTGTAGAATCGGGCTTAGAGATGCTGCGTTCAGATTTTTCCAATTTCTTTTTATAATGGAGCGCTTGCCCTTGGCCTGACCTGGTTTGGCCAGATTAACAGAAAAAGGAATCAAGTAGTGATCCGACCAGACCATTGGGCAGGGTGTCTCCATACCTATAGATGCCATGTTAGAAAATACTAGATCAAGGGTATGGCCTGCTTTATGCGTAGGAGAAGATACCAATTGCATAAGATTGGCCCCTGCTAAAGAAGAGACCAGCTGAACTGCTTGTGCACATTTGGGGTCATTCACGTGCAGATTAAAATCGCCAAGGGCTGTAAAATTGGCATGAACTAGCGCTTTTTGAGCAATAAAATTGCAGAGATCCTGACAAACATTCGCTGCACAATCAGGCGGTCTATAAATGAGAATGCCCGAAAAGGAGGATGAAGCGTTAATTTGGAGGCAAAAGTTGAGGCCCTCTATGCCTTGCATGTAGAGTGGGGCAGAGGAAACTAACTCCCACGAGTCTTTAAAAATAATGGCCACCCGCCCCCTCTTTTATTGCCTTCTCTATTAACATGGCACATTCTAAAACCTGGCAGGATGGCAAGAGCAATCGCTGCCACAGAGTCCGCATTTAGCCAAGTTTCTGTTAAGAACATGGCTCGCAAGTATTCTCAGCTAGAACTAGCCAAACATCATCAGCATGTTTGGGCAGCGATCTGCAGTTGACTAGGCACGCCCTAATTATTTCAGTATGTTTGAACGCTGTGCCCTGGGGAGTAGCTCTCCTAATGCTACATTTATCCTGCGCGCCTGCGGTGTAATTTAACACCTGGCCACATGAGCGGCAACTATATGGTAGTGTAGTCAATGCAAGGTTAATCTGATGTGCCTCGGGACAGGCAAAACCTTTGTGTAGCAACAGCTCGTCTCTAGACCAGCGTATGGCTGCCTCGCTCCCCCAGCCGGCAGCATGGCTGGCGCTGGCCGCGTTCCGGTCGCGGACGGGCGCAGACGGGCTTGCCTTTGGCACGCCTTTGGCGTGCCAGCGGCGCGCCCGCTGCGCGGCCGGTCCCCGATCTGCCCTAAGTACCCGGAGGCAGGAAGTGAAGTAATTGGGGGAGGAGTCGCGTCCCTCCATTCAACCGGCACCAAAAGCCATGACGGACCGGGGACAGCGATAGAGAGGAGCAAGATCAGTTTAAAACCTCAAGTAAGGCGCACAGTGCAATATAAGTCAACAGAGTTAAAATCACAGTTATCAAGATTTAAAATGAGTATTTTTTTAAAAACGAGTGGCTAGTAGCTTAAAGCCTCGCGGTGCACGCTATCCACTGCTGCGCGGCCGGGCCCCCATCTGCCCTAAATACCCGGAGGCAGGAAGTGAAGTAATTGAGGGAGGAGTCGCGTCCCTCCGTTCAACCGGCACCAAAAGCCGTGACGGACCGGGGACAGTGATAGAGAGGAGCAAGATCAGTTTAAAACCTCAAGTAAGGCGCACAGTGCAATATAAGTCAACAGAGTTAAAATCACAGTTATCAAGATTTAAAATGAGTATTTTAAAAAAAACGAGTGGCTAGTAGCTTGAAGCCTCGCGGTGCGCGCTATCCACTGCTGCGCGGCCGGGCCCCCATCTGCCCTAAGTACCCGGAGGCAGGAAGTGAAGTAATTGAGGGAGGAGTCGCGTCCCTCCGTTCAACCGGCACCAAAAGCCGTGACGGACCGGGGACAGTGATAGAGAGGAGCAAGATCAGTTTAAAACCTCAAGTAAGGCGCACAGTGCAATATAAGTCAACAGAGTTAAAATCACAGTTATCAAGATTTAAAATGAGTATTTTTAAAAAAACGAGTGGCTGGTAGCTTGAAGCCTCGCGGCGCGCGCTACCCACTGCTGCACGGCCGGGCCCCCATCTGCCCTAAGTACCCGGAGGCAGGAAGTGAAGTAATTGGGGGAGGAGTCGCGTCCCTCCGTTCAACCGGCACCAAAAGCCGTGACGGACCGGGCACAGCGATAGAGAGGAGCAAGATCAGTTTAAAACCTCAAGTAAGGCGCACAGTGCAATATAAGTCCACAGAGTTAAAATCACAGTTATCAAGATTTAAAATGAGTCTTTAAAAAAAAAACGAGTGGCTGGTAGCTTGAAGCCTCGCGGCGCGCGCTACCCACTGCAGTAGCATTTGATTTACAGGCCCTGGCACACACCATGCCATTTACTAGGGACTTACCAGTAAATCAAATATGCCAATCATGGATAACCAAACATTGTCACAATTTATGCAAAGAGCATATGCACTTTACCACTGATCAGCAGTGGTAAAATGTCCAGAATCATATAGCCAACAAAAACAGGGTCAGAAAAATAGGAGGCAAAAGGAAAAAGGTTTGGGGATAAACCTGTCAAAAGTGCCAGGTCTAACACAACCCCCCACCAGCTTAAAGCCAGGGGAGACCAATCAACTACCTTAATGGACTTACCTGATTGGGGCAATAGAACATGGACCCTGGCCCGCAACAGTAGGGGCACCCTCCTGTTCCACGCCACCCTGAACTCAGGGGAATCCCTTTATCCATACTCTCAGGGCCCACTAAGCAAAACCATAGGGAACCCTTCTCCTCACCTGCGGAGCACCTAAGCTTACTTTGCTCACAGACGTGTCACAGCAGGCAGATAGTATCCACATGGCCAACATAGTGGTGTGGCCCAGTCCAACCTCAGGGGGTGACTCCTGTCCCCCTCCCAGGGACCACTCTGTCCACCAGAACAGCAAGCCATAGTGGCCACTGACAGCTGTCAGTGATGAGAGCCAGTCCCCATGCCTCTCAGGGCTCTTTAACCTCTGTGGCATCAGTGAGTGGGGGCGGTAGCCCCTGGTGCCTGGCACCCTCTGTCCACTCTCCCTCCTGCCAGGTCACGGATGGCATCCTGACCCGGATCCACCAGCCCAGGGTCTGTACCCTGAGGCTAGCCAGGTGACTGGGGTGGGCTCTCCCACATCTGGTCCTCCTCCCTGGGGCTCTGCACCCTCCCACCTGGAGCAGTAACCACAGAAAACACACCTGTAAGGGCACTGCTTCTAGTCACCCCGTCCTCTAGGTCAGGGGGGACACCCTGAACCTGCTCCTCCAACCCAGGGTCTGTACCCTTAGACTGGACCTGTGCCTGGCAACCCAGGACTTCTGATGGAGTACACCAAACCCTCCCAAGGTAAACACAGTCCTCATGAGTTGTGCAAGAGTCTGCCTGGTGCAGGCCTCCAGCCTCCTGTCGAGCAGTGTCCCGTGCAGGTAAGAGCGGTGGGACAGTGGGGCTGGGTGGGGGGGGATTTAGACAGATGACGGGAAATTAATTATTTATTTAATTTTCACTTGTGGTCGTCTGTCGATTCCCCCCCAACCTGGCCCCACAGCCCCACTGCTCTTACCTGCACGGGCTGCACCTGCTCCTGTCCACCTGAAAGAGCATGAAAACCCCGCAGGCCAGAAGTTGCCTCACCAGGGTCAGTCCTGAGGTGCTCTGACCACAGAGCTGGCAATCCCTGACCCACTGGTCCTTCCACTGGGGACTGTCTCCCCCTGTCACTCCTTTCTGTGGACTCATGCACCCTCTCAGCTGGAGTGGTGCTCCCAGACACCAGAACTGGTCGGATGCTCGTTACAGCAATCTCCCCCAGCTCATCCGAGGGCTTGGGATCCACCTCTGGAGATCGCCTCCTAGTACAGACTAGGCTCCCCTCCTGGAGTTCACTCATGGAGCCAACCAGGCCCTGGGACTGGGTCTCGGACACCTTGGGACTCAGCCCACCACCACTCCCTCTACTCAGAGACATGACATGGGAGTCCTCACCCATCCAACTACACTGGGACCTATCTGGGTTACTCCAAACCTCCCCTACCTCACCTGGTTGGGGAAAACCTGAGCTACCTCCTTCAGGATCACTCCTAAAAGCCTCATCAGACCCTCTGTAAACCACCAAAAGGTCGGCCTCCAGTGAAAGCTCCCTAGGATCAGAGAAATCACACTCCACTGTGTGTTGGCACAGCTCTGGAAAACATGGACTTAAAATATGCTCTCCATTAATTGAGTCACACAGCCCCTCACAAGTGTTAACCAGGCTACCCTTCACCACCCCATCCAGTGCCTCACATACATACCTCACATCACCCTCCTAAGACTGGCAAGACAGTGTCTAACTGTTTCTGTCATTCACCCCACACTCTTCTGGGCAGTCTCCACACACACATACCAAGACGTCTACCAAGGGGGAAACCCTCACCCTGCACCTCTCATTTAGAGTCAGTAGAGTGTCCCTCCCACTATTAGGACTACAAACTCCTGTGCCAGTTCCCCAATCCACCTCAGGGACACTGTGCACCACTGGAGCTAACTCATATCTTTGAACCACCTGGTGTGTGTCAACCTCCCTCTTTCAAGTCAGGTGCCACATCTCTGGGTTTGTGTACTTTTCGCACAGCACTAGACATCACTTTTTTGCTGCCACCATCTGAGCTGGATTCTGCACCCATGGCTTCTATCTCCAGCCCAGCTAAGCTAAGTTCCTGAGCAACACACATTCAATTTTGCTTGGCTGAGACACTCATGGCCTCAATCCTCTCCAGCATTTCATCAAGCTCTCTCATTCTCAGCTCATCCTCCACATCAAGCTCTCTCATACTTGCCTCATGAGACAGAATCATTTACTTTTCTTTTATCTCCCATTTAAGTTTTGCTAGCTCCAATTCCTGATCCCTGGCCCTCAGCTTCTCTGCCAGCTCATCTGGGGACATCCTTCTGGAGGATACATTGCTGCTAGTCCTGGCGGTCCTTACCCTCACAGGCGGATCCTGAGCTACCAAAGCCCCAGGCTGGTTTTCCTCTCCAGTTCCTCATCATCATCCTTCACCCTATGGTTTTTAGCTGTCCACCAGGCAAACAAGGCCTCCCGCAGTTCCACGCTCCTGGTGGAACTTGCCACATGACAACCAAGAACCTGACAGAACTGCTTTAGGTCACTCACAGTGTAATAATACAACTTGTTAATGTTAAACGCATTTTCTGCCACAACAACTGCTGGATCACCCAGGTACGACATGACTGACATTCAAGGGATGTCGCAAAAAAATAGAAGAACAAGAAAACACTATGTGGTCACTCACTGGTCTAAGTGCAGAGTTTGTAGTGCAACCATAACTCACTGCGGTACTGCGCAAATGCAAGTCCTATCCTCACCGCTGACAACCAATGTTAGAAATTGGGTTTCTGGTTGGCTAGGGTATGCACCTAAGCCAGGCAGAACCCACCACTCTAGTCAGGGATAGGGAGTTACACACACAGGATAACCCCTGCTAACCCCGTTGGTAGCTTGGCAGTGCAGTCAGGCTTATCCCTGAGGCAATGTTTAAAGCATTTACGCAACACACACAAAACACACACACACACACCTGTGACAACTAGGCACACCACGAAAGGAGACTCCACACAAGGTTATATAAAAATATCCTTTGTATTATATACCAAAACACATAGACCATAAGAAACTTTGTAGTATGTAAAACACATTGGACCACAATCACATAAATCAAAAATCACTTTGCCAACTGGCAATTGTCATCAAGATAACATATAGTGCACTGACATAATTACTCCTAAGTAGCACCAGTCATAACTCACTTTGCCAACTAGCATCATAACACTATAGTAGCCTTTCCTGTTTTCAGTTTCTATTTTTGGTAAATTCTGGTGGGGTTTTTTCAGTGGTTTCAATACCTTAAAAAACAGTGGTTATCAGTGGTTACACATTTTCGCGCCATTAAACACATCAGAAACAGTGTTTTTCTGGTGTTTATGGAATGTTTTGCTATTATTATTACTTGCTTTCTGCACTGATAGTGCATGTGTATAGACAGTGTACATACAGGGTATACGAGGTCCAAAGAAATGTTTACAAATCAAACTTATTGTAGTACACCATACAATACTTCTTTAGTGAATCTTTGGTCATGCGCCGTCGCTCTTTCTTTCCCATGTAAACTTTTATCTGTGAACAAGGCCCTCTCAACATTGGCACTTGAAACGGGCAACTCCAAAACAGCCAGTACACAATTTGCTAACTCTGGCCATTGACATAGCTTTCCATGCAAATACTGGTGCACCTGAACTTTGTGATTCTCAGGGACAGATTCTGCAACATATGCGTTGAACTGGGCGCATATGCCCTCAGTTATTGAGGCAGTCAAAAATGAAGCAGTACTTTTCAATGTCTGGAGAAAATTCCCCTTTATGGAAGGGACCTAGAACTTGTGCAGAGTACCTCAGTGAGGCTCCATTGGCTTTAAATGCTATGGTTGGTGAAAGGACATTTCTATGGATCATTGCAAGCCATTTCTCATGCACTGTAAAATAAAATTTCCTGAATTGCTCCTCAACGTTTCTTTGCTTGCCAAGTGGCAAGAACTCTAACATGTTGAGGTGCCAAAGTCACTAAAAGTGTCGCCCAGACTATTCTCAAGGAGATGTTTCACATCCACACCAATTACGCTGAACACTTGGTAGACGAGGGTGTTTCAGGCTCTAGTTTTTTTTATTATGTCCACTACAGCAGTCATTTTTCCTGTAAAAGTTTAAGAATGCAGTAGAGTGTACTTTTTTTCATTTCACTTTCAATATGCGTCCAAAGATCCTCACATTTGCCTTTGGCATCATCACTATGCAAAAAATCTGTAAACGGCCGCCACATGGATAATGCAGCATTCAAAGTATCTAGGACTGAGAACCACCGGCTAAATGACACAGTTGGGATGACTTTCTTTGATGCCACATGTAGCACAAAATGAGAATGAAACAGTGCACCAGAATGGACTACAAAGTCAATAGCATTCTTCATTACCTCTGAACATTGTAAAGATGCTTTCAGCATAACATCTAGCAAGTGGCAAGGGTCTTTTACAGGGAAGCACTTCAGCTCAGGTATCGATTTTGACAGGTCATCACACAACTTGAACTTGGTAAGAACTTTTTGCAGCAGCATTCCAAGTGACACTGCGTTCCATGTTTTCCAAACGTCTGGTGTCATGTTTTCACCACTATCTCAGATGCTTGGTGACAGCACTCTTTTCACATATACCTGTCACTACACCTTGCATTGAATGTTTAAAGCCTGGGGTGTTTGGCAATTCACCTACTATCAATATTGACTCGCTAGAAAAGGGGGATGATTTATCAAAGGGTTTCAACAATTCTCTGTCTGTGGGTAAATGTGATGATACATATTGGGAAAGATTCTTATGGAGCCAGGCATTTTACCTATCAGTGAACGAATCAAACATAGCCAAAATATCAAATATGATGTTGATATTTCCGGATTCTCTACAGTTTAGAAAATAATTAAATAAGACCTAAAACATGCTTCTAAACCCTGCAACTTTATACCAATGACCACAAAACTGAAAAAGGCAGAATAATGTTAGCCCAGTCTTTCTTGCTACTGCCTTGTATAACAAAGTTACATTGTATAAGCCCCTTCAGGAAGAAATAAAAATTACTCTTTCACTCACCTTTTCCTTTCTTTCAATGTCATTTAGTTTGTGATTGCAAAGGTGTTTTTTCAGTGTTTATATGTTTACACTGGTGAGGGCTATTTTCCTTTTGGTGGGGTTTTATCAGTTATTATATGTTTAAACCTAAAACAGGATAGCCTACACTATAGGTAGGGCAATACAATTAAGACATATATGTAGCCAATGTCATAAACGTAACCTCTCTGGGCGAGACAGTAAATACCCTTTTTTTAGTTCTGCAGGTATCATAAACTACTTCCCCTGCACAACTTACGGTAGGTAGGTTAAGTAAAGATGCATTTGCCACTCTGCAATCAGAAGGCACGGTAAACAACCATTACCGCCGTACTGAACCCACATGTAGCATGTGAGTGAACACAATATGTACCCAAACACCAGGGCACAAATGCAGCAATGAGGTGGGGAGGACAAACACGTAGGTCCCGCCTCACGATTGCCAGTAGAGGCCATCTTGACCCATAGGCCACAGGAGCACCTGCGCACCTACGATGGGTCTTATGGTAGTTCCAATAAAAGGGAAAATGCAACTTGTTTCTTCTAGGTGGCTGGGGGCCTCTGTCGAGGTTCCACCCAACCCGACAACCACGCCACAAGGACACAAGTATGGGCACACAAAGGGGGAGGCATACACAGCCTACCCCTGCAAGGAGACCTCACTGGTTCCCCCGCATGCAAAACAATGAAGTGTGGCTGCCCGCGAGAATGCAGAGCCGCTGCATGGTTTGTGCTGCTTCTCAACAATGGCGGTACAGAGGTGTGTCCGAAGCCCTCCGTACTCTCGGTCCGCCGCCCAGATATGGCACGCGGGGTCTCGCTGCCCCCAGGAGCTGCCATGGCAAGGGGGCAGTCTGAAATGATTGGGCCGGTTCACGTGGGGAGGGAGACTCCCTCCGTTGCCAAGGCTACCCAGACTCTCCTCGGCATGAGTTGAAGAGTTGCGGCCATCTCGGTGCACGGACCGGACCGAACTCCTAAAAAGCAGAGAGGGGCGGGCGCAGCTTCCCCTGCCTGGCCCTGCCCATTGTAAGCCACGAGCGGAGATCCTCAGTTCTTGTAGTTGGGCCTCCCTCGCTACCACGGCGTCTCTCCTGCTAGGAGAGGGGCGGCAGGTATCTCAAGCGCTGCTCACTCAGCGCCCTCCGTATGCGCTGGGGTAGTGGAACCAAGAAAGGTTCCAAAAGGAAGCGCTCACACCACTTTCAAACTATTCCCAAGCACAGTGCTCCTCAAGCACTGAAAGTACAACAGGCAGCTTTTCTTGAAAGAGGAAGAATACAGTGCTCACCATATGTTTGAAGGTGGTACAGCCACAAGAAAACAAGAAGCTCTCAAACTACGCTTCTTTCTTTGAAAGCACAGGACTAAGGACAGTCCAGTCCTTTTACTGCGCCAGGCAGGAGCAACCACTGCAGGCTGTCCTACCTCACAAAAGCCAGGGGCAGCGCTCCTCACACAGTTTCTCCAGCACTCCTCCCAGACAGGACACTTTAAGACCCAGCAATGATCCTTCTTGAAATCTACTACCTCCCCGAGATTTCCAACAGGAGGCCAGCACACACAAGCCCTTGGAGAGTCCTTCACAGGCAGGATACCACAGCAGGGTAAAAAGAGTCAGTCCTTTTCCTCCACGAGACAGAAGAAGCAACTGCAGGCCAACCCACCCCTCGCTCAGAAAAGGGAGCGCTCCTCACATAGTCCTTCCGCTCTTCTTCTTGGCAGGGTCCTCTTATTTCTTGAAGTAATCTAAAGTCCTGGGGTTTTAGGTGTAATACTCATACCACAAAATGTCATTGTTCTCTTTGTGGCAAGGGTCTCGGTACCCAGATCAAACCAGTCCTGTCCTCCCTGGTGTAGCATGACCACAGGTGGTGGAAACAGCATTTTGAAAAAGGAGACACAGCCTATTCTGGTGCAAGCAATACTCCTTCCACCACTCTAAATGCAGACCAGGTCTATTCAGCCCTGTGAAAAGTCACCCAGGTAAGGCAGGGAACACCTCAACCCCCCCAGAAACTGTCTAGAGTGAATGCATATCCCAGCTCCTGTCAATCAAACACCAGACGCTGAATACACAAACAGCTAGAGGCACACAGAATGGTAAAGTAAGAAAATGCCCACTTTCTGAAAGTGGCATTTTCAAACACAGAATTTAAAAACCACCTTCACCAAAAGGTGCGTTAATAAATTCTGAGTTCAGAGAGCCTAAACTTCATTTTTCCATCTTGTCCCTATTGCAAGTTACACATGTAAAAATGTTAAGTGCAACCCCAATGATAAGCCGATGGGACAGATAGCCTTTCAACAGTGAAAAACTAAATACACAGTATTTCACTATCAGGACATGTCACACACACCAGTACGTGTCCTACCTTTCACATACACTGCTCCCTGCTCATGGGGGTACCTTGGGCCTACCTTAGGGGTGCCTCACATGTAAGGAAAGGGAAGGGAAGGTCTGGGCCTGGCAAGTGGGTGCACTTGCCAGGAGAACATGGCAGTTTACAACTGCATGTGCAGACACTACAGTGGTAGGTCTGAGACACATTTACAGGGCTACTCATGTGGGTGGCACAACCAGTGCTGCAAGTCCACTAGTAGCATTTGATTTACAGGCCCTGGCACACACCATGCCGTTTACTAGGGACTTACCAGTAAATCAAATATGCCAATCATGGATAACCAAACATTGTCCCAATTTATACAAAGAGCCTATGCACTTTACCACTGATCAGCAGTGGTAAAATGTCCAGAATCCTATAGGCAACATCAACAGGGTCAGAAAAAAAGGAGCCGAAAGGCAAAACGTTTGGGGTAAACCTGTCAAAAGGGCCAGGTCTAACGGCTGCCTGGGATACCAAAATCTTCCACCAAGACTTCAAATAAGCACAATTCACATACTATATTTAATAGGTTTTTTCCATTGCTGCTTTGTGCAAGAGCAAACAATGAATATGTTGCTTCAAACATCTTATATATATATCAGAATTATGACTAGAAGCCTGGAAGAAAATTGGCTTAAGCAAGGACAACAGCATGTACAAAGATCAAGAAGGGGGGTATTGAGGTAATTCTCAATGAAAAATTAACTATTTTCCTCGATAAGACAGTTAATGTTAATGGGCATGCTTGCCCTTAAAAAGTAGACAACATTCTCTTTTAATAAAACTAACAGTCATGTCCATTGAGGTAAGCAGTCATCAGAACTCTGAGAACATACATTATACAGAAAACTACCGAACATGGTGAGTAACTATAGCCAGGACCTGGTGTGCTTGATCCACAACACATGACCCTTAGATTGACTGTCCCATGTGCTGACTAAAGTGGTTCGGATGGGCTCTCTCTATGGCCACTTAATCTGTGGGTTCATGTTGCTTCTGCCATTACTGGTGAAAGGGATGTAAGCAATCAGTCTCTGCTCCTTATCTATAGAATGCATAGAGGCAAACAATGTGGATTTTAATGCAAGAGCCACTTTACTCTCAGCAAATAAATGTTGTAAACTGTAGTCTTTCTTGATTGAATGTAATTAATGTTGAATATTGAAGGAGCCCCTTAAGCTGATGCAGAATATTGGTTTTCAAAATCCCAATTTCCTTCCTCTCTGGGTGAATCTACAAGAAACCTAGCATGACACATTTTTGAAAATTGTAGAAAAACTGTAAAAAGTTTCTTGTAGATTTTAACCCATTCGATGCTCAAGACGGAGCGGTTCCGTCATGAGCATCGGTTGGGCTGTGCTTATGACGGAACCGCTCCGTCATGAGCACAGCCCCTGGGGGAAGCGCTGGCGCTCCCCCCCGGGGCATCGATCTTGCCCCCACAGAGGGGGATGGCAGCGGAAGAGTTTCCGCTGCCACCCCCGGCCCCCCCCACGCTTTCCCATGACGTCAGCGTGCACAGCGCGCGCCGACGTCATCAGGAAGCGCTGGACACGCTGGAAATCATTTCTTTCCAGCGCGTCCAGAGGGAGGGTGAGTGTTTGTTGGTGCGGTGGGGCCAAATCTGGATGTCTTGAGGCATCGGGGGGGAGGAAACTGTGTTTCCTCTCCCCTGATGTCTCAATGCAGGGCATTCCTGGTGCACGATCGCGCACAGCGTCGCGATCGTGCACCAGGAATGTCCCACTAGACACCAGGGATTCCTTTTTTTTCTATAAAGGAAGCGACCCCTTGGGCAAGGGTCGCTTCCTAAGGGGGCAAATAAATTAAAGACTTTTGGCCGTTTGTGGACCCAGGGGGGGCAGAAAAGCCCACTCGAGCCAGGGATCTTTTTTAAAATTAAATTGGAAGCGACCCCTTGGGCAAGGGTCGCTTCCTGGGGGGCCAATTAATTTATAAGTATATTCTGCCCCCTCTGGGGGCAGATCGGTTTTTTTATTTGGCCTTTCTGCCCCCAGGTGCGGGCAGAAAACCCCACTAGACACCAGGGATTTTGTTTAATTGTAAATGGAAGTGACCCCTTGGGCAAGGGTCGCTTCCAGGGGCTAATTTAAAAAAGGAAAGTATATTCTGCCCCCCCTGGGGACAGATAGCCTGATTTTTTGGGTGTTTCTGGACACAGGGGGGGCAGAAAGCCCTCTAGAGGCAGGGAATTTTTTTTTTTTTAAATTGGAAGCGACCCCTTGGGCAAGGGTTGCTTCCAGGGGCCATATTTAAATAAAAATTATATTCTACCCCCCCTGGGGGCAGATCGGTTTGTGTATTTGGCCAGGGGGGCATAAAACTCCATTAGACACCAGGGAGAGTTTTAAATTTTAAATGGAAGCGACCCCTTGGCCAAGGGTCGCTTCTTTATGGGCCTAAATAATTTTTAAGACTTTTCTGCCCCCTGGGGACAGATCACCTGCATTTTATGGCATTTCTGGCCCGGGGGTGGGGGCAGAATAGCCCACTAGAGCCAGGTATCTAAAAATAAATAAATTGGCCGCTTCCAGGGGACATATATTTTTTATGTGTATTTGGCCTTTCTGCTCCCATTTGGGTAGTGACATAGCATGTTATAATGTTGTTTTATTTCTTGTGAATTGCAATTGTAATGCTTTATTTCTCTTTTTTTGTTAGGTCAAGGCTTTTGCTCTTTAGACTGTTCCAGGTTGCGGTTTTGTTACTGTTTGCGTAGTTGCATGTGTTTGGTAAGAGACTTCTTTTGTACAATGTAAATGAGTTTTATTTCTCTGCATGAATGTGTTTTTTGCGAATGGTGTAATAATAGCAGTATGTTTGGCTTCTGTTTTTTGAGTGTCAAAAACTTTTTGCATTTGTGCTCGATGTGTATTTTGTTGTATTGTGAGTAATTGGTTTTGTTTTTTTCTTTCTAGTGGGATATCGTTGGTTTTTGCTGTGTCTCTGCAGAGTAGGTGCTGGTGAGTGTAGCTGTCCCTTGTAAGTGAATCGTATAGTTTTTGAGTATATAGATCTTTGTGATAAAGGCACACATTTTTTTACTTACTTGCTTTGCACAGTGTTGGTTGTTGTTGACTTGTTTGTGCAGTCTCCTTTCTTAGTAAGGATAATGGCTAGCCGCAGGATTACTGCTCAGCAGGTTGTTGCTATGCTTTTTGAGTCTTCCTCTGACCATGGTTCAGAGACTGACTCTGCATCTGAGGCAGAGGAGGCAGGGGACGATTCAGGCAGTGAGTTTTCTCTCTACATGGAATCATCGGATGATGAAGCTACTCTCAGTGCGGATGAAGTGCCTGTGTTAGAGGAGGACATTGATGTGCCGATAGTGCGGCAAGAGGCATCTGGGCAGCAGCCTGGGGCTGCAAGGCTTCCTGTTGGTGTAGTGCGGCAAGAGGCATCTGGGCTGCAGCCTGGGGCTGCAAGGCTTCCTGTTGGTGTAGTGCGGCAAGAGGCATCTGGGCTGCAGCCTGGGGCTGCAAGGCTTCCCGTTGGTGTAGTGCGGCAAGAGGCATCTGGGCTGCAGCCTGGGGCTGCAAGGCTTCCCGTTGAAAGTGCTGACCTCTGGGTTGCCCCAGGCATGGTGCAGCCGGCATTGCCAGACTTTACTGGTGTTCCAGGGTGTAGAGTGAATACTGAAAACGTTTTGCCGATAAATTTTTTTCAGTTGTTTATGGACGATGTGTTTTTGGCAGAGATTGTTGAGCAGACTAATTTGTATGCCGAACAGTTTTTGAGGGACAACAGTGCCAGCCTTAAGCCCCACTCTAGAGCTACCCGGTGGACTCCCACAAATTTGTAAGAGATGAAGAAGTTCTTGGGTTTAACTTTTTTGATGGGCTTGCTATGGAAGCCATCAATGTCTTCATATTGGTCTACTAGTCCCTTGATGGCAACAGCTATATTTCCGGCAGTCATGAGTCGTGATAGGTATTTGCTTCTGCTTCGGATGATGCATTTTGTCGATAATGGTTTAGCGTTGCCACGAGATCACCCTGAATGTGACCGTCTTTTTAAGATTCGGCCTGTCATTGATCACTTTGTTGATCGATTTTCTGAGATCTATGCTCCTGGGAAAGAAATTGCAGTGGATGAGTCTTTGGTGTTGTTCAAGGGCCGCTTGGTTTTAGGCAATACATTCCTAGTAAGAGGGCACGCTATTGAATTAAGCTGTATATGCTGTGTGACAGTAGGACTGGATATGTCTCTAATTTCAGGGTGTACACCGGTAAGGAATCCAGGATAAACCCCCCTGGTTGTCCGTCCACTTTTGGAGTGACTGAGAAAATTGTGTGGGAACTTGGTAGAGGATTTTTTAACAAAGGCCACCATTTATATGTAGATAACTTCTACACTGGTGTGCGGTTGTTCAGGGAATTGGCCAAAGTGGACACTGTTGCTTGTGGCACAATCCGCTCTAACCGTAAAGGTTTCCCAAAAGAACTTGTTTGCGAAAAGCTTGTGCGGGGACAGTGCAGTGCGTTGCGTTGCGAGGAGCTTCTAGCTGTGAAGTTTTCAGACAGGAGAGATGTCTACATGCTGACTACCATCCATGATGAAAGCACTGCACTTGTGACTGTTTGGGGTCACATAGCTGAAGTGCGCAAACCTGTGTGCATTTTAGACTATAATAGGCACATGGGTGGTGTTGACAGAGTAGATCAGAGGTTGGAACCTTACGCTGCTCTTCGTAAGGCTTACATTTGGTATAAGAAGTTGGCTATCCATCTTTTCCACTTGGCAACCTTTAATGCTTTTGTTGTGTTCCAGGATTCTTGTCCTGAGTCAAAGATGACTTTTGTTAAGTTTCAGGAGTCTGTAATAGGCAGCCTTGTTTTAGTGGAACAGGCAAGTGTTCCTAGAGTTGGAGTGGTGGAGGATGTTGCTAGATTGAAAGATCGCCACTTTCCTGATCACATTCCTCCCACACCCTCAAAAGACTTTCCCAGTAGGAGATGTAGAGTCTGTTGGCGAAGAGGTATGCGGAAGGAGACTCGTATGTACTGCCCCGAGTGTCCTTCTAACCCTGGGCTGTGTGTGCCTGCTTGTTTTAGAATGTACCACACGCAAAATAATTTTTGGGAGCATCCATGAGTGGTAAAGTGAACTGCCTGGCCTCTATTGTTTAATATTTTTTGTTCAGTTTCAAGGTTGGCATTTGTGTAGTGTATTTAGTTTCAGATTTTGTGTTAGTAGATTTGTATTTATTTGCAATTTGTTTGTGTTTTCTTATTTATATAAAAAAATCCTAAATGTGATGGCGGTGTGCGTGGAGTGGCGCTTGTGTGGCGGTGTGCGTGGGTCTGGCGTTTGGCTGGCGGTGTGTTTGGATTGGCGCTTGGCTGGTGGTGTGTTTGGATTGGCGCTTGGCTGGCGGTGTGCGTGGACTGGCGCTTGGCTGGCGGTGTTTGGACTGGCGCTTGGCTGGTGGTGTGCGTGGACTGGCGCTTGGCTGGCGGTGTGCGTGGACTGGCGCTTGGCTGGCGGTGTGTGTGGACTGGCGCTTGGCTGGCGGTGTACGTGGACTGGCGCTTGGCTGGCGGTGTGTGTGGACTGGCGCTTGGCTGGCGGTGTGCGTGGACTGGCGCTTGGCTGGCGGTGTGCGTGGACTGGCGCTTGGCTGGCGGTGTGTGTGGACTGGCGCTCGGCTGGCGGTGTGCGTGGACTGGCGCTTGGCTGGCGGTGTGCGTGGACTGGCGCTTGGCTGGCGGTGTGCGTGGACTGGCGCTTGGCTGGCGGTGTGTGTGGACTGGCGCTTGGCTGGCGGTGTGCGTGGACTGGTGCTTGGCTGGTGGTGTGTGTGGACTGGCGCTTGGCTGGCGGTGTGCGTGAACTGGCGCTTGGCTGGTGGTGTGTGTGGACTGGCGCTTGGCTAGCGGTGTGCGTGGACTGGTGCTCGGCTGGCGGTGTACGTAGACTGGTGCTTGGCTGGCGGTGTGTGAGTAGTGACTAGCTGCTGGTCACTACACACACTGCTAGCTAAACGCCACTCAACGCAATCCGTGAGCTGGTGTGGTTGCTGTGTCAGGAATGTGGGCATGTGAAAGTGATGGGCCCTTGAATGGCGCTGTCTGCTGGTGTGAGTGTTGTAATGTGCTGGGCCCGCGGCTGGCGTTGTGAATGGTTTTGTATGTGTCACACATATGAAAGGTGTATGAATGGCCTGTAAAGAGGTTGATGCCTTGTCGTGGCTTTACAGCTCACGAGCTGTGAGTCAATGGTTCAGTTTCTCGTCCTTTCAATTAACAGTGCATTTCATTTTTGTGAAATCTCTGGTTAATACAACTGTATATACTGAACCATCACTCACCCTCGTGCCAAATCCAACCAGTATGTATGTGTGCGTGAGGAATAGGTGGTTGTGCATAAAAATGTATTTTCTGTTTTTGTCAAGCAGGGTGTACCTTGTCCTTTTTGGTGAATGTTGTAATGTGTTGGTTTTGTGCCTGGTGGTGTGAATGGTCTTGTGTGTATCATGTATGAAAGGTGTGTGAATGGCCTGTAAAGCGGTTGGTGCCTTGAAGTGGCTTTACAGCTCACGAGCTGCGAGTCACTGGTTCAGGTTTTTGTCCTTTCAATTATTGACAGTGCATTTCATTTTTGTGAAATCTCTTGTTAATAAAATTTTATATACTGAACCATCACTTGCCCTCGTGCCAAATCCAACCAGTATGTGTGTATGCTTGAAGAATAGATGGCTCTGCAGTAATCTTTGTCTGTTTTGTCTCTCTGCCAAGCTGTACATTTCATCTAAAAATAACCTAACAACTGTAGTTTTTGTTGTAAACTAAACACCCATGGGAGTGCATGGTGATGTCTCTCTTGTGGATTCCAACAAGTTATCTTACCCACAATGTCCTGCAAACCTCAAAATGTGACTGCGACATTTTCCTTGCATTATTGTGTCCAAATTTTCACACTGCAGAAAGTAACAACAAATGTCCAACCCCCCAGCATTTCTCCAAGTATCCCAATAGAAATGGTACCTCACTTGTATGGGTGGGCCAAGTACCCGCTGCAGGGAAGGGCCCAAAACCTATTGATGTGACATTAAAATTACCTATCACAAACCAACCTGGTTTTGCAAGGGGGGTCCCATGAGTTTTGGCCCGGGGCTCAGCGGCCATCTAGGGAAACCTACCTAACCCACACATTTCTGGAAACTAGACACCCGGGAGAGTCCAGCGAGGTATGGCTTGCATGGGTCCCCCATCATTCTCCTACCCAGAATCCCCTGCAAACGTCAAATTTTGCTGAAAAATTCACTTTTTTCTCACATTTCTGTGGTGGAAAGTTCTGGAATCTGTGTGGATCCACAAATTTCCTCCCACCCAGCGTTCCCCTAGGTCTCCTGATAAAAATGGTACCTCACTTGCGTGGGTGGGTCAAGGACCCGCGACAGGCAAGGGCCCAAAAGCTATTGAGGCGACATCAAAATTACCTATCACAAACCAACCTGGTTTTGCATGGGGGGTCCCATGAGTTTTTGGCCCGGGGCTCGCAGCCATCTAGGGAAACCTACCTAACCCACACATTTCTGGAAACTAGACACCCGGGAGAGTCCAGCGTGGTATGGCTTGCGTGGGTCCCCCATCATTCTCCTACCCAGAATCCCCTGCCCACCTCAAATTTTACTGAAAATTTCACTTTTTTCTCACATATGTGTGGTGGAAAGTTCTGGAATCTGCGTGGATCCACAAATTTCCTCCCACCCAGCGTTCCCCCAGGTCTCCCGATAAAAATGGTACCT
Organism: Calotriton arnoldi; assembly: GCA_963921515.1. Classification (NCBI taxonomy): domain Eukaryota; kingdom Metazoa; phylum Chordata; class Amphibia; order Caudata; family Salamandridae; genus Calotriton; species Calotriton arnoldi. Next base: position 213,825 of record CAWUFW010001035.1, on the reverse strand, counting down.
CACTTGCGTGGGTGGGTCAAGGACCCGCGACAGGCAAGGGCCCAAAAGCTATTGAGGCGACATCAAAATGACCTATCACAAACCAACCTGGTTTTGCATGGGGGGTCCCATGAGTTTTTGGCCCGGGGCTCGCAGCCATCTAGGGAAACCTACCTAACCCACACATTTCTGGAAACTAGACACCTGGGGGAGTCCAGCGAGGTATGGCTTGTGTGGGTCCCCCATCATTCTCCTACCCAGAATCCCGTGCAAACCTCAAATTTCGCTGAAAAATTCACTTTTTTCTCATATTTCTGTGGTGGAAAGTTCTGGAATCTTCGTGGATCCACAAATTTCCTCCCACCCAGCGTTCCCCCAGGTCTCCCGATAAAAATGGTACCTCACTTGTGTGGGTAGGCACAATGGCTGCAGCAGGAAATGGCCCAAATCGTACTCTGGAGACTTCAAAATTACCTACAGCAAAACTACCTGGTTTTGGTGGGGGAGCACCTGAGATTTTGGCCCCGGGCTCAGCGGCCATCTTGGGAAAGTACCAAACCCAAACATTTCTGAAAACTAGACACCCGGGGGAGTCCAATGAGGTATGGCTTGCATGGATCCCCCAACGTTTTCCTACCCAGAATGCAATGCAAACCTTAAATTTAGCTGCCGGAGACTGGAAAGAGCAGTCGGAGCTGTACTTCGGGGGTCCGTGTCGGACCCCCCTGTACGCGTAGCCGCGCGAGTCGCACACAGGGGGGACCCATGGGTCCCCCTACCTGTGCGTGTACGGTGCGAGTCGCTTCGCCACGTACACGCTGTAGGGGGCGCCCTTGTTTGCCTCGCACCCATTGAGGCAATGGGAGCCCGCGTACGCGTTGTACGACTGGCTCCCATTGACTTCAATGGGAGTCCGACCGACTCGAGTACGATAGCATACGGACGCATCGTACTCGTTCGGTCGGGCTGCACGGGTCCGATTCGGTTGGAAATCTCTCCGGGTCCGGCTCGGTCGGAGAGATTTCCGGGCCGAATCGGAATCGGCCCCTAAGTCTATCCACAAACTGTCCAGCCAATTCAGCAGATCCTTTCCAGACTAGACAAACGTCATCGATGAATCTCCACCAATGGAGTACATGTTTATCAAAAACAGACTTGTGGGTAGTCCTAAGGACATGCTCCTCCCACCAGCCAACGTGTAAACACGCATAGCTAGGGGAGAAGCATGCCCCCATCGCCACCCCACGTAGCTGTTGAAAAACTTCCTTGTTAAACATAAAAAGTTGTGGGTTAAACAGATTTCAATCATTCTTAAAATCATTTTGTTGTGATCATACATATGAATACTCCGTTTTTCTAAAAAATAGCGTACTGCATTAATACCGTCAGAATGGGGAATGCTGGTATATAGTGAACAAATATCCATAACAATTAAAAAACAATCTTCTTCCCATTCAACTCTTTCAAGTTTACTTAAAAAGTGACCAGTATCTCTAATAAATGAAGGTAGATTTTCTACAAATTCATGTAAGAAATAATCAGCATATTTGGACATTGCTTCCAACAAACTTTTCTGTGCTAAATTATCGGTCTACCTGGTACCGGTACCACATTTGTATGAACTTTGGGGATGAAGTATAGTACTGGAGTGATAGGATATTCATTTTTTTTAAAACAGCATTCATTTTTAGTCAACAATCCCACACGTTTCCATTGGGCCAACTCGGTAAAAACAGTGTCTTTGATTTGTCTTAATTCTTGAAAGCTGGCTTTTCTGTAACATTCAGCATCATTGAGATGGCGCAAAGCTTCTTCCATGTAAAGTGTCCTCGGCCACAGCACAATATTACCTCCCTTATCTGCCTTATTGATGATAAGTTCTGTGTTTTCTTGTAATTTGTGAATGAGTTTAGAGTATTGAATTTCAGAATATTTTCGTTGTCTAGTTTGTTGTATGACAGTTCGATTTAACTTTTTCAAGTCCTCAATAACACACTCACTGAAAACATCAATGGCATCCCTCGGCATAATTGGGATAAAAGTAGAGGGTGGTCGAAAAGGGCTGATCACGGGACTGTTGCATGTAATACCAAGTTCACGTAAGTCTTCCTGAGTAGAATTGGATACTGTATCATCATCAACGGCCAATGATTGTATTAACCTCAGTGTACCAATATCTGATGCTTGTAAAGTGGAACACAGTCCCGGAGGTGGCCTGATGTTAGATGCAATTTCCACAGCATTTCTGAGTTGAAAGTGTTTCCGGAGTTTAAGTTTACGAATGAATTTGAAGACATCTACCCTTGTTTGGGTATACTTGAAACAATTAGTGGGACAATAAGATAAGCCAAGTGCTAGCAGCTGTTTTTCCGCAGTTGGCAAAACTGTTTCTGATTGATTGATTACTGTATTATCAGATTCAATTACTTCTGAGTCTAGTTTTTGGTTTTCTTGCCTCTGCCTCTGTAGCCTGAGTTTCCGCCTCTGTTTCCTGTGCTGGTTCCTCCTTCTCCTTGTTTCTGCACAGGATTGCGCGGTCTCAGTGTTTGGCGACGGTCCTCCACTAAAAAATTCAGCTCTTCTCCTGGTGCAAAATTAGTTGGCAATTGCATTGTTTTACTGCTAATGCTATCATCAGAATCGATGCTGCTTTCGGCAGTGCTGGTTTCAGCATTAGAAGATTGTAGATCAACTTGGGCTGTTGATGAGGAGGAACTGATCTTGTTACCTTGGTTGACAAGTGCTCGCCTTTTTATATTATCAAATTTCTTCGAAAAAGTAAAAATGCGTCCTGTTTCATAATCGCGCTTGTCCCTAGCAAATTTAAAAATCTTTCTTGCTTTAATAGTTTCTTCATGTTTTCTTAGTCGTGTTTCGATTTCCTCTCGCCCTTTCTTGACCTGATCTTTGTATATATATATATATTCACTGAAAAAACCATAGGTTTCAGGGACGTTATAGTTACTTGCACATTTCACTCGTACAAAACCATAGAAATTCGGCCGTTATAGTTAGTTGAGCTAACTATAACTCACGCCCCCACAATGCACTGCTGATGACGTCACATATTACATCATTCATGACATGGTCAGTGACATCACTGATGACATCACTGATGACATCTCAAATGACATCACTGATGACATCATCCAGTGACTGTGTGTTTCTGTAAAGTTTAAATTTGTTTTGGATATATGCCAAGTTGTATTGAAGAATGAGTGGGTGTATAAGTGTCTGTATGGAGGATTTAGTAGGTACGTGACTGACTGTATAAGTGAGTGATTAAATGTGTCTTTCTGAATGCATGGGTTAGTGACTAAACTGTGTGAAAGTCTGTATCAGTCTGTCTGTTGTTGTGTAAGCTGCTGCATGGGTTGGTGAGTAGTTTCATGAGTGTCTATATGGGTTATTGATTGCTTGCCTGAGTATTTGTATGGCTGCCTGAGTGTGTGTGTGGGTGGGTGGGAGGTGTGTGACTCTGTGCATAGATGTGTGAGTGGTTGATTCACTGGGTGTATGGGTTCAAGAGTGTATGTGGAAACAGCTGTATGGGTGGGTGAGTGTGTGTATGGGTGTGTTGGTGAGTGAATGGATGTCTCAGTGGTACATGTGCAAATAAGTACATATGTAAAAGGCAGTATATGTGAGTGATGGTGTATATAAATAACTATATGTGAGAGTCAGTAATTGTGAGAGTGGCTGCATGGATGAGTATGTATTTGTGTCAGTGATTCTATAAGAGAGTAATTATGTGTTAGTATCTGTATGAATAAGTGAGGTGGTGCCTGTATAACTGTATAGGTGATTAAATGGAAGTATGATTGATTCTTTGCATGACTGACTAGGTGTGTGAGTAACTCTGGATATGTGGCAGTGTGTGAGTGTCTGTATAGGTGTATGAGTGCATATGATAGTGTTGTATTGATGAGTGACTGCATGTATGAGTGACTTTATGGGTGAATGAGTGGATGTGTGTGTAGACCTAGGAATCAGTGCGTGCGTATGTAGTAACTGGTATTGGTGTCTGTATTGTTTCGAAAATGGTAGTCTGTATTTTAGAATGGGTGTATCAAATGTTTTATTAAGGTATGAGGAGGTGCATGAGATTTTCACTGGATGATGTCATCAGTGATGTCTTCAGTGATGTCATTTGAGATGTCATCAGTGATGTCAACAGTGATGTCACTGACCATGTCATGAATGATGTAATATGTGACGTCATCAGCAGTGCATTGTGGGGGCGTGAGTTATAGTTAGCTCAACTAACTATAACGGCCGAATTTCTATGGTTTTATACGAGTGAAATGTGCAAGTAACTATAACGTCCCTGAAACTTATGGTTTTTTCAGTGAATTTCTATGGTTTTTTAAATGCTAATTTGTAACTATAACGTCCCTGAAACCTATGGTTTTTTCAGTGAATTTCAAAGGTTTTTAAATGCTAATTTCTAACTATGATGTGCATTAAACATATCTGCTGTGCGATCCAAAAACAAGTTGGTGCTTGTAGTGTTATGGACAGTGGACGCAACCATGTTACCTCAGGCAGTGGGGAAGATCTCGGTCATGAACCTGTGTCGTCGCCCCCTATAAGCGGAAGCACAGTGGGCTGGTCCAACGTACGCCACTCCAGCATAGAAGTGTGAATAAATAGGCCGGGGTTCTGGGCGTGGTTCACTTGTGTGAAAGCCAACGCATCTGCCAGAGCGGTGACCCTCACCCTGCCACGTGGCTGCCGCCATGACCGCGGGCCTCCTCGACACAAGCCCCCTGCGAACACAGCGGCACAGCACTGCACAGTTATGTCTGTACAGACTACTGCCTTCGATCTACACTGCGGACAGCAGGGCTCACAATTCAGATTGAGTCGCGATTCCAGATGACGGAGTCCAGTAGGCATGACACATTGCTCCCAGTGCGGCCCGCCCGTATCACGCATCATTGCAGGCTGCGTACACGCTGAGTGCCAAAGGTACCACTAACTCAGTGCACCACAAGTAAACACCATGTGGCCTTATTAAGGCAGAATACATTAAACAAAAGACATTGCTACCAGTGCGGCCCACACGGACCACGCATCATCGCAGGATGCGCACACGCTGAGTGCTTCAGGTGCCACTAGCTCACTGCACCATAAGTCATCGCCACGTACCCTTAAACCTACATAATATCCTTTTAGTATCCTTGCTTCAAGAACTTTTTTGATATCAATTATAGCTTTAGTACAATGACTAAATTCATCTTGCAAGTCCAAAGGAACACTGAATGGCAGTTTACACTGAGGACAGCAGAGCTCACAATTTGAATTCAGTCTTGATTTATTAATTGGACAGAGAATTGTACTCTATGTCGTTGAATTTTCTCAAGAGGAAGTGACAAAAAGCTTTCCTCGATGTCTGTGCTGACTACTGCCTTCGATCTACACTGCGGACAGCAGGGCTCACAATTCAGATTGAGTCGCGATTCCAGATGACGGAGTCCAGTAGGCATGACACATTGCTCCCAGTGCGGCCCACCCGGACCACGCACGCATCATCGCTAGCTGTGCACATGCGGAATGCTTCTGATGCTCCTACCTCAGTCCACCACAACTGATGGACCCTTTATGACAGAATATTTTGTGTATGATTTCAGATCTGGTGCCCCTAACTTAGTGTAGCACAAGTCATGGACCGTTTATGATTGAATCTCTGTGTGTGATCTGATGATTACTGTTGTACTTGTTACCAGCACCAACCATTCCTGGAGGGCTGGCTCACACTCACCCCACACGCATCCAGCACAGACGTCACTGGACATGTGACCCTGGTAATAAAAGGAGTCGAGTGCACGTGCTCGTACCCAGTTCCACTATCTATCTGTGTCCGTGTGTTCATTATGTATGCAACATGCTGCCCCTGGGCCCTACCACATTACATTGTGCTCTGGACAGCGTATGCAACCAACTTACCTTTGACAGTGGGAGAAAACTTTGGTTATGTAACTTTGTCTCGGTCATTGTACAAGTACGTACGTAGAGACTGGATGATTAGAGTACTGCAAGGAGAGTGTATAGTCAATTTATAAGTGCGTGGGGATTGGCGGAGTGATTGTATAAGTACATATGTTGGCGCACCCTAACTCCGACAACGAGCTTGTCTCTAATTGGCTGCCCTCCATGTCCCAAAAACTGAAATTTTGATTTTGCATGGCCCAGTATTGCTACAGCTGCAATACTCCACTGAATGTGCAATAAACATTCACACCCACACAGATGTGTCATGTCCACCATCTTTCTTGTGTGGAACTATGGATGAATGTAGGGTCAGTGATTCCCCGTACCTTCCATGTTGGCCATGTTCAGGGACTTGGCTCACAGAGTGACACATTGACGCTTGCGACCCGGGTGACGGCAGCACTACAACAAGAACACCGGCATGCCAGTGTTGCAAGATTTTTAAGCATTCTCTAGCCCAAAGACAACCAAAAAGTAGCCCAAACTAGCCCAATATTGCTACTTTAAGGAAGGAGGGGCAGGAACATCGTCAAGCAGGCAGTGAATGGATTGGAATTGATGTTGCAGCAGGCTGCCAAGTAAATATTTGTCTAATAAAGCGCTTTAACATTCTAGTTTGCTGGAGCGCTGTATATATATTTATAATCTGGCAACTAGCACAAACCTAAATTTTACCGCACAACCGGGAAAAATATAGCCCAATTGTGCGTGATCTAGCCCAATCTGGCAACAGTGCTGCATCAGTTGATTCCTCATACAGCTCACGATGGAGCCACGCCCATAGCTCCGGAGTCATTCTTCACAGCCTCACGCAGAACTGGCATACGCCAGGCCAGCCCACTCCGCTTACGCTTACAGGGAAGGACAACAACGCTACATGGCGCAGATTTTCATTGCAGTGATCTGCTGGTCACACCCTAGTTGTCAGTACGCCACAGCCACTCCCTCACGGCTGGTATACACCCACACCACACCCATCCAGCACAGGCGTCACAGGACACGTGACCCTGCCAATAAAAAAGACCGGGCGCATGTGCTCGACGCCATTTCAGAGTTGCTCGCACCGGATGCACTGCGGCCGGCACAGGCACACCGGCACGGGATGGTTACTTTCGGTCCACTGAGGTACGGGTACCGTAACTGCTGAGCGCGTGTAGAGCCTGCGGTGATGGCCCGTCCCGGCGGTCTGGACAGCTCAGGTTTTGTGTGCCCTGCTGGACCGCAGTGTAGGCCTGAGCCACCGAACAGGGAGGCCTACCACCACGTGCGTGGCCTCACTGTTCACTGAGTTAGTGGCACCGCAAGGACTGAGCGGGTGTGCAACCTGCGATGATGATAGGTGCACTAGTATGTCCTCTGGCAAGGCAAAATCAAGACGCAGCACCAAATGTGAGACCTGTTGGCCTGCGGAGCGGGACTGCATGATGCGGAGGGTGCCCTGTCCGCGAAAAGGTGAGCAGTGAGGCCTGGGTGCGCAGCAGTGGGCAAATACGTCTGGGCGGCGGGAGTGGATACACAAAGGCGGCACAGTGATTTAGGCGTACGCAATCGTATATACTCTCCCATTACTAATTCTGTACTATGTTTAGATGTGGGAGCTTGAGGGCTCCACTAGGTCCCAGCACATGGTTGGAGACACAGCACTCACTGTCCCTCTTCATCTCTTCCTTTCTCTCCTTCACACTCTTTCTCTCTCTCTTCTTCTCTCACTCTTTCTCTCTTTCTCTTTGTCTTCCTCTCACTCTTTCTTTCCTTTTCTCTCTCTCTTCCTCTCACTCTCACTGTTTCTCTCTTTCTCTCTGTCTTCCTCTCACTCCTTCTTTCTTTTTCTCTCTGTCTTCCTCTCACTCTTTCTTTCTCTATCTCTCTTTCTCTCTTCTTTGATGGACGCATGACGCACAATCTTATCTTGCTTTTTGTCTTGCAGGCCTGCGATGAAGCGTGGCCATCCTGCAATCAACACTCAACCTAAATTGTGAGCTCCGCTCTCCACGTGTACACAACGGGTGAGGAGGTTTCTTCGGCACGTGGTGGACCCTCTTCGACACACGCCGGTGGTGTAAAGTGAGCAGAGAGGCTTGTTTGCGCAGCGGCGGGCAGTCACCTCCGGGCAGTGGGAGTGGATGGGGTGCAGCAGCCTGGGTGCGCAGCGGCACGCAGTCACCTCTGGTAAGTGGGAGTGGATGGAGTGCAGCAGCCTGGGTGTACAGCAGCGGGTAGACACCTCTGGGCAGTGGAAGTGGATGGGGTACACTAGCCTGGATACACAAAGGATTTAGGCATACGCAGTTGTATGTACTCATCCATTACTGATTCCATTTTTATGTTTCAGATGACTAAGCTTGAGGGCTGCCCTATATCCCGGCACGTGGTTGGAGACACACCGGTGACAGAAAGGTGAGCTGTGAGGATTTTCTCCACAGTTTCAACACTCCCTCTCCCTCCCTCCCTCCCTCCCTCTCCCTCTCCATCTCTTCCTTTCTGTCACTCATTTCTCTCTCTCTCTCTCTCTCTCTCTCTCTCTCACTCTCTATCTCTTCCTTTCTCTCTCTCACACTCTTTCTCTCTTTCTCTTCTCTTCCTCTCTCTCTCATTCTTTCTTTCTCTCTCTTCCTCTCTCACTCTTTCTCTCTCTCTTCCTCTCTCTCTCACTGTTTCTCTCTCTCTTCCTCTCTCTCACACTGTTTCTCTCTTTCTCTCTTCCTTGTATCTCACTCTTTCTCTCTTTCTCTGTCTTCCTCTCTCTCACACTTTCTCTCTTCCTCACTCTCACTCTTTCTCTCTCTCTCTTCCTTTCTCTCACTCTTTCTCTCTCTCTTCCTCTCTCTCACTCTTTCTCTCTCTTTCTGTCTCTCACTGTTTCTCTCTCTCTTCGTCTCTTTCTCTTTCTCTCTGTCTTACTCTCACTCTTTCTTTCTTTTTATCTCTCTCTTCCTGTCACTCCTACTGTTTCTCTCTTTCTCTCTGTCTTCCTCTCACTCCTTCTTTCTTTTTCTCTCTGTCTTCCTCTCACTCTTTCTTTTTCTCTCTCTCTCTCTCTTTCTCTCTCCTTTGATGGACGAATGAAGCACAATCCTATCTTGCTTTTTATCTAACAGGCTGTGATTCACGAATCGACGTCCCCCCCCCACACCACCACAGCTGAACGCGTGTACAAACTGCGATGATGTGTGGCCATCCTGACAACGCCTGACAAAGTTGCTTCAGCACATGGTGCACCCTCTTACACACATGCCGGTGGCGGAAGGTGAGCAGAGATACTTCTTTCCGCAGCAGCGGGCAGTCACCTCTGGGCAGTGGGAGTGGATAGTGTGCAGCAGCCTGGGCGCACAAGAGCGCACAGACACCTCCGAGCAGTGGGAGTGGATGGGCTGCAGCAGCCTGAGTGCGCATTGCTGAAACAGATAATTAGGCGTGTGCAGTTGTATGTACTCTGCAATTACTAATTCTATACTATCTTTCAGATCACTAAACTTAAGGGTGCACTATGTCCCGGCACGTGGTTGGAGACACACCGGAGGCACAAAGGTAAGCTGCGAAGATTTTCTCCAGTGTCAACACTCCCTCTCCATCTCTTCCTTTCTCTCTCTCACACTTTCTCTGTTTCTCTGTCTGTTCCTCTCTCTCATTCTTTCTTTCTCTCTCTTCCTCTCTCTCACTCTTTCTCTCTCTCTTTCTCTCTTTCTCTCTAACTCTCTCTCACACTGTTTCTCTCTCTCTCTTTTCCTTGTATCTTACTCTTTCTCTCTCTCACTCTTTCTCTGTCTTTGTCTGTCTTCCTCCCTCACTCTTTCTCTCCTCTCTCTCACTCTTCCTCTCTCTTCCTCTCTCTCACTCTTTCTCTCTCTCTTCCACTCTCTCACTCTTTCTCTCTCTCTCTTCCTCTCTCACACTATTTCTCTTTATCTCTCTCACTCTTTCTCTATTTCTTTGTCTTCCTCTCTCGCTCACTCTTTCTTTGTTTCTCTCTTTCTCCCTCACTCTTTCTCTCTTTCTCTTTCTCCTTTGCTGGACGCATGATGCACCATCTTATCTTTCTTTTTGTCTTACAGGCTGTGATTCACAAATGGTCCAGCGATGACATGACATGGCTGTACATAGTTTTATTTGTTGTTGTTTTGTTTTAATAAAATGTTTTATATGTAAATCCATACATGACTAAGATTCTTATTTCTCCAACCTAACGTGACTGTCACATTTGTTTGTGGGGTTGGGGATGATGGGAGATGGCGGACAAGGAGCTCCTACTGGGGGATGTCGGAGCAGTGTTGGGTGTCCGACCTGCATGATCGTTGCCTCTATTACATCTGTTCTCAGAGACTTAAGAGCCGGCGGTCTGGCTCGTAGATGAAGAACTGCGAGCCGACTAGCAGGCTCATAGAGGGACAACCGCGGCCCGTCAGTTCGCAGAGGAGGAGCTGCGGGCCAGCTCGCAGAGGAACACCTGCGGGCCGACTAGTATAGGGAAAGGTGCGGGCCATCGGCTTCCAAAGGGATAGCTGCGGAACACTGATGTGGGGAGAGGGAGCGTGAAGAGCGTATCTCGCAGAGAGACACCTCCGGTATATTTCCAGTATTGGCTTCACAGATACAACTGCGGGCCCGAGAACTCGCACCCGAAGAGCTGTGAGCCGACAAGTGGTTCGCAGAGGCAGACTTGCAGGCCCAAGTATATTGTTGGAGGTATACTGTTGATGGTGGAAAAGGGTGCGTTACCTGCTAATGTAGGGAGACGCAGCGTGAAAGCGGTATCTCGCACAGACAGAGCTCCGGTATATTAAATTGCCCCCGGGACCTTTCTTTTATATTTTCACTCGATGCGAGGCACAAAATGGCTGCTAACACTTCCTGGTTTGAAATGTTAGCAGCCAATCAGAGGCAAGCTCGTGCTCGGGAGTTAGGCACAGTCCAGAGATATATATCTTTTTTTCCTTTAATATCTCAAAAACTACTGAACGGATTTACACCATTTCCACAAAACAGCGCTTTCTGCACCAAGACCTTTCTCCCTGCCAAATTTGCAATTCTTTCTTTGTCACACAGTACATGTAATGCACCGCTCTCATCAAGAATGGAATAAGTAATGGCACAATTTCCCTGTTGCTCCACACATAAATACATGTAAAGAACAAATCAGAATAGTTCCTTTATTTTTTCAAATTGCAAAACTTCTCTCAGTTGGTTATTTTTGAACTTTCCATATAAACAGTTTTAAAAAAATGTAAGAACACATACAGGTGAGAAGTTCAATGTATTCTATCAACAAACTTTCTAGAACATTCTACGACACGTGCAGGTTAAAAGTTCATCATTTTTTCAAACCTAACGATATTTTTTGCAACATTTCCTCGAACATTTAAGGGCACGTGCAGGTTAAAAGTTCACCATTGTTTTAAGTTCGAACAGTGCCTTCCAAATGCAAGTAGCAGGTGTGGTTGAACTGAGCAAATTTTATCCTATCATATGAACTCTACGTTGAAACTGCTTTTTATTAACCAATGACAAAGATGCTTTTCGACAAACTAATATGCACCCTACTTTTTAGTAAACAATGTTTTTCATCTCCCAATCAGTTATCGGTTTGTATGAGAAAAAAAGTAGTTCCCCATCTTTAAACATATCTCTTATTCTACGAACGGACTGCATGAGCTACAGACATCTATCCATATCTTCCAGCTACACCTTCAAAATGCTAGTGTGGATCGTAGGACATAGCTATGTTTTCTGGAGCAAGAGGTATGCAGAACAGAGACGTATTGACTTAGACCTAGGTTTACAAAATGTGGACATTAAATGGTTTGGACAGAGAGGATTGAAGTGGCACCCATTACTCCCTTTGGTTAAAACCTGTTTGCATCTCCAAATCCCTGACCTCATGATTGTGCACTGTGGTGGAAATGACCTAGGCACATTGACTGGGGTAGGTTTGGAAATGCTAATGAAGGACACCTTTAGACAATTGATGTTGCTTTTGCCTCAAACTGTCTTTGTATATTCCAATATATGCCAAAGACAGAAGTGGAAATGGTCAAACAAATGTTGTCCTCAGATTGAAAAATCTAGGAAGAATGTCAACAAAGCTGTGTCTGCTTACCTCAGAGACCATAGAATGGGGTCGATCTACAACAACAACATATGTTATGATATGGCTGATATCTACAGAAGTGATGGAGTACACTTCACAGATCAGGGAAATCGAGTTTTTCTGAATAACCTGAAGCTGTGCATCCGCACTTATATGTAGCTCCAACTAATAAACACAAAGGCTCTTTTTAGAGCTGCCTTATATTCCCAATATCGGTTCGCAGACTGACAACTGCGATCCGGCTAGCACAGGGAGACCTGCGGGCCGTTGGGCAGCCTCACAAAGGGAGAGCTACGGCCCGTGGGCTCGGCTCGCACAGAGAGAGCTACGGGCCGTCGGCTCGCAAACGCAGAGCTGTGAGCCAATGGACTGGTAGTGTTTTATGGTTTAGGGTAGTGTAGGGGGTCCTGCTGTGGGTAGTGTTTTAGGGTTTACGGTAGTGCAGTGGGGTTTGTGTAGTGTAGAGGGTGGTGCTGGGGGTACATTTAGAGTTTAGGGTAGGGCAGTGGTCTTTACATAGTGTAGGGGGTCCTGCTGTGAGTAGTGTTTTAGGGTTTAGGGTAGTGCAGTGGTGTTTGGATAGTGTAGAGGGTCGTGCTGGGGGTAGCATTTTATGGTTTTGGGTAGTGCAGTGGTGTTTCTGTAGTTTAGGGAGTCGTGCTGGGGGTAGTGTTTTAGGGTTTAAGGTAGTGCAGTGACGTTTCTGTAGTGTAGGGGGTCGTGCTGGCAGTAGTGGTTTAGTGTTTAGTTACGTAGTGCAGTAGTGTTTTGGGTAGTGTAGGGGGTCGTGCTGGGGTAATGTTTTAGGGTTTAGGGTAGTGCAGTGGTGTTTCTGTAGTGTAGGGGGTTGTGCTGGGGGTAGTGTTTTAGGGTTTAAGGTAGTGCAGTGGCGTTTCTTTAGTGTAGGGGGTCGTGCTGGCAGTAGTGGTTTAGTGTTTAGTTACGTAGTGCAGTGGTGTTTGGGTAGTGTAGGGGGTCGCGCTGGGGTAATGTTTTAGGGTTTAGGGTAGGGCAGTGGTGTTTCTGTAGTGTAGGGGGTCGTGCTGGGGGTAGTGTTTTAGGGTTTAAGGTAGTGCAGTGGCGTTTCTGTAGTGTAGGGGGTCGTGCTGGCAGTAGTGGTTTAGTGTTTAGTTACGTAGTGCAGTGGTGTTTGGGTAGTGTAGGGGGTCAAGCTGGGGTAATGTTTTATGGTTTAGGGTAGTGCAGTGGTGTTTCTGTAGTGTAGGGGGTCGTGCTGGCAGTAGTGGTTTAGTGTTTAGTTAGGTAGTGCAGTGGTGTTTGGGTTGTGTAGAGGGTCGTGCCAACAGACTGACTCACAGAGCTCCGAGCCAACGGACTGGCTTCTAAAGGCATAGCCGCGACCTCGTGATGTGGGGAGAGGCAGCCTGAAAGGAGTATCTTACACAGACACAGATGCCAGTGTTGCCTCGCAGAGGTAAAACTACACACCCAATGGCTTCTACATGGAGAAATGCGAGCTGACGGACTAAGTCACAAAATGGCTGCCAACACTTCCTAGTTTCAACCATTCACAGCCAATGAGCCACGAGCTCGTGCTCGTAACCCTCAGCCAATCAGATGTCAGAATTCTCAAATATCGATATCTGTAAAAGTTGATATTTCTCAAAAACTACTGAACGGATTTACACCATTTCAACAAAAGCGCGCTTTCTCGACCACAACCTTTCTCCCTCACAAATGTGGTGTAATTCCGTTCAGCAGTTTGACCTGTAGCCTTGTCTAAAGTTATCTATGGAAAATGCATTGAGAAAACACATTTTGGGACTCCCCTTTTTTCTCAGCCCCCCCTTGACCAATCACCCCCAAACTTTCAAGATAGGAGCTGATCAAAAAAGAGAAACTTTTTTGAAAATTTCGTAAAGATTCATCAAACAACGCCAAAGTTATAAGCACATGGAGGGCTCCAGGAGAGGGGCCACGCAACCCCCCTCCCAACATGAGTGAAGCCCCGGGGCTTTGGGGACCCCAGCGGGCCCCCGCAGCCCCAGCGACCCCCAGCTATTATTTTTTAAGAAATGCCCGTGGGACCTAGCCCACCCGGGGACCTCATTAAAATAAAACGCGGGAACCCGTGACCCCAGCGAGAATTGCGCCGTTTTTGTTTTTTAATAAAAAATGCTTTTTTTGGCCCTGGGGTCCTTCTGGGACCCCCTGAGCAGGCCTAGGGGGTCACGGTGTTTCTACCCTGCCCCCTTCTCTTGTTTTGTACCTTTGTTTCTCTGTTTTCTAGTGACTCGCTTCTACCGAGCCACAAGATGGCTGCCAACACTTCCTGGTTTGGAGTGTTCGCAGCCAATCACAGTGAAGCTCGTGCACGGGACTTAGGCTCCGCCCAGATATCGAAACTTTTATTTTTCTTATTTCTCAGCAACCACTGAACGGATTTACACCATTTTACAAAAGTTCGCTTTCTGAGCCAGGCACTACCTTTTTGCCAAATTTGGGGTAATTCCGTTCAGTAGTTTCGGCTGTAGCCTTGCACAAAGTTTCCTATGGGAAATTGACTCTTATTTTTTGTATTTCTCAAAAACTACTGAACGGATTTACCCCATTTAAAAAAAAGGCGCTTTCTGAACCCAGCTCTACCTTTCTGCCGAATTTGAAGTAATTCCGTTCAGCAGTTCGGGCTGTAGCTCGTCGCAAAATTTCCTATGGAAATTAACATGGAGAAAACGCGTTTTGGGACCCCCTTTTTTCTCAGCCCCCGCTTGACAAATCACCCCCAAACTTTCAAGATAGGAGCTAACCTAAAAAGTGCAACTTTTTGCAAAATTTCATAAAGATTCTTCAAACGACGCCAAAGTTATTAGCAAATCAAAAAATGCTTTTCCTATGGCAACTAGGTTGTAACTATAACTACCTACTGGCGACCGCCAGTAGGTTATGTATATATATATATATATATATATATATATATATATATATATTATCAGCAAACACGGTCCTTTTCGGGGGGAGCACCCTCCAGCTGGTTCTCGTGGCGAGACAGGACCACCACTCGCTAATTATTTTCCAACAACAGCTTACTCTCCTTGGTACAAAAATATTTCTTTTTATTAAGACCTCCTTCTCCTCCACCTACGCGTGAACAAGAACTTTGTGTTCGAAACGCGTAGGTGGAGGAGAAGAAGAGTCTTAATAAAAGAAATATTTTTGTACCAAGAGAGAGTGCCGTGTAAGCTGTTGTTGGAAAATATATATATATATATATATATATATATATATATATATATATATATATATATATATATATATATATATATGTGTGTAATATATGTGTGTGTGTACATATATATGTGTGTGTGGGAGGTTAAGTGATTTGCCCAGAGCCAATGCCAGGACTCACATTTGGGTCCTCAGATCCAAAGTCGTCAGTTCTGGCTGGTAGGCCAAAGCCATATTTCTCAATTTATGTGTCAAAGTCAAACACAAGTAGGGTGATTGTGCATGATTATGTAGAGTGAGCATATTCTCTGTTAAAATGGCTTAGTAAAGCAAAAAAGAGCAGCAAAAATACTGGAAGGTTCACCCAGAGTCTTGCTAGTACTCGCAAGGGTTTGTTTTAAAACAGGACTTAGGCTCACATCTCAGCACCTTGGTACCACTGGTGCTGGAAGAATTTCAGAGTTGGAGTTCTGAAATCAATGCTACATCACTGAAGTCATAGGGATTGTAAAAAATCCTAAATTCACAAAACGTGTAGCATATGCACATGGAGGAGCATTTTGGAACATACTGTCATGAATATATTATAAAACATCTTGTGATAGGGCACTGTCATTTACAGATATCCCATTTTCCATGGCACATTGGCCAGCAAATTGGCAAGTAAATTTGCACAGATAAACAGTTTTAATGTACTGCACACAAAATGATAATGTGAATATGTATCATTTGCACATAGCCAAGTAATAGTGTCTTGATGTGTTTTCATCCTGTTGAAATCTTTGTTTCTATTAGACTTCTGAATTAGAAAAAACGTGTTTATTTTTGCTTTCCTAACTGCTGATGTATTCTGAAACAAATGTACAATTCGTTTACGGATATTTAAATTGTATTCTGTGTTAAAAAAAATAACATCCTACATCCTTTCCTTTCACAGTCCATGTACTCCAGGAAGATTGTCACATAGTTCACTTTAAAAACTGCTACCAATCTGCAATCAGAGAAAGAAAAGTAAACACCAATGTAAAGGCATCTTGATCTATTGCTCTTTTTTGACCCACCAGAAATCAGCAGGCGATCCACCAGTGGGCTGTGAGCCACAATTTGGGAAGCACTAATTTATGGCAGCATGTTTATTTTTTGCATTCTGTAGATAATTTATAAAAAAGTTAAAATCTTTCTGCATGTTTCTATATATTCCCAGCAATTGCACCTTTTGAAAAAAAAATATTGACTTGTATTAAAGTGATTCTATACCTTTTTTGCAACAAATATCTAACCGCTTTTTGATGTGTTAAATTTTGCACTAGAGATTATATTTTTATTCTTCATATTTGCAAATATACTCTTTCTTTCATATGAAATAGCTAAGCACCAGGGATGTAAGTGACTTGTGGGAAAGATGATGGTGTGACTATGTATTATAAAAAATATAAAGTAACCCCTGATGTACATGATGAGGATATTGCACGTCACCTCGGAGTTTCATAATATTATAAAGGAACTCGATCTTGTCCCTCTATATGGTCATGGAACACCTCTGTAGCTTACAATATCCTTATAATGAATGGCAGTGGGTAAGTTATCGCATATACTACACCCCTTTTCTCCATATTTTAAATACATAGCAGAATAAAATGCTCTTTGGTACATTTAACAGGCTGAGACACGTCTTCCATAATTTTGCATTTTTCTGCTTTGTGATTAAGCATCCAGGGCACATTGTAAGCCTTGGCAGTGACGTGATTCACATATAAAAATCAATAAAATGTTTCTGTTTTTACTGTCCTGTTATTCGCTCCTTCGTGTATTTATATAAAGAAATGATTTTGTCCATCTGTCATGCAGTCTCATATAGATGTTTGCCTAGATTGGCACACTGACTCAGGGCCTTGCTTAATCAAATATGAAATCTATTTACATTTACTCTTAAGGAGTTTATTAGATGATTAGCTCACCAAGTGGGAGTGTTGCATTTTTGACAACACGTGGATGGCCCTTTATAATTGTCTAATGAAATTAACACTGTTGTGTAATTGAATTATGAAATATATGATTTCATGTTTCCGTCAGCGAGCATAGAAAGACTGAGGCTGACGCTTCAATTGAGCCTGCCCAAGAGAGGATACACTCTGGGAGTTGGATGCAGGAAGCTATCTGCTCACGCTCGTGCGCCTCTTCACACGTTCCTCATACCTAATTACTTCGAGTACGAAGATTCCTCCTGGGAGGGAGCACTTTCATTCCACAGATGACAGGTAGAAATTAGTTGCCTAATGGAATGGAATAGTTCTGCAAATTGAAGGAATTAAGTGAGCTTTTTTAATTTAGGCTCCATCTAAATTAGATTTTAATTTGGATTCAAATGTGAAGAGGTTATGCTGTGAATCAGCTTTTTTTGGACTTCGTCCACTAATTTTCCATTGCTCTTTTCCAGCTTTTAACTGTCTTTTTTTCATTCCCAATGTCCTTTACACGGTGGCGGGGGTTGTGGGGAGCCGTGGGTCCCTATCAAATTTTAATCAGCTTTGTTCTCAACTCACTGATTGCATTGTCCAGGATTGAGGCCGAATGATTTTCTTTTTTTTTCCCGCTGAGCAATACAATCGCATGGACGAATCACATGAGAAACATAAATACAGTAAATAGGTGTTGAATTCTGACATTGTAACTATTGCAAGATCAAAGGAAAGAAAAAATATTTGTGCACCGTTACTGGTAATCCACAGAGCCGAATCAAACACAAAAAGAAAAAAGGAAAGTCTTTGTCCTACATTTAAACACAAAGCTATTAAACTTTATCACTTTGAGCCTCTTTTAATAGGATTTGCTCTCACTATTTTGCAAAAATCAACACAGAACGTTGAGGGTTAAATCGAGCTTCTTTCACCCTATTCCTTACGATTTCAAGTGGTGCAAATCTTGAGATGTATCTTTGGAATGTTCACGAAACTATAGTCTGGCCTAAGAAGTGTGGAAGTACTGCTCATTGTAGAATAATAGCCTATTTACTGGCGCATGAAAATGCACTTAGGCAGATATTTCTGACAAGTGGAGTTTTCAGAACTCCATTGTGCCTTTAAGTAGGTGTCTGAGTAAGTCAGGCTCACAGTTATATAATGAGTATCCTTCCTCAAGATAATACCTAAAGTCCTAGGGGCATATTTACGTTCCCTGGCGCATCCCTGCATATCAGCAGGGATGCGCCAGGGAAAATGCGTCACGCAAGTTTACCCTTGCGCCACGTCCGATGCGTGACGCATCTGCCGGCGGAAGGTTGGCACAGTGCTGAAGTTGTGTCGCAAGCGCGACGCAACTCCAGCACTGTTCCAACCTTCCCTATCCCTAACATGGTGCGTCAATCCTTACGCCTGCTTGAAGCAGGCGTAAGGATTTGACGCACCAGCGTCGGAAAAGTGACTGCGTGAAATCTTGTAGATTTCACTGCGTCACTTTTCCGAGGCTTTCCTCGCAACGCATCCAGAACGCCTCTGCACGTCTTATCCTCGACATCCCCCGACGCAGCCACATCACACCCCACCTGAGAGACCTGCACTGGCTCCCTGTCAACAAGAGGATAACCTTCAAGCTCCTCACCCACGCACACAAAGCACTCCACAACTCCGGACCAGCCTACCTCAACAGACGACTCAGCTTCTACACCCCCACCCGCCAGCTCCGCTCGACCAGCCTCGCCCTCGCCACAGTCCCCCGCATCCGGAAAACGACCGCCGGCGGCAGATCCTTCTCCCACCTCGCCGCCAAGACCTGGAACACCCTCCCCACCAACCTCCGACAGACCCAAGACCTACTGGCCTTCAGAAGACTCCTCAAGACCTGGCTCTTCGATCAGTAGCAGCACCACCCCCCTCTTCCCCCAGCGCCTTGAGACCCTCGCGGGTATGTAGTGCGCTTTATAAGTGACATGATTGATTGATTGATTGATTCCTGCGCCGGAACGCCCCCCCCTGCGCCGGTACGCCCACATGAAACCTGACGCAGGTTTCATGTGGCACAGGGGTTTACTACGTGACGCATCTCCCTAGATGCATCACGTTGTAAATATAGCGCAACGCGGCACATGGTTTGCGTCGCCGCTGCGTCACATGCGTGACGCAACGGCGGCGCTAAAGTGGCGCAAGGGGCTTGTAAATATGCCCCTTAGACTTTTTTGTGGTGACAATAACATGATGCATCCTCCACCACATATCAGCACATGGGTGCCATTTTGGTCCTGTGGCAGGTTTGAGCTGCAGATGTTTTAACTTAGGAACAGGTTTTAAATCATTGCATGAATGGAGCCAGCTTTCTATGGCTTGTTTCAGTGCCAGCATGAATACTTTCTGTTGCTACGACAACAATGCTTTAAGAAAATGCAAAGCACGAACTTTCCGGAAATGTATCTTTAAGCCAACATTCTGAAATTAATGTTTCAGAAGATTGAACGACTGCAACATTTTTATGACAAGGCTGTCTGCTCCTCATGGAAGACAGTGGGCTGTTAGGGCATCCATGACCTTTCATCAACCATTTATACAGTTCCACAAATGGAAGATCTGATTTCGTGAATTAGCCCCTCAAACATTTACTCAGCTACGTCATCTTTCATCTTCTCCCTTCCTTTTCCCAACTCTGTAATATCTATACTGTGCCTGCTTGAGTCAGAGAGAGACCTCATTCTAACTCCAATTTCATCATCCTACTAACTAACAAACCATCCTGCGTTCTTTAAACCACTTCTTACCATTGAATTCCACTAATCTTTCCTAATTCCTCTTTCATACAGTCTATCTAGACTAGAATCACTTGAACATCTAGGAGAAGATTTGCTAACACTGCGTGTAGGGTTTGTGTCACAAAAGTGACTCAAACAAGGGCCATATTTATAATTATATCATGCAGCGCAGCAAGTCACCTTGCTGCGCTATGCTGCATGATAGGGAAAGGATGGAATGAGCCGTACTGAACATAGTACGGTGCATTTCTGCCTTTTTCCAGCACTGGCTCTCAACGTGCTGCCTAGCGCCAATGCAGGCACTCGTGCACCATGGTGAAAGGGTGCCTACATTGTTAGTAGGAATGTTTTTGTGCAGGAAGTGACACCTTCCTGCACAAAAACAATTCACTTAGGCATTTTCTTCTTTCTATTTCTCCTCGTTACGCCTACCCTGGGAGACGCATAGCAGTTTTGGAGCATTTCCAGGTCTACCACTTATGGTAAATCTGGGAATGCTTCAAAATCCATTGGTTTCGCCTGGAAACACCCATGCACCATCCATGAAATTCTTCCCTGGGGCAGAGTAATGCAACGCAACGATTTACACTGTGTTGCGTTGCGTTCCACTGGACTTATCAAGCCACTTAGGGTCATGCAAAGGGGCCTTGCGTGCCTTGATAAATCGCACCTTAAGAGTTGCATCGCTTTTGCACCCCGTTGTGTGGTGCAAAAGTGATAATACCCTTAATAAATATGGCCCCATGTGCAAAGTGTTGTTGTGGGATTTACTTTTAATGCAAATCATGATTTACATTGGAAAGTTGCCCAGGGTATTTGGCAGGGATGAGACATGTTTTAAAAGGATACTTTAGTGGTGGCACAATGAGACCTGATGCCTACTATGAGAATAAATTTACAAACCCTGTGTACTAGTATTACCTGTGCCAATAAGGTGTAGTATAATTTTACGATGTTTGAAGTAGAGAGCACAAGCACTGGTTAGCATTGGTAAATTGCAGAGTTCTAATGCCAACAAAAAAAGAGTTAAACCCAAATCTAGGTGTAAAGGCAAAACGTTTGGGGGAATAAACACCAAAGATGTCAGGCCTAACATGTATGCTTCGCAAAGAAACCTTTTGGATAGGCAGCCTACTAATGGAGACTGTGCGATCAAAAATCTGCAAGAATTTGGGGTATAAGCTCAAAGATATAGGAAAAAGCAAAGCAGCAGGAAATACGTATCCCCAGATAATAACAAGTGTTCCATTTTGTGTATTAATGGATGACTCAGGACAGCCAGAATATAAAAGAGACTCTCAGAAAGAGTGTAGTTCTAAGTGTAATTTCCTTGTATAATGTTGTGCGATGTGTATTGTAAAGAGCGCTGTCCCCTGCGATGTTTTTCTGGCACTGAGAAGGTGTGTTTGCCTAGCCTTGCCTAGGGTAGGTTGGTTAATTGAAAAGTCAGGTCCTGAGCTTCTTGTGGAATTCAAAAAATAAGAAGGAGACTCTGATGTGAAGTGAGTGGTCATTTCACGCTTTAAGAGCATTGTAAGAGAATGCCAGTCCTCCTGATCTGCTTGTGTGTATGCGTGGCATGAGTTTCAGTAGAGGTCCTGTGGAGCACGGGTGTCTGGGTGGTTGGTGGAAGGTAATGCAACTGTTCAGGTATGTAAGGCCTAAATTGTGTAATGCCTTCAACATGTGTTTGAGAAGTTGTAGTGTTATGTGAGTTCTGTGTGGAAGTTTGAGGATGAGTCTGGCTGCTGAGTTCTGGATGGTTTGTAGTGTTCTGATGCGTTGCATGGTGATCCCAACGTAGAGGGTTTTCTCAAAGTCCAAATTGCTGCTGACTAGGGTATGAGTGACTGTTTTTCTTGTGTTGTTTGGGACTATTTCAAGGTCTTCTTCAGCATCCTCAGGGCGTGGAAGCAGGGTGCAGTGGTGGCATTGACTTGGGCTGTCATGTCCAGTTTGCTGTTGATGATGATTCCATGCTTCCTGGCATGGGTGCTGGGTGTAAGTGTGGGTCTGATTTCAGACAGCGACCAGTGGGAGTCCCATGGCTAAGTATTTTTGCCAAAGATCATTACTTGTCGATGTTGAGGTTTAGACATGTGACTTTCATCCAGTCAGTGACTTCAGTCATGCAGGTGGTTAACTTGTTAGAGGTCTTGCCCGAGATGGAGAGTATGAGTTGCATGTCTTTGACATTGGAGAGATTGTTGATGCTGTGTGTTTAGATAACATTGGCCAGAGGGCTCATGTATATGTTGAAGAGGGTGTGGCTGAGGAATGTGCCTTGAGACACCCCGTAGATGAGTTTGTGGAATTCTGAGGAGGAAGATGCAAGCATGGCAGCTTGTGTTTTGTCCATTAAGAAGGATCAGATCCAGCAGAGACTGGGGCTTGGATGACAATCTTGTGCAGGAGTAGTATAACTTTATTGCATGATTTATAAAACCTTTGCAAATACAAAAAGTAAAAAATAAAATAAAACACTTGTTAAGTTTTATAAAATTGAACCCCGATTCCTATAAAAAGGCCCGGCCCCCCACATGTCCGAGCTCTCTTATAGGTACATTGCCCAGACATGCTAGTGATGTCAATCCCTTGGGGGCATTTGTGGTCGTGAGATTATATATTAAGTCCCAGATTTAGCCAGCCTATCCGCCAACCCCTTTTTTGGTAGCAGTTTTGTTTAGAGCTTTCCAACAGATTTTCGTATGTCTAAATGCCCGCAAGAAAACTTGTCCT
Source organism: Calotriton arnoldi (assembly GCA_963921515.1). Lineage (NCBI taxonomy): Eukaryota > Metazoa > Chordata > Amphibia > Caudata > Salamandridae > Calotriton > Calotriton arnoldi. The sequence goes on along the minus strand of CAWUFW010001035.1, from coordinate 191,107 downwards.
GCTATTGTAAGGATCCTGAAGTCTGTGTCGCTGCCTGAAGTGGCGGTCGACTTATCCCCTCCCCCAGTTTTTTTGCTGCATGGTCCATAAACCTTACCAGTGCGCAGTTTAAATTTGTGTTCCGTGGATCAAAACATGCCAATACTGCAGCTCTACATGATCTGACCTCCTTATTGTTCCAGCCCCTCCATAGAAGGGAACTTCTTTCCTTCAAGAGGCTTGGACACAGGCATAAAACATGAATTATGTCTTCCCTATGATGGCCACAGAGCCGACATGGTTCCTGGGCATGTTCTCTTTTCCATTTGGGAAGGTGGCAGGACAAGGGGATCACCCCTAATCTTAATTTTAAAAAGCAGACTTTAGTGTGTGCACTGAATGGTGAAGTTAAATAGATCTGAGGTGTCAACTGATCATATGAGATAAGGGTCATCCAACCGTGGCTTCTTCTTGCAAGACTTGCCTTGTCTTCCATAGAGGAGAGCTTTTTTGCGCTTATTTTTGCTAGCCTTTTGATCTCGTTTTGGCTGACGTGTAGGTACCATACAGGAGTATGATGATGATGCGGTCTGAGACCATGTCAAATGCTGCAAAGAGGTCCAGGAGAATAAGGGCTGCCATGTCTCCTCTGCCAATGATCATTCAGATGTCATCTGTGGTGGCAATGAATGCTGTTTCTGTATTGTAGTTGGGTCTGAATCCAGACTGCATGGAGGTGAGGAGCTAGAAGTTGCTAGGTGGTGAGGACCTGGAAGCTGCTAAGGTGGTCAGTGAGGCAATGGTTGATTCGTTTTTCTAAAAACTTGGCAGGTATGGTAGGAAGTAAGTGGGTCTGTAGTTGGAGATGTGGCTGAGTCAACAAATGGTTTCTTGATCAGGGATGTGACAGAGGCATTTTTCCAGGTGTCTGAGAATGTGGGAGTCAATGGAAGCATTAAGCATGGGTGTTATTGCTTTGTTGATTGGTAGGAGTCCTTTGGTCAAGGAAATCTGGGGGCAAGGCTCAGATGGGGCTACAAAGTAGAAGGTCTTCATGGTAGCAGCAATTATGATGGTAGTGATGGTGGGCCACAAGATCAGGGTTCATTCTTTAGCATTGATGAGAAGTTCAGTTGTGATGGTGACGGTGTCTGGTTGAAGGTCGAAATTGCCATACATGGTTTCATCTTAGGCTATATTTGAAGATGTTTTTATCCAAGGTGTCTTTCCTTGTTCTCCATTTGCTTGAAGTGGTGTTTCATCAGCCTCAGATTCTTTTTTTACCAGCTGACCTGTGGTCAGCCTCTTGCTGTTGAATTGCACTTAAGAGGAGCCAGGGCATCATCAAAAGCAATGATCCAGCTATTGAGGTTCTTGATAGCTTTTGAAAAGTTGCTGGTGTGCTCAGCCAGTGCGCAGAGAGGGAAAAAGACCAGCCCATTTCTGTGATGTTTTTCCAGCTGTCATAGGTAGGTCTGGAGATGGTACGTCTGTGATGGTGTCGGAAGGGTATGCTGAAACTGGCAAGTGCTTGGTCTGTAAAGTTCATAGTTGCTTATTGTCGACTATGATGTAGCTGGTTGAGGAGAAAATCTGGTCTAATAGATGTCCGCCAGTGCGGGTGGGCCTGGTAACATAGTCGGTGAGGCTGAGGTTTCTGAAATTTTCCCGAATGGATACATGGTTTGGGTTGGTGTAGTCTTCTAGGTGAAGGTTAAGGTCTTTGAGGAGGATGATGGTGCTGGTGTTGATGATGAGTTGTTAAATGAAGTCTATAATGTTGGCGATATTGGTGCACGGTCCTGGAGGTCTCATGGTCTGTATATGAGAGTTTCACCCAAGGAAAAGCTTGCTTCAATACTTATCTTGAACGTGAGGTATTCTATGCAGCTGGTGGGGGTGTCAATATAGGAGGTGCAGTTGGTGGAGTCTTTGAGTATGACAGCAAGTCCACCTCTGAGCTTATGCTTACGGTCTTGCTACATGATCTTGTAGCTGGCAGGAATGGCTTTAGTGATGGCCTGTGTAGATGTTGGGTTTAGGTATGTTTTCGTGAGGGAGAGCAGGTCCCGAATATGGTTGTGCATAGGTCCCATAACTCTGTGGCATGTTTGGTGAGTGAGTGGGTGTTGAAGAGCATGCATGTGAGTGTGTCATGTCGTGTGGGTGGTCATTGGTCTGTGTGAGCTTGAGAAGGTGGCTGGTTTGTGTGAGTGTGGGCAAGTGGGGTACTGGGTGCTCCTGGTGAAGGAGTGATGAGTGTAGGGTGGGAAAGAGATCATGAGAACTTGCAGGAGGCACATGTGAGCACTCCCTCCATGTTGTATGGTGCGGTGTGGAGCAGTGCACCAACAGGCAACTGGGTTTGAGAGCAGAGAGGAGGGCATCAGGATAGTGCTGCTTAGGTTGAACCCCAGGGTGCCTGGCTCTGGGCAAAAAATGACTTGCCTTTGGCACTACTTATGATAACACTTATGACCAAATGGATTGTAATTAAGATTCCACGTGTCTGTGAGCAGGGTTACAATATGCAATGAGTATTAAAAGGAGTTCAGTATCTTGGGATATTGGTCAACAGGATAGTTGAGAAAATCATTAAAGACAACGTGTGCGCTTTGATATCCATGACAAGGAACAGTTAATAGTGAAATGGACAGATCTCAACGTATCCACATGGGGCAGAATTCAGGTGGTTAAAATTGTAATAGCCTGACTGCAATTGCATATTTGGCATGCTTCCTCTATTGAGTCATAAACCTTTTATTGCTATGTATCGCTACAGCAAGAAAGGACATCTAGTATTTTATCATGTTCTTCCCATTTGTCCTGCCTGGTTTTGATAGTATTAGGATTCTGAGTACTTTACCACTGCTACACTGTAATATAGCACCTGTACCTTTGCCCTAAAATATTTACTGTGCTTTGGATTTACTTAAGTGACATACATCTCTTTTTTGTAAGGCCATGGTAGCTTGCACAGAAAATACACCAATTGCATGAAACGTAAAGTGTCTTTACATCACCCAATTATCTATGACAAAATATATGTCTGCCAGGAACAACACTGTGTTCTGACCAACCTGCAGTTTAAAACACAGCCAGGACAAAAGGAAAGGAAAATAGCTTTGCCACAAAGGAAAGCCTATTTTTAAATCCTAGTAAGTTACCCTGGGTGCTCAATATATAAAAAATGGAACATTACATATTGAAAGTAGTGTGCGCTCAGAGTGACTAAATATTGAAAAGCTATATTCACTTTGTAAGTTAAGATAGATTTTCCTTGAACAGGCCTAGGTATAATGGAAGCTTTTAATTTCATCTTAGCTTGGGAAAATGTTGGGAAAAACATTTACATATATTTTCCACTCAGTTTTTAAAATCCTATTTCATAGTGAATATAGATTTTTTTTTATAACATTGGTGAAAAAGTAACTGTGTTAAAATATACTTTGGGCCACCGAAGGCAGAACTGGCTTAGAACTAAGCTGGGTCCGAACTGGGGTGGCGAAGTGAGGTAAAGAACGATGATGGATTCAACCCAGATCTAATAGTGACTGGGGATGAGTATCTGAAAATTTTCAGTGCTCAGTCCATCATCTCCTTGTGTTTTCTTTGTTTGCCCTAGGTTGCCAGTGTATGCCCAGACGTGGGTCCCTTGCTCACTTTGCCACAGGTTTCAACCTAGCCTGGCTGATGAGGGGTGTTACTCCACAACCGGTCCAAGGATGCTTGCTTCCGGTCCAGGGAAGACCTGGCTTGGCAGTCAGGCTGGAGTGTTCCCAGGAGCAACAGGGTCAAGACTAATTTGCATTTGGCTGGTTCTGAACTGGGGTGGCGAAGTGAGCTAAAGACCAATGATTGATTCAACCCAGATCTAATAGTGACTGGAAGTGTTAATTATCCTCCTCTCAAAGGACAATGGCCTGGTCTTTGGGACCAGGAAGGCAGGGGTGCTTTCATCACCTGACTACTTAAAAGCCATTAGCCATGTGGGAGGGGGACAGGAACAATTTGGCAGAACAAAGGATAACGTTCACAAAGATCTTTTACCTTACAAATGCCAGATGTTCTAGTGTGCTGACAGGATTTGTTCCCATTCATTAACAGATCTCCCAGATTTTCTGGCTACAGTCACAGCGAAGGGAAAATCAGTTCTTGAATCTGACAGATGGACAAGACCTCATCTAAAAATGGAGTGATGTCAAGACAGCTAGAGCTCCTTCTGATGTAACTGATGTTTAACTTTAGCAATTTTACAGTAAGGGAAGGTTAATTGATGTTAAATGGGGGTGGACATAAGATGAGAAAGTATATAGCACTGGCAAGGAATGACTCTGCAAACACTGACTAGTGCATAAGATACAACTGGTTCCTCACCACCTCAGAACATTACTGGACCTAGGAAGTTATCACATGAAGAAAGAAGATGCTGCTGAAAGGAAATTACTGAAGTACCGCTGACTCATGCTGGCACCAAGGACTGGAACTGCTCTCCAAGTAACAGTTGGCTGACCACCTGCTTGTCTGCTCAAGGTCTCAAGACCACTAACCTGAAAATCTGGTATGGATGTGGAAACGAAGTGTCTCAGTCTTTTGATCATTCATCCGGTACCGCAGACCCTTGGGCCTCGCTGACAATCAGCAGATATCACAGACCCTCGTTAGAAGAACATTTGAGACTTTAATGCTAGGTGGGGAAGCCACAGGAGGAAGGGTCCAAATAAAAACATGGGCAAAGATACTACTGACTCAGCACAAGCTCAACCCATAAGACTGGTGACCAGCCAAGTCGATACATGTATTACAAACTAAGGTGTTCAAGGGGAGCTAACAATCCAAGTCAACATATAGACTCTTCATTTAAAGATTCTTTTGCATGTTCTTCGCTCTTAAAGCATTACATATAAACATTCTTGATACTATATATATCCAGTTTCTTCTAAACTAAAAATCCATAAATTTCCGCCCAAAACGAAAATATTTTTCACAACAAAATATTCCACACAGAGATAACTTACATTATCATAATACTTTTACAATTAACTATTTTATTCTTTTTGTAATGCAGAATGCTCATCCAAAAAACTCATATAATTTCTGCCAACACGTGTTTAATGGCAATGAATGCCACTTAATCAGGGCCGCTAATGTTATGTGCTGGCAGCACGGGTAGTTTCCTTTCCACGTGGATTATTCCCAAAAATCCATTGTACCCGATAGTGCGCCTTACACACGACCGCCACAAATTTCACGTGTGATGTTTTTTTCTCACCATCAATCCAAAGCTTGCTCCCTTATATTCCCCAATATTGAAAGAAACTCCACAATCTATGTTGTACATTACTTTTCCTTCATATCGTAAAACAATTGTTCCCAATCGATAGTTTAAATGAACTCCATAAATTGTATTTTATGTTGCCGTTCATTTGTAACTTCAAGCAATTGTTTCTGATCATCCTTATTTGCATTCACATTCCCTCATATTCGTGCAGACATTCGTGCAGGCTGCGGGCACCCCTCCTCCTTGCATATGGTGGCGGGCCTAGGGGTTGTGTTCCCTGGGGCTAAAAACAGCTAAGGGAGGGGAACTGTAATTTTAGTAGTGGCCCTGGAGGATGACATCTCAGATCATAGCAAGGCTCAGGGAGGGGTTACTCACAGACCCAAAAAAACAATCACAAACCCACTCACAGACCCACACAGCCACTCACACACCCACTCACACAATCACTTACACACCCACACAACCACTCACATACCCATGCAGCCACTCACACCGCTACTCACAGACCCATGAACTCACTCACACACCCACTCACACACCCACTCACACAACTACTTACACACCCACACAACCACTCACATATCCCTAAAGCCACTCACGCACCCATTCAGACTTGCAAAACCACTCACACACCCACTTACAGACCCACACAGCCACTCATACATGCACTCACACACCCACTCACATGCTAAAATACTCACTTACACAACCACACAACCACTCACATACCCATTCACATACTCACACACCCACTTATACACCCACACAGCCACTCACATACCCATATAGCCACTCACACACACACTGACAGACCCACAAAATCACTCACACACCCACTCACAGACCAACACAGTCACTTCTACATGGACTAAAACAACGACTCACACACTCATTTACACACCCACACAACCACTCAGACACCCATACATCCACTCACACACCCTCTCATAGGCCCACAAAACCTCTCATCACCCACAAAGAGGCCCACACAGCCACTCTCACATCCACTCACATATTCACATACCCACTTGCATACCCACACAAGCCCTCACACACCCAAACACACCTATTAAGCCAGTTGATAGATAAGGAAGGTGCACTCAGAACAAAGTCACACAAAAGCACAGGTATAATCCATCGAACTTCTTTTTCCAAAATGTTTTTTAAAACCGGCACACAGCCAACGCGTTTTGTTCCTTGATGCCAGAAGGAACTTCATCAGGCCTCCAATGATTATACAAAAATATAACATAAATAGACATGCAAAACATACACAAGAATACATATGACACATAATAACAATAATAGATGACCCACATAAATCAATTTAACAAAACTAACCAAGACCAACAATATGACAATTGGACACACAAACAATATTTAGATGAAATTATATTTCGTATAAAATCACAAAAACAATTGTCATTGATAATGAAAAATGAACAGAAAGATGAGCAAAGGTATATTCAGGTGGGAAACACAAAACATTAAATACAAAAAATGTCTATACAGAATAACAAATACATAAATAAATACTAAAAGGGGATATGAAAGTTTCCAGGGTATCAAACCGAGTGCACTGAAACCCAAATTGTATGTAATGAAAAACAACAGAAAGATACAGAGAGGAAAAAATGACAGAAATGAGTTTAAGTCAAAAAAGGGGAGAGTATAGAAGAGGATAGTAAAATAGTGAATAGGGGAGAATAAACAAAAAATAATAAAACCAAACCCGGATGGTAGGTATACCAAAGAAAAAGAAAAAACGAAAAATCTTGGTAGATTGGAAGAAGAAAAGGAGAAAAGAAAAATATATCTCACCTTCAAATTTAAGTGAGAGTTAAATATTGTTGCGACCAATAAATGGTATATATCGTCCCGGTGACAGAATCTCATCAAGATTAAAAATGGTGTCAAGATCAGGTTTCTATTCTGTTAAGAAGAATAGCATAATTAAAAAATAGACATAGATATAGTTCAAAGCAGATATGTAATAACAGCAGAAGTAAAAAGCTACTCAATTAACCCAAATAATTCTCATATGGTAGCCATATTAATTAAATTCAAGTTGCAGTAACGCCAAAGAGAAAGAAAAAACCAGAAAAAACAGCATAATACACCAATGTCACAAAAGTGTGAGTCCCATAAAATGGTGAGACAGTGCGCAAGAGGTGAGACTGAACCAAACGTCAATTAGCGCAGGTAACCCGCTGGAATGTCACAGTAATAGCGTCTCACCTTGACTGCAAGTGAATGATGCAAGCGTTATCCAAATATTAGACTCTCGGAAAAAAGATCCAGCACTTCACTCACAATCAGAGCGATGGATGTGTAAATCCTACAGCAAATTCTAAAAGTAGGAAAATATATATCAATAAGTAACAGAGGCAAAAGTACCATAAGATGGTTAGACAGTGCGCAACTGGTGAGAATGATCCAAACGCCTAGTTGCCAAAGTAACCCTTTATTAAGTCACTAACTTCCGTCTCACCTTGAATATAAGTCAATGGTGCAAGCAGTATCCATATATTAAATAATTTGATAGCAGGTCCAGCACTTCAATCTCAATCAGAGCGATGAAGAAATTGATCCTACTGCAATATCTGAATTAGAAAAGTATATATCAATTGGTGAAAGTAAAAGGCTACCGTGTGATAGATAAAGCGACAAACAAAGAGGGGCAAAAGGCACCATAGATAATAAAGGCCAGCAAGAGGATAATGAAAATGGCCCAAAATGTACACAAGCAAATGTGAATCAGCTTGTAAAAAGGTGAACTATAAGACATCACAGCTCTCATACCTTGGAGGTTTTAAAATGACAAGCCATGGGCACTGGTGTATATGGAATAAAGTTGGCAAATTGTAGCGTAGCGATCATTTGCGCACTGTCTAACCATCTTATGGTACTTTTGCCTCTGTTACTTATTGATATATATTTTCCTACTTTTAGAATTTGCTGTAGGATTTACACATCCATTGCTCTGATTATGAGTGAAGTGCTGGATCTTTTTGCCGAGAGTCTAATATTTGGATAACGCCTGCATCATTCACTTGCAGTCAAGGTGAGACGCTATTACTGTGACATTCCAGCGGGTTACCTGCGCTAATTGACGTTTGGTTCAGTCTCACCTCTTGCGCACTGTCTCACCATTTTATGGGACTCACACTTTTGTGACATTGGTGTATTATGCTGTTTTTTCTTGTTTTTTTCTTTCTCTTTGGAGTTACTGCAACTTGAATTTAATTAATATGACTACCATATGAGAATTATTTGGGTTAATTGAGTAGCTTTTTACTTCTGCTGTTATTACATATCTGCTTTGAACTATATCTATGTCTATTTTTTAACTATGCTATTCTTCTTATCAGAATAGAAACCTGATCTTGACACCATTTTTAATCTTGATGAGATTCTGTCACCGGGACGATATATGCCATTTATTGGTCGCAACAATATTTAACTCTCACTTAAATTTGAAGGTGAGATATATTTTTCTTTTCTCCTTTTCTTCTTCCAATCTACCAGGATTTTTTTTCTTTTTCTTTGGTATACACACCATCCGGGTTTGGTTTTATTATTTTTTGTTTATTCTCTCCTATTCACTATTTTACTATCCTCTTCTATACTCCCCCTTTTTTGTCTTAAACTCATTTCTGTCATGTTTTTTCTCTCTGTATCTTTCTGTTGTTTTTCATTACATGCAATTTGGGTTTCAGTGCACTCTGTTTGATACCTGAAAACTTTCATATCCCCTTTTAGTATTTTTTTTTTTTTGTTATTCTGTATAGACATTTTTTGTATTTAATGTTTTGTGTTTCCACCTGAATATACATTTGCTCATCTTTCAGTTCATTTTTCTTTATCAATGACAATTGTTTTTGTGATTTTATACGAAATATAATTTCATCTAAATATTGTTTGTGAGTCCAATTGTCATATTGTTGCTCTTGGTTAGTTTTGTTAAATTGATTTATGTGGGTCATCTATTATTGTTATTATGTGTCATATGTATTCTTGTGTATGTTTTGCATGTCTATTTATGTTATATTTTTGAATAATCATTGCAGCCCTGATGAAGTTCCTTTGGCATCAAGGAATGAAACGCGTTGGCTGTGTGCCGGTTTTAAAAAGCATTTTGAATGAAGAAGATCGATGGATTATACCTGTGCTTTTGTGTGACTTCGTTCTGAGTGCACCTTCCTTATCTATCAACTTGTTTCTCTGTAGCATCCTTCAACGGCGAATGCTGGGAGTAGTTGCACCTGACTTATTATGGTTTGAAACTGGTGAATTGTAGTGCTGAATCGTGCTCTGCCTTTGTTTGTTCTTTTGCCTTTGCACACCTATTAAGCCACTCATACACCCACTCTGAGACCCACACTGCCACTCACACACCCACTTACATGCACCCACTTAAACACCCACACAACCACTCCCACACCTGTACAGCCACTCACACACCCACACACACTTACACACCCACACAGCCACTCACACACCCATATAGCTCCTCGCACACCCACGCAGTCACTTACACAGCCACTCGCACACCCATACACAGAAAGTGATAAACTTAGAAGAATTGCAATAGCATATGTTTGTATTAAATGTGTTGTTGTTTTAGTACGAAATGTGTGCTTTTGGTTGGAAATGGAACCACGGATCCATAAAAAGAATTTTAAAAAAGAAAGACTTGGTGCATTGCAGTTGTAGAAAGGCTACATAAGTTACCTTACCTTATTTTTTTTATTTTTATTTTTAAAATATATAAGAATGAATGTGTTAATAAAATGTATTTGTAAACTTGTGAAAATGTTTATTAGTAAGTTGAACTTATGAGTCAGATTGTAGTACAGTTTATATTTTTTAAACTGTAAAATTAACTAAAAAAACAAAGGTTATATGGACATTATAGTTAGGAAATAGAATTTTTTTTAAAACCTTAGAAATTCACTGAAAAAAACCAAAGGTTACAGGGATGTTATAGGTAAGTTCAGATTTTACACACACAAAACCATAGAAATTCAGTAGTTATAGTTACCCGAGCTACCTATAATGTACTTCCCCCACAATGCACTGCTTATGACCTCACATATTACATCACTCATGACATGGTCAGTGATATCACTGATTACATCACTGATGGCATCTCAAATTACATCAATGATGACATAATTAAGCAAAGTAAACTTCAATATACTTCTGTTAGAAATGGGTTTTCTGTTTGACTTCTGTACGCACCTAAGCCAGGCAGAACCCACCACTCTACTCAGGGAAAGTAAGTTACACACCAAAGATAACCTGTGCTCATTCTCTTTTTAGCTTGGCAAGAGCAGTCAGGCTTATCTCAGAGGCAATGTGTAAAGCATTTGCACAACACATACATGCACCAGTAACACAATGAATACACCACAAAAGAGAGTCCATGTTAGCCCTGGCACTTTTCACAGGTTTATCCCCAAACATTTTGCCTTTTGCCTCCTTTTTTTCTGACCCTGTTTTTGTTGGCTATAGAATTCTGGGTACTTTACCGCTGCTGATCAGTGCTAAAGTGCATATGCTCTCTGTATAAACTGCAATATGTTTGGTTATCCATGATTGGCATATTTTATTTACTGGTAAGTCCCTAGTAAAGTGCACTGAGTATGCCAGGGCCTGTAAATCAAATGCAACTAGTGAGCTTGCAGCACTGGTTGTGCCACCCACATGAGTAGCCCTGTAAATGTGTCTCAGACCTACCACTGTAGTGTCGGCATGCGTGGTTGTAAACTACCATGTTGCCCTGACAAGTGCACCCACTTGCCAGGCCCAAACCTTATCTTTCCGTACATATAAGGCTCCCCTAAGGTAGGCCCAAGGTTCCCCCATGGGCAGGGTGCAGTGTATGTGAAAGGTAGGACATGCACTGGTGTGTGTGACATGTCCTGATAGTGAAATACTGTGTATTTCGTTTTTCACTATTGAAAGGCTGTCTGTCCCATAGGCTAACATGGGAGTTGCTTTGTAACATCTTACAAGCATAACTTTCCATAGGAACAAGATAGAAAAATGAAGTTTAGGCTCTCTGAACTCAGAATTTATTAATGCACTTTTGGCAAAGGTGGTTCTAAAATTCTGTGGTTGAAAATGCGCTTTTTGAAAGTGGGCATTTTCTTGCTTTACCATTCTGTGTGCCTCTGACTGTTTGTATATTCAACATCTGGTGTTAAAGTGACAGGAGCTGGGGATGTGCATTCAATCTAGACAGTCAGTGGGGGGGTTGAGGTGTGCTCTGCCTTGCCTAGGTGCCTCATTGCTGATCTGAATAGACCTAGTCTACATTTAGAGTGGTGGGAGGAGATTTGCTTGCACCTGCATAGGCTGTGTCTCCTTTTCACAATGCTGTCTCCGCCCCCTGTGGTCATGCTGCACCAGGGAGGACAGGACTGGTTTGAACTGGGTTCAGAGACGCTTGCCACCAAGAGAACAACGACCAAATGGGGTATAAGTTTTAGACCTAAAACCCTAGGACTTTAGATTACTTCAAGGAACAAGAGGACCCTCCCAAGAAGAAGTGTGGAAGGACTGTGTGAGGAGCGCTGCCTTTTCTGAGTGAGCGGTGGGTTGGACTGCAGTTGCTGCTTCTGTCTGTGGTGGAGGAAAAGGACTGACTCTTTTTGCCCTGCTGTGGTATCCTGCTTGTTAAGAATCTCAAAGGACTTGTGTGTGCTGGGCTCCTGTTGGAAATCTCTGGGACATAAAATATTTCAAGAAAGATCCTTGCCTGGACCTTAACGTGTGCTGCCTGGAAGGAGAGCTGTAAAAGCTGTGTGGAGCACTGCCCCTGCTTGTATTGGGTATGACAGCCTGCAGTGGCTGCTCCTGCCAGGAGCAGGAGAAGGACTGGACTGTTCTTCACCTTTTGTTGTTTACTCAGGAAACTTCCCTGTGCGCTTGGTTTTGTAAGAAGTACAACTGGCTCGGCTGCACCGTATCGTGAGGCCCTGGGGAGAGAAGGCCTTTCAAATCCCCAGCCAGCATGTGGGGAGTGCTAGCGTGTCCCTGGCAGCGTGTGTTGAGAGCTTTATTTACAAAATTACAGGAGGCCCTGCTGTGCAGAGCCCCGGCGTAACGCCGAGAGGGAGGCAGGGGCCAACTGCCGTAGGAAACAGGAGCCTCACAGGCTCCAATCTGTCGCCTCCCACCGGAAAATGGGCTGTTGCAGGAGACGGCCATCGGAAACCCCCCAGTAGGTCCTAATGTCACTGTAACCTTTGTTTTTGTTTTTTCAGTGAATATATAAATAAAAAAATAAAAAAATATGAGAAAGTTGCTTTTTTGCTTTTCAATTATCAGAGGTATTGGCAGTATTATATGTTAAAATGGTCAACTGCCCAGTTTGCTTCAGGGGTGTGGAATAGTTACAGTAGTTCTAACCAATGACATGAAAGAATGGAGCTAGTCAGTGCAGTAGTAGTTAGTTAAGTGCCAAAATGCCAATCTTTATTTTGGTTTTTGTTTTAAGAATGCAATCAAATGGAGTCTTTCTTAGCCTTTTGTTTGAGCTTTTATCAGAGCACAAAATGTACAGAACATGGTAAAACTCAGCACTTGTCATTTTTCAAACTGTTTGAGAGCATCTTATTCCTGAGACGTTGTAATGCAACAATACCTTTTATTTTCCTCATTGTAATATTCTAGACTGCCGGAACTACTGAAAAGCTGTGTCTGATTTTTTTAAGCGATTTAGATAACATAATATTAGACACAATTACGTATGTGCCATCTTCTGACTGTTACATTATGACAATTTGCTAGAGGAAACAGTAACATTCTGACAAAAGGGTCTAATAAAGAAGTTGAAAAGCGTAAGCCCACTCCATTTTACCTTATGAATTCCAAATATTGGTAGCCTTTAACGCGATAAAAATAATTTCCCGTATTACAAACGTTTTCTTTTGATTAGTGCTCTTTGAGAAAGTTCTCCTTAGCTGCCACAGTGAAGAAAATTATCTTATGAGCAATTTGGAACTTTTTTGACCTATGCAAGTGGACATATTTCTTTTCCCTGGAAAAAGAAAATATCTCACAAGTGAAGTGAGTTTATAAAAAATGTAAAGGTGGATCTTTTTTAATTGGCTGGAGGTTGCATATTAGAATTCTTGAGGTCAGGGATGTAACCTGCTGGCTAACAAGACAGCGAGCTCAGTCTAACAATAATTTAAAATAAATATCCAATGAATTTAAAAACTGAAAGGATAAATTGAGACTAAAACAAAAAGTCATTAAGGAGAATGGCGTTCATTAACTTGATAATAAAAACGCCATGCGTCATTCGGATTAAAGTGCATAGTCCTAAATCCACCAAGAACATTTTTCATTGCACTGATTTCTTGCCTGCTGTCTGCAGAGAGCTTGCACCACTGACCTGCCGAAGGTGTGAAATAGCATTAGCTCAAGTCTGGGCGATCGTTCTATTGATGTCTTAAGAAAATCAGAAGCAGAATTTCTGTTTTCATCTCAGACACAGCAAAAAAAAAATGCACGTCCAATTCTCCATTTTATTGTTACTATTATATTATTGTTGATTGAAAACAAATAAATATAGCCCCAATCAGTACTATATTGTAACCATTGTTCCATCCGGAACAAGGCAATTTTAATATGCAATTATAAAAATACGCAACATAAAATTAAATAACAGTAGGACACAAGCCTGTATCCAAAAAACTCACATCACAAAGGAAACAAAGAAGGCTCAGGCAGCATGTACTTGTCTGCGTCAATTCAATATAATGGAGCAAACAATAATAGGAGAAAATCACCTTTACACATAATATAACTAATAGATAACAGTGTATAAGGTTAACAATTATGTCGACGGCGTTTCGATCCATAACACAATTAACGGATCATCATCAGGACTTGCAAATTAGTGCCTGAAAACATTTTGCCTGCAATTAACTGGAAGTGAGAGCTGAGAACAGAGCCAGGCGGGATGGGGGATGAGCTTCCATGAATGGCCGGGAGCGGTCTGCAGCCACGTTGTAGAATGGTTGTTCACAAGGAATTAGATTAGCGGTCCGTATGGTAAAGTGCCGATGGCATCTAATTAGGCTTCACTTGAGACCAATCACAATGGATTCGAAGTCCGTTAGGAAGGCGCTGCAGACATCAATTAAGGTGGCAATTATACCAGTCACACGAAGGAAGGTAACTTGGAGGCAACTGCTATCAAAAAATATTTTTTGATAGCAGTTGCCTCAAGTCAACTTCCTTACGTGTGACTAGTATAATTGCCACCTTAATTGATGTCTGCAGCGCCTCTCGGACTCGAATCCATTGTGATTGGTCTCAAGTGAGCCTAATTAGATGCCATCGGCACTTTACTACGGACGCTAATCTAATTCCTTGTGAACAACCATTCTACAACGTGGCTGCAGACCGCTCCAGCCATTCATGGAAGCTCATCCCCCATCCCGCCTGGCTCTGTTCTAGCTCACTCCAGTTAATTGCAGGCAAAATGTTTTCAGGCACTAATTTGCAAGTCCTGATGATGATCCGTTAATTGTGTTATGGATCGAGCGCCGTCGACATAATTGTTAACCTTATACACTGTTATCTATTAGTTATATTATGTGTAAAGGTGATTTTCTCCTATTATTGTTTGCTCCATTATATTGAATTGGTACAGAACAAGTACATGCTGCCTGAGCCTTCTTTGTTTCCTTTGTGATGTGGTTTTTGGATACAGGCTTGTGTCCTACTGTTATTTAATTTTATGTTGCGTATTTTATAATTGCATATTAAAATTGCCTTGTTCCGGATGGAACAATGGTTATAATATAGTACTGATTGAGGCTATATTTATTTGTTTTCAATCAATTTTCTTCACAGGGACCTCTGTCTCTTAAAATAAGCTAGTTCCCAAGGTCCCTGACTGATCAAATTGGGTTCCCTTGTACTTTATATATATATTATATTATTGTTGACACACGATTCCGTCAGCAGTAAGACTATCTTGGTTTGTATTCAGAAACTGTTCTTCGACGTGGAATGTAAGACTTTGTAATAGAGAATAAAAACACTTACTTGTATGTACGACTGGAGGTTCATATAAAGCAATTTCTTTCATTTACCTCTGCTGCAGTTAGAATTTGCAAACTATGACGTCAACACCATATTTTCTATGAAACTTAGTAAACCCACAGCAAAACACAGGGATCTCCGCGGGATGATGAACGAGCCCAATGCTCTTACGCCTTTAACGCCACTACAACTTATCCTTGCTCTGTTTCTGCCTGCTTGAGCTAGGGACATACGTGCGGTTGGTCTTAGTGTCCATGTAGCTGCCATGTTAAGCATACAACTGTCAGATATGTTGCCTCATGTATTTTAAGGCCCTCCTCTATAGTGCATTTGCTCATTGGCTTACACCATGTAAGTGAGTATTCATTTGCAATAGCTGATGCATTTATCTTCAATACTGTATAACAATGTGCATCAAGTGTTTTCACAGTACACGTCTTATTCAGTCTTCAATGTATAGGTGGTGTTTAGGAGAAATCTGAATAGCTCTAGATTTTCACGAGTGAGCAAAGGAATTCTCGTTATTTCTTTCACTTTACATCAGAATCCTGAGGTTTATTTTTCTCAATAAAAACATTCAAAATGGTATACAACAGCAGTTGTTGTCCTCTCTGTGAGAGAGGTCAGGTGTTTAACAACCAGTGGCGGCTCGCAGAGGGAGTGCCGTGGGGCGGTGGGGTGGGGCAGGGGAGGGGCAGGGTGGGGAGGTAGTGGACTCAGACATACGACGGACAGAACTCAGAGGGAGTTATGTCCGTCGTAAGTCCAGTCACTACCCCCACCCTGCCCCTCCCCTGCCCCGCGGCACTCCCTCGGCGAGCCGCCACTTTAACAACATTAGGCCTAGCAGAGTAGTGCCTCAGAAGATAGCCATCCAAGACCATCCAAGGCTGTTATCTCATAGCATATTTCCCAGCATATACGTAACTTAGCCTTGTTTTGAAGACAACCCAGCAAACTGGACAAACATAAATTGGCTAGAAATGAAGACTTTAAGAATAACAGTGTGGAGTTCTTGATTGTGCACCCATGGTGAAAGAATGGCAGAACTCACAACACCAATAAATAAATATGCCTGACTATCTCTGGCATTGATGCTTGCTCTTTACACATTATCTCCAAGGAAGTTGAGGGAGATGCGTGGGTCATAACTTGTCTGTTCTTTCAGCCCAGACTTGGTAAGTCAGCCCATATCCGATCTTACCAAAGAGCCACAAGAGATCTACTGGGTTAAGTTTATATAATATTTGTAAAAACAGAAAGCTAGGGGGCACTTTGATACCAGTCACACATTTTTTCGGGGTTCGAACTTCCCTTTAAGACCTGATACAGAATGGGAGTTGTAGTGTTGGCTTAGTTCAACAAAACCAATTGGTATCCTTAATAAGCTAATGCCATCTGGTAATCTTATGCCAGGTGACTCCATGCTGTGTGTCACACCATCAGCCAGTCTTGGTCCCTTACCAACAAGCAATCTCCCTCCTGGAACATTGTAGCTTTAGTGTTTCCTCAGAAGTGATCAGAGTTCTAGTGGCTAAAACAACAGGACTGTCTGATGATGTCAAGCAGAGTATTGGACCCTTTGACACACATGAAATTAGAGGTCCCACACCTGGAAGCTGGGGTTTGTGATTACGGTTCACAGCCATCCACATTGACACAGGTGCCCTCTAATTGCTTGCCAAATATTTTTTAGAAGATGGTTATGGTCACACATTTATGGGTGAAGGCAAAGCCCGACAGATGCACATCAAACATACCCTTACTGAATGACCAGCTCTGTGTGGCAGTGTCCATTTACAAATGAATCAAAGGCATCCTTTTCGAGGTGTGACTCCAATTCACTGATGCTCCTTCCCCAATAATAAGAAGCATGCATTGCAATGGTGCTGTCTTACTTTTCGAAGGGAGAAACAAGTAAAGCAAGGTGCTTTAGCAAAGAAGGGCAAATCATTTTAAACACAAGGGCACTTTGGTGCCCACTGGCTTGTTGACAGCCTTTTTTTATGTTGAAATTGTTTAGTAGCATTTATTAAATATAAGACAATAAAAGCAATAAAGTACATAAATGTGCAATATGATAACATAAATTACATTGGAAGTAATGCATAAAGTTAAATATATATGAATTCATAAGGATGAAGACTGTATCTTATTTAAATACAAGTAATACAATAATAAGATGAAAGGAGGATAAAATAATTCAGTAGTGAATAAAACAATAAGCTATTTGATTGAAAAACTCTAATGACTTACGGTGAGATAAAAAGTAATTTTAAAGCAAATAAGATCAAGAACTTGATATAAGGTGAAGTATAAAATTGCAAACGAATAAGTGAGAGAAAGACAGGACATGTGGGTAGAAAGAAAGTGAAGAATAATAAAGGAGAGGTATCAATGCAGTAAAATATAAAAGAATAGAATGTATAGTATAGAAAATTATATAGGGAAATTAACCAAAGATAAAAAGGGAAGAAATTGGAGGAAATAAGATGAGAGCGGATTTAGAACAGGTTTTCAGTGTTGGTATGTAAATGCATGACAGTAAAGGTGAGAAAAGAAGAAAATTAGAAGCGAGAGTAAAATAGAAAGAGAGAACAAGTTATGATACAGTGGAATCCACTATAGAGCGACCGGAATAGTCTATCACAGAAGGATTATTCAATTGTAGAAAGGGGGCCCAAATTTGATTAAATGATTGTGTCTGATCTTGCAAATTGTAGATAACTCTTTCATAAGAGGCAGTTTGGACTATAGCCACCAGCCAAGATTCCGAAGAGGGTGGAGTCGAAGATTTCCATTGCTGTAGTATGCATATTTTAGCTGTGGTTAGGGCGATATATAAAAGACGGCATTGTGGTTTGGAAAGGTGTGGTAAAGTTCGTAAATCATGCAGAAGAATAATGGCTGGTGTTAACGGTAAATCCAAAGGCAGAGTGTGTTGTAAAACCTGACCTATGTAGGACCAATAGGATTGGATGATAGGGCAAGAACAGAGGATGTGGACTACGTCACAACCAGAAATAGCACATCTCCAACAATTAGAATGAGGAAGAAGTCCAGCTTTATGCAGTTTTGAGGGAGACCAATGCCAGTCATGTAAAATCTTGAATAAGCAAAATTTCTGTTGTGCTTCTCTAACTCCTCTGGTTAAAGTTTCCAAAAGAGTAAGCCAATCTTCCTCATTATATGTAATTGAAAGGCGTGTTTGCCATTTGAGACGGAGAACACACGATAAGGGTTGGGAGAATAAATGAGATGTGAATATTTTATATAAACCAGAAATGACCCCTTTATGAGTCCCCCAAGTATATAGATAGGATAGGATTGGTGAAGTTTGGAGAGACCATGGGCATGCCCCCAAGGCTTTGATAAGACAGAGATGGAGTTGAGTATAATTCATGAATTGATGCGACGGAAGACCAAATTCTTCAGCTAATTGGGTAAAGGGTTTAAGCTCACCAGTATGTATAAGTTGATCTAGAGTAGAAATACCCGCCTGTTTCCATTGGGGCCAGGAAATGGTTTTGCCCTTGACACGTATGGCAGTATTGTTCCATATTGGAGCTTTAATATAAATACGTGGGTTAGAACCTAAGAGGCGATGAGCTCTCTGCCACGTTTTACGCATTGAAGCCAATAGTGGATTGCGGGGGTCTTGGCGACTAGTACCTGTGGTATAAAGAACTGAAAGACCAGGTTCAGCGGATAGTAAATGACGCTCTACATGCACCCATTGAGGTGTATGAGAATTATCTTGCAGCATGTATATGATTTGGGATAGTTGTAAAGCCAAATGGTAGTGTTCTATGGATGGGAGACTTAGACCTCCATGAGAATGATGTGCTTTCAGTTTTTGTATAGCTAGACGGGGTTTAAAGAGCCCCAGATAAAGGATTTAATTTTAGAATCTATAAGGCGTTGGGAAGATAAAGGTATGTGAAGCGGAAGCATACCAAGAGTATAGAGGAAACGCGGAAGTGTGACCATCTTTACAGCTTGAACCCGTCCCCACATAGATAATCTTAATATTTTCCATTTGTCAAACTCCTGCTGCATCTGCGTGATCAGAGGACCGAGATAGATTATCTGCAACCATTCCAATCGTTCCCGTTTACCAGGATAGCAAGGTATTTTAGTCGTGAGGGTTTCCAGTGGAAGGGAAAGTCCTGAATGGCTGATTTAGTAGTACCATCGGATATTGGAATTGCTTCACACTTATCCCAGTTAATTTTATAACCAGAGAAATAGGAGAATTTTTCTATAATTTTAAGCAGTGAGGGCAGAGAATGCGATAAATCAGTAATAGTGAGTAATATGTCATCAGCATACAGGTACATTTTTGAGTTCCCCACCGGAAGAGAGATGCCTACAATATCAATTGATTGACGAATTGCTGCTGCTAAAGGTTCTAAGGCAAGAAGGAATAAAAGAGGGGATAGGGGACAACCTTGACGTGTTCCTCTAGAAATTGGAAAGGGGTCTGAAAGGAAACCTCCACAATTCACTTGAGCGGTAGGGTGTTGGTATAATAACTGTACTTTTTGTATAAATTGGGACCCTAAACCAAATTTTTCAAATATATGAAAAAGATAAGGCCATTCCACTCGATCAAATGCCTTTTCGGCATCAAGAGACAGAGCCAATGCATCATTCTGAAGAGATTTGGCGGAGTGGAGCGTATGTGCCAAGGTACGCAGATGGTTTCTAGAGGAACGTCCAGGTACAAATCCCACTTGGGTATAATGAATTAAAGAAGGCAAGACTTTACGCAAGCAAGATGCGAGGATACTAGCTAGTATTTTGATATCGCAATTAAGAAGAGATATGGGTCTATAGCTACTACATATTAATGGATCTTTGCCCGGTTTAGGGAGGACTGCAATGATCGCTTTATTAGATATACAGCCTAGGGAGGTTGTGTTGTTTGCTTCCTGAAAAGCAGTATAGAGACTGTCAATTATTTGTTCACCTGACAAGCGATAGAATTCTGCAGGAAACCATCTTCCCCTGGGGCTTTGTGATATGGGAGCTTAGTTATTGCTTGTGAAATTTCTTCTTTAGTAATGTCCCCTTCAAGAAGTGCTCTGTCTTCGTCAGAAAGAGAAGGGAGATTTACTTGGGAAAGAAAAGAAAACATTTTGTTGTGGTCTATTTGTGCATCCGGGGTATATAATGATTGATAGTAAGAAGCAAATTCATTGACAATATCCTGTGGACGAGTTAATATATTTCCCCTAGATGTTTTAATGGCTGGAATAGCCATGGCAACCTCTCGTTGTCGCAATTGGGCCGCTAGGAGTCGCCCTGCCTTTTCCCCTTGTTCATAATGACGTCCTTTCATCTTTTGTAAAGCATACTCAGCTTTGGATGTAAAAAGGCTGTTCAATGCTATACGTGCCTGCTCTAGGGACTTGCGATGTTGTAAGAGAGGTATTTTAATATATAATTGAGTGAACGTTTCAATATCCTGTTCTAACTCTTTCTGTCGAGTAGCATTTTGTCTATTGGTCTGTGCCGCATCTTTCATAAGTTGACCCCTGATGGTAGCTTTGGCTGCAGCCCATAGGGTTCTGCTTGAATGCACAGATCCATGATTAAGGTAAAGATATGTTTGAAGATGGGTCTGAAGCTGTGTTTTACCGAGAGGAGTTTTATTGCGCTGAATATTCATTCTCCAAGGTTTGCGTCCCAGTGTTGTCAGGCCTGTCTGAAGGGATAACAAAACTGGAGAATGATCAGAGATTGATCCTTCTAAAATTTGAGATTCATGGACTAACTGAACAACCCTTTGTGAGATTAAGAAATAATCCAGTCTGGAGAAGGTACCATGAGTGGGAGAAAGAAAGGAATATTCAGTAGCAGTTGGGTGTGAAAGGCGCCAATGATCAATCAGACCATGATCTTCAATAATATCGCCCATAAAAGCTCTGTCCGCTGCATTATTCTTGTCAAGAGGACCTGTTTTGTCGAGCACTGATCTCTGACTAGGTTCCAGTCCCCGCCTATCAGGTATTGGGAAGCACCATTCTCGGACAAAATGTGATTTAATTGAAGAAGAAATGATTTTTTGTACTCGTTGGGGCATAAACGGAACCTATGCAAAGATGTGTATCGCCGATGCGCAATTTGACAAACACATATCTGCCATCTGGATCTTCCCAAGTTTTTGAGATTGTAACTGGTAAAGATTTACGGATCAAAATTGTCACTCCACATTTACGAACGGGGGTAGTGTCTGAGGATCTGTCTGTATGAATGCTGCTGTGATAAACTTTACCCACCCATTCTCTGCGTAATTTTTCAGATTCTGATGCTTCAAGATGAGTTTCCTGAAGGAGAGCCACATCTACTCCTTTTGAATTCAGATAGGAAAGAACTTTTTCCTTTTTATATAGTGTGTTAAACCATTTACATTCCATGTTATAGCCCGCAGAGAATGTGTAGTATTCATACTACAAGTGGAAACCAGAACGCTTGAAAAAGTTAAGAAAGTAATGAATTAAGATAAAGGTAGAAATGAAGTAGAGAGCAAGCGCAAGATTTATTAAGTGAGTAATCCAAGGTGTAGTGTAAAAGAAGAAAGATAAAAAAAAAAAAAAAAGGAAGGGGGGAAAGGGAAAGAGAGAGAGTATTAATAGGATAACGTGTAGTATAAGGAAATCTAGTAGGAGAAAGGAATCTAAAGAAAAAAGATGTCAGAAAAAAGATGTCAGAAAAAAAAAAAAAAGATAAAAGTATGAAGAAGAAAAACAAAAAGGAAGGAAAAGGAAGAACTTTAGCCGCGGGTCTGGGCTCACTAGAGCACCGCCACGGGCAGGGCACCCGCCAGGAGGGTTGAAACATGGTGAGGACTATGTAAGAGAAACAAAAGAATCTGAGCAGCCAAGTGTGTGTAGAGAAGAGGGAAAGAGCCAAGTAATTAGAAGAGTGAGCGCTGAAAGGGAAGGGACATAGATTGATAGAGTACAGAAAAATATATAAAAATATATACATGAATTCAATATCGCCTAAATACAAACCAAAATACAGAATAAGCTATTGATTATTAATAACTGTACGTAATATTTATTAAAGAATAAATATGCGCATATGAAATAGAGTAAAGTAAAACTGATATAAATATATATATAAAAAGACGTATCATAATAGAAAAAAGGAAAAAATCAGTAGCATAAACTTGTATATGAATAGAAGTATAGATATTATAAAAGTGGAATATCTATAATTTAAGAATATAGAAAAGATTGAGGAAGAACTAATAAAATGCAAATATATATATATTAAAATATGTATTAATCCATGAATGTAGAAGTATATAAAAAGATGCAGTAATCCATGGATGTATAAGTAAAGGCATATAATGTGCAACCATTAATTGATAAGTAACAATATATGTGTAAATAGATATGTATATCATTAAATAGGTAACATTTAAGAACAAAATGTAGTTATAAACTTAGATGTTATCTAATATATAATAATAACATAGGTAGTAATAAATAGTAAAAGGAAAAAGTGAAGCTAAGAAGATGTGAAGGGACATAGTAAAATACCTATATTTCTAACTTATAGAGAAAAGTACGTAAACTACTTATTGAAAGTGAAATAGTAAACCTTAAATACTTAGTATCAAATATAATAGATGCAAGTAAAATCTAGTAATGCATTGCAATAAGAAATATGTAATAAATAATTCTATAACTGCTCTAGGTTGAGAAACAATTGTGCAGAGAAGGCAGATAGCCTAAGTTATAGAAGGTAGAATCTCTTTTTTGTGTAAAGAAGATATGAGTTATCAATCACATCATTATAAGTCAAAGTATGCAAAATCAGAGAAAATAAATGTTATACAAGGTAAAATCTGAACTATCGATTACATACACCGTAAATATAAATATTAGCAAGGTAAATAACAGATCATAAAATAGCGCATCGTGTAGAATAGATATTACGCAAGGCAAAGTTTAACATTACATTGAATAAATGACAGATAATTAGCAGTCCTATAATGATACTAGGTTAGGAAGCAATTACGTGAATAAGGCAGAAGACCCCCATTATAGGACGCAGTCTCTAATGTGAGGAGCTAGAAGAGAGCCACAAATGGGATATGGGCCATCAATCATTTTTGGAGTGAGATATGAAGATTATGAAGGTCATTCTTCATCCGAAGTAGATTTTAAGGGAGATCGAGATTTGTCTCTATTCGGATCTTGCATAAAGGAAGATACTGACTGAAGGGCAGGAATTTGATCCTCATGGCTGCTAATTGATCGTTCAAAATCTCTGCCTCGATGACGAACTTCACTAGGATTATGGCGTCGAGTGTCTGACAGCTGAGGAGGATGTTGAGAACAAAGAGAAGTCTGATCGATGGGAGTACACTGTACATCCATATCCTGAATACGTTGTACCTTTATAAAGTGTTGTAGATCTTCAGGGTTATAAAAGTCTTTGGATTCCCCATTTTGCGTAATGCAACGGGCAGGGTCAAACAAACCATATTTGATGTCCATTTTCCGCAACTGTGGTCTCATAGAGAGAAAGCCTTCCTCCTTTCATTAGTTTCTCGTGAAAAGTCAGCTGCAATGCGGATCTCATGACCATTATAGATGTATGAACCTTGTGTGCGTGCAGCTGATAGTGTTTGCTGTCCCTGCTCATAACTCAAAAAGCAAGCAATGATGGGTCGTGGTCGAGGATCGGAGGTATTGCTCAGAGCACCAATTCGATGAGCACGTTGAATTTCTAGTGGTGGACTGAAGGAAATGCCCAAAAGCTTAGGAAGGACATTGCATAAGAAGAGTCTAACATTTTGATCTTCAATCTTTTCGGGAAATCCAAAAATACGGATGTTGTCTCTCCAGCTGCGGTCTTCAAGATCAACTATCTTACTACGAAGAAACAAGAGGTCCTGCTCTTTGTTTTGTGTGGAGGCAAGTTTGGTTTCTACCACTAATAGACGTTGGTCAAGTTCATCTGCCTTAGTATTGAATTGTGTAATCTTGGTTCGAATAGATTTGGTCTCTGCTGCAAGAGAAGAGATATTAATGTCCATATCTGTCAAACGGCAACTGATAGTTGATATTTCCTGCAAAATACGATCCATAGTGGCTGCTGACACTGCAGAGGCAGTGGTTAGAGGCGAGTTAGACATTGATGCGGCTGAGCCTTTCGGTGCAACACTTTGTGGTTGTTTAAGAACGTCAGTGAAGAGAGGTTTCTTGGGAGCTTTGTTTTCACTCTTAGGGTTAGGCATTTGAAAAACTTCGGTTGTATATTAGTAGAATGATAGTAATAGCAGCCCAAGACCACTTGTCCTGCTTGTAGCAGTGAATAAGACTGACAAATTAAGGTCTAGCAATTAAAAGAAGTCAGAGATATATCCGCTCGGAAGTCACTCTTCTTCAGAAAATACCAGCCACATTTTTCTGAAACAACTATAACGGAAATGACAGCATTGAGTCTCCACTGTTTACCATATTTCATTCAGAGTAGACCCTTACATGAAGAAACACTAGCCTGTGGATACTTTGCACGTTCAGGGCTCAAGATTGATATTTCAAAATTAATTTTTCATATCCTGCGCCATTTTGTTACAAAATAAATTTACCACAAGCCATGAGTCTAAATGCACACTAGCAGATGAACATCCCTATGAGGTGATATTAATAACGCCATTAATCCATAGTGTAACAGGCTCAGGTTACCAGAAGCAAATGTAAAGGTAATCTGCTCATTAGCTTTCCAGTAGTAAGGTGACTTGCATTGAAAGGACACACTGCTACCAGTTATCAATGGCTCCGCAATGTGCTAAAGTGTACCCTATTTGGAGAGCATATTCCAGTTTTCCTATGTCTGAGTTATTGACCCTGGACACACTTCGTAGCCTTCCTGTAGCCTTTCAGTTATTTCCCACACTCTAACTTGAAGTGAGCTGTTTGATATTTGTAGAGCCTTCCAGAAGAGAAAAATGTTTAACTGCTTCCTGAAATATTGAAACATTTATGTGCATTGTCCACTTTTACATTCCTTAAAAATGCAGCTTTAACTTCTGGCAGATAAAATGTGTAGCACATGAAAGAGATTTCTTTTTTTTTTCTCTTTTTTTTGTGCCCAAAAGTTAACCTTTATGTTTCAGTGATAATAAAACAAACAGTCTCTCAGTTCACTGCAGTAAGGCGAAGCAGTTAATATTCAGCAGCTGTGGCTATAAATCCTCCAGAGGAAATATTCAAGCCACAATGTTGCAGGCTGAAAGCTGAGGAGGCTGAGAATGATAAAGGCTCTCACCATTTACGATTTCCCTGAGGTGAAGAATGTCCTCTCTTTATCCCCAGAGCGCGCGTCAGCAGGATTCCCTTCGTGAGGCAGCAGCGCGCACCAGTCACGCGAGGACCGGTGATTGTGGTTGCGCAACAGGGCCCAGCGCACGTCTGTCAGGCAGTTATCGCCGGCAGAGAAAATAACCTTAAATGTTTATAAAACCCCCCTCAAACGGCGTCGCTACACTCAGCACTGCAGACCCGTTCATCTTAGCAGTCCCAGCAACACGGAAAGGAGCGGCGCCTCCGTCAGGGGTTCCACCCGAAGCGGAGCTCCTCTCCTAGGCGGCCATCTTCCTGGGTGGCCAAACCACGCCCCCGTTGACAGCCTTTTTCAACCTTGAATATAAATACATATTTCAACTAAGCAAAAACTAAAACTGTTCAAAATACAGTATCCCCCATGTTTTAGTTGACAGGAATATCACAAGCCTTACTGGGCATAGTTCAGTAACTGCCAGTATTATGGAATTGGGAGGACAACCTTCAAGACACTGATCATAGCACTGAAAGTCGACTGTTTTTGTGGTCAGACAATGTAGCTTCATCATTTTTATTATGCAGATCGATCTATGGTACTGGTACCCCATGTGTTGTGGTACGTACACTCTTTCATTTGTGCTTATAATTTTTTGCATCACAATGTTTTAATATATTTTCTCAATTTAAAGTCTGTGTGACTTTGCATGTATGCATTCTTCCTGTGTAGATTCATCCTTATTGCCATTTCTCAGAGGACCTCGGTTTCCACGCAGTTCTGATTGCCATGCATGCTTTAAAGAGCAGCAGCCAAATGCTTTGATTCAGAAGCAAAGAGTATTGGACAACATGGGTATTCCCCCTTCTCTTTTGAATATCTTGGAAAGCTCCATGTGGGAAACTTAACTCAGGTCAGATGGAGAACAGATCGGCAGTTGACCGAAACTTTTAGGGGAGTTCAGGAACTCAGACAGGGTTGTGTTTTAGCCCCCACCCTGTTCTCCCTGTATATAAATAGGATGATTGATCACCTCAGTAAGGATGGGTGTGATGCACCCAAATTTTGGAGAGGAGGGTTTCGGCCCTCCTCTTCGCCGATGATACCTTGTTGATTTCAAAGTTGCTCCAGGGACTGAAATTCTGTTAGATCTACATTCTTCTTTGTGTGTTGAGAGGGGCCTTGAGCTTAATAGTGCTAAGACCGAATGCATGTTTTTCTCCAAAAACAGGGCGATCCGTAACAGGCAGATACTAGTGTGTAATACCTGCATTGCCTGGGTGTCTGCTTTTGACTATCTAGGTATCAGAATGACACCCAACCTGAGTTGCGAACCCCAGATGGAAAAGGCTCATTCGGTGCTCACCCAGTAGACTGCAAACATAGCAAAGGTCCACCGTAAGATTGTCTCCCAAAGAGTTGCCCTTGAGATCTACAATGTCAAGGCTATCGGGTCTGTTCTGTAGTACATATAGGCTCCATGTCTTTGGTGTGGCAACATTTTGTATTGCCTTCTGAATTAGGTGTACCAAGTGCCAATGAAATGATGTGGACGTGGGGTCATTGGGACCCCATTCTACGTATGGTATCTACTATTGGAACACTGGCTTT
This sequence comes from Calotriton arnoldi, assembly GCA_963921515.1. Classification (NCBI taxonomy): domain Eukaryota; kingdom Metazoa; phylum Chordata; class Amphibia; order Caudata; family Salamandridae; genus Calotriton; species Calotriton arnoldi. The sequence continues at coordinate 163,857 of CAWUFW010001035.1, read as the reverse complement.
GTATTTGTAACCCCAAAGCCAACCTATTGCTTTTTCATGGGAAGATCGTTTTAGCAAGTCATTAACTCATAGATTGCTGCTTTTAGTCTGAAGGTGTAACAAACAACAATGTCTCAAGGGTATCGTTTCAAAGGACAAATATACAAATATGTGTAATGACACAGTTAATTATACAGGATTGAATCCATAGGGGAAAGAAACCAGGGAAACATTTCATGTAAGCGTAGAATATATTTCATGTAGTATACATGTTGGACATATTAACTTCATATGTTCAAGCACATGGGTCAGTAGCACTGCGTTACATTCAATGGCAAGGAGCCAACAAAATACTGTGCACAAGTGCTCGTGAAGTGTAGTGACGGCGCAAGTGACACATGACGTGGTATAAACAGTGAGAATGATGGGCGCAACAGCAAGTGAGATAAAAAACCACGATTTACATGTTCAGGATACCGCGACAATAAATGACAAGAGAAATCAATTTGAAATGTGTAGGGTATCCGTGGGTAGGGGCGCCAAGAGTTCCACTGTGGGAGTCTACGGCGTTTCGGCCTGCAAAAGACTTAGGCCATCATCAGGACCAGGTTACATTAGTTCAATTGCAGTGTCTTAACGTCCAAGAGGGATTAGTCCCAGAAATGGTTATCGGTGGGCTTGGGACGGTGAGAATGCTGCTGGAGAGCTTCAATTGCAAGGATATTAAATATCCGGACGTGTGACAGCGATCAGCCTATGAGTCTGTCCGTCTGTCAGGAATGAATCACAGGTAGCCGGCAGGAGGCTTTGCTTTTATTTATGTATTTTGTATCTTGCTTTTATTTATTTGTGCTTTGATGATCTTCGTGATCAAAAGAAAGTATTTGTATGGTATGGAATTTTCCCACAACACCCAATAAACTATTTAAACTACTGAAATGCTGAACTCCTTTGAAAATTGATTAAATGATCTAAAATGTACATAAGGTTATTGCTTATATGTAAAGTGATATTGACTTAAGTCATATGTCCCTTGAAAATACTATAGCATCTCATAAGTGGTTCACTGATAGAATATCGACCCCCAAAATATCCCCATACACAAATATTGAGTTAGAAATATCGATGTCAAAAATATCGACATATACATCCCACTCCAGTGAGTGCAACAGTAGGGAAAGTGTTGGATAGCAGAGAGGTAAAATTACTATTCCCACTCCAGTGAGTGCAACAGTAGGGAAAGTGTTGGACAGCGAAGGGGTAAAATTACTATTCCCACTCCAGTGAGTGCAACAGTAGGAAAAGTGTTGGATATCGGAGGGGTAAACATTGCTATTTCCACTCCAGTGAGTGCAAAAGTAGGGAAAGTGTTGGATAGCGGAGGGGTAGAAAATACTACTCCCACTCTAGTTAGTACAAAAATAGGGAAAGTGTTGGATAGCAGAGAGGTAAAAATTAATATTCCCACTCCAGTCAGTTCAAAATTGAAAACAAACAAATTATCACCAACACAAAATATTAAAAAATTAAATTAAATTAAAAATATATAAAAATATTTTAAAAAATCTAACAAATAGAAACATATTATAAAGTTAAATAGACATGACAAATACCTAGAAATATTATATTAATTTAAAAAAAATTTTTTACAAACCAATAACTATTTGTAATTAGAAATTATTTATAAACAAAAACATTAATTATTACATAAATTGAATCTTTTTATTTCCTACCCTATAACACTGCACAATTCACAACACACATCTAAATTTTTAAAAAATGTACCTCCATAATTAACATAATCAACTATCAATTAAAGAAATATTATTAATTAAAAAACAAATTAAAACAGATAAAAATTAATTTACTCACCTAACGTTACCCCTATAAAACCAAAACTAACAAAAGAAAATTACCCTGATTAATTATCAATTGATGAATTAAAATGAATGATCAACTAATTATTAATTAATTAAACATAAATTACTTTCCACCCTCTACCCCTATAAACCCCACAACCCACACCTAAAAATCATTACACAATTTCCATAATTAATTTTAAAATAAGAAATTAATATTAATTAACAACTACTTAATAATTAATTAAAAATGAATTACTTCCCACGCGTTACCAATATAAACCCCACAACTCACGTCTAAAATTATTTACACAATTGCCATATTTAAATTTTAATTAATTTATTAGCATTAACAAATAATTATTGATTAATCAAAAATAAATTACTTCCCACACTTTACCCCTATAAACCCCACAACCCGCTCCTAAAAAAATGACACAATTAGCATAATTAATTACTAATTAATTAATTAATTAATAATAATCAACAACCAATTAATAATTACTTAATAATAAATTACTCCCTACAATTAGCACTATAAAATCTAAATTAAATAAATATTGATACATTAAAAAAAATCAATAATTTATGGTAATTCAATTACTTCTCACCTTTTACCCCTATAAACCCCACAACCCGCTCCTAAAAAAATAACACGATTACCATAATCAATTACCAATTAATTAATTATTATTAATTAACAACCAATTAATTAATTAATAACAAATTTCTTCCCACAATTAACACTATAAAATTTAAATTAAATAAATATTACAGAATAAAAAATAATCATTAATTTATTATAAATAAATTACTTCCCACCCTATTCCCTCATAAACCCCCAACCCGCTGCAGAACTAAAAAACGCAAAATTTAATTAAAATAAAATTGATAACTACTAAAAATTTAACACATATATTAAAAAACAAAAACAATACTTATACAAAAAAATAGATCACATACATTTAAAATACATACTAAAATACATAACACTAATTAAAAAATCGATATTTTAAACAACTATATTTTTGCAAACGATATTAATGACTTCGATATTTTTAAAAACGATATTTCTTTCCTTAAAGTCGATATTCTTGACCACGATATTCTTGCTGTCGATATTTCTGTGTCACGATATTTCCAACTCGATATTTGTGTAAGTCGACATTTCCAACTCGATATTCTGTCTGGATACCCTCATAAGTGAAAGAGCAATGGAGAATTGCTCTTAAATTAAACTCTATTACAGGGGAAATGGCAACCCCAGTAGCTAGTTAGTGGGAAATATTCAGACACTCGACCCCATCTTCGCGGCAGGAAACAGCGTCCAATTCAGCCTCACAACGCAGCCGTGATGGACCGACCACCACTGCGTACACTTCGCCAGGAACAAACCCAAGGCACCCAAACCAGCCCCACGCCCACCTCGAAGGAACTGGAGCAAGGTTACCGACGAGTAACTTAACTCCACCCTCACCCGAGACAACCACACCTGGGCACCCGACGCAAACGACGCAAACAATGCAGCCAGGGAACTCCACACCTGGATCTTCAACTGCGCAGACGTGCTCGCCCCGCAACGCAGACCCGACAGACAACGCCCCAGGAAAGCCGCCTGGTTCACCACCGCTCTCCAAGAAGCCAGACGCACCTGCAGTCACCTGGAGAAGAACTGGAGAAACACCAAGACAACCGAAAACCACACCACCTACAAGGACGCCATGACGGACTACCATAACCAGATCAGAGCCACCAAGAGGAACTTCATCCACAACAAAATCCTGGCCAACTCCACCAACTCCAAGGAACTTTTCAGTGTCATTCAGGAATTCACCAACCCATGCAGTGAAGCCACAGACATCACACCATCCCAAGACCTCTGCGACAAGCTTGGAACCTATTTCCACCTCAGGATCAAAAACCTCTATGGCAACTTCATCGACCATCCACCAGGTGCCACAGACGGCCCCCCGCCCCCCAGAAACACAAGCCAGCCCACCATCTCCAACTGGACACCGATCACGGCTGAAGACACCGCCTCGACCATGAAAAGCATCCACTCGGGGACCCCCACCGACTCCTGCCCCCTCACATCTACCACAGAGCCGCGGCCGCCATCGCACCCGAACTACAACACACCATCAACACCACTTCAAAACAGGTACCTTCCAAGACGACTGGAAGCGCGCAGACGTCAGACCCCTGCTCAAGAAGCCCACAGCTGACCCCACCGACCTCAAGAACTATCGACCCATCTCGCTCCTCCCCTTTGCAGCCAAAGTTGCAGAGAAAACAGTCAACAGGAAACTGACACGATTCATTGAAGAGAACGCCGTCCTCGACCCGTCCCAATCCGGATTCCGAAGCAACCACAGCACAGAGACCGCCCTACTCGCCACCACAGACGACATCCGCACCCTCCGGACCAAGGCCACTACGCAGCCCTCATCCTACTCGACCTATCAGCGGCCTTCGACACTGTCTCCCACCGCACACTAGTCGCCAGACTACACGACGCAGGCATACAAGGAACAGCCCTGGACTGGATCCGATCATTCCTCACCGGAAGAAGCCAAAGGATCAGACTCCCACCCTTCCTCTCCGACCCCACGAAAATCACCTGCGGAGTCCCACAGGGTTCATCACTGAGCCCCACCCTCTTCAACATCTACATGGCCCCCCTCGCAGCTATCATCCGACAACACGGCCTCAACATCGTATCCTACGCGGATGACACCCAGCTCATCCTCTCCCTCACCAAAGGCCCCACCACTGCCAAACTCAACTTCCAGAAAGGAATGCAAGACGTCACAGTCTGGATGACCAACAGCTGCCTGAAGCTCAATGCCGAGAAAACAGAAGTCCTCGTCCTCAGTACCACCCCTTCTGCATGGGACAGCACCTAGTGGCCGACCGCCCTTGGAAGCCCACCTACCCCCTCAGACCACGCCAAGAACCTTGGCATCGTACTCGACTCATCACTCACCATGAGCTGACAGGTCAACGCCGTCACCTCCAGCTGCTTCAACACCCTCCGCAAGACCTTCAAGTGGATCCGCCCTGAGTCAAGGAAGACAGTCACCCACGCACTCATCACCAGCAGACTGGACTATGGAAATGCACTCTACGCCGGCATCAACAAGTCCCTACTCCGCAAACTCCAAACAATACAGAACACTGCCGCCAGACTCGTCCTCGGCATCCCCCGACACGAACACATCAGCCAACACCTACGAAGTCTCCACTGGTTCCCCGTGGAGAAAAGAGTCACTTTCAAAATCCTCACTCACGCCTACAAATGCCTACACAACAACGGACCCAAATACCTCAATGACAGAATCAACTTCCACGTACCCAAAAGAAACCTCTGATCTTCCAACCTCGCACTGGTCGAAACCCCGCGCATCCACAGAGCCAGAGTAGGCGGAAGATCCTTCTCTCACATTGCAGCCAAGACCTGGAACGAGCTACCGGCAGACATCAGACGCGCCCCCTCCTGAACACCTTCAGGAAGACCCTCAAGACCTGGCTCTTCGGCTAAACAGATCTGCGGACCCCCCCCTCAGCGCCTTGAGACCCTCACGGGTGAGTAGCGCGCTTACAATTCCCTAATTGATTGATTGATTGATTGATTGATTGACACTGGTTTGCAAGATATTGTCCTCAATGGATTTAAGTAGGGCTGACGGAAGTGGCTCTTTATACTGTTTTCCCAATCAAGGCTTCAACAGAACACAAGAAAGAAGGGCACATAGCCAATGGTTGGAAAAATTTGAATACACATTTTTCTTTCCATCATGACGTCATTCAAAGAGCGAGAGAGATAGAAGCACTGTGAGGAAAGGACTGATCCACAATCAAAACAGAAGGTGAGCATATAATGTCAATCCCAACTAATGGCTGTAGATATAGTGACATCTTTAATGACTACAGTGAAGCAAAAAAAGAAGACAAATGGGCTTAAGATGGATTTCTTCAGGGACACACGCAAATTTCTATGGGGGTCACTCTCCCAAAATGTTTTGCATCATCTGGTCATGTTAGTGCAGATTAACTGGTAATTAATGGGCACAGAGCTTTGAGATCTTGTTTTAAGTTGAATGACTTTGTCAGCAACATTTTAATGGTAAAGAAATAAATGAAAGGGATGCAGAACTTTCCCTGACTGCTTTATAGGCAAATTAGAAAATAGGTTATTCATCTCCAGAAAGGTACCCTACTCCACAGTGACTGGTTAAGAGGCAAAACATTATGCTAATCATCTGAGTCCTTCAGAGGTTCTTTTAGTGTGTCTAGATTACCCAGGTATAATAATTTATGTCCCTCCCTTTTGGGCTCTCAAAGACTCACTTAGAAATTCAGTGCTTGAATAGTGAGAAAGGTAGTCTACCTGCCTACCTAGAAAAGAAGATATTCAAGTTTTAGGACATGCAGGCCCATTAAAGGATGAAGTGATGTTTACAACAGATTAACACTATTGGATTAGGTAATGGTCTAAGATTATGATAAAATGGTCAGAGATGTATTACTTCTTAATAATGTACACTTACCAACTCTTGTCAGACGTGTAGAACCTTTGTTCAAGAAAGTCAGACTAGGGGACTTTCTGTCATCATCATTAAGAGCTATACTCTTTGTTCCTTTTCACTACAGACCTCTTTAGAGGTTAAAGGCTAAATGTAAACATGTGTTGCAAGTTCTGCTGTACCCAGAAGTGGTCCTGATCACAGAAAATGTGAGGAGAGTTGATATGATGCATAAATCACATCCATACCAATAATGGTAATGTCTTGATAAATGATTCTAGATTGCAACTGCAGCTGTTTGGGATCGGGCATGTGCTGTGGGCTGTGCAAAGACTGTGGTACAATTAATTCAAAGCTGCCCAACACCTAGGCTTCTTTCCCCTGCCAACAACAGCTTTGACAATTTTGTCTCGAATGGGGTTTCAGCCTCTGAGAAGTCTTTCAGAGCTTGGCCTGAGGAATGAAGCTTCCTGCCACAAATCTAGGATCCATTTGGTGAATGAGGTGGAATAGAGGTGAGTAATTTAAACAATTTGCAGATTGTTGTATCCATGTACTTGTAGTATACTAGGTGGATCTGTAAGGCTTCTTGATGTTGAGGTGTGTGAACTCACTCAGCTCTATGCATGGGAAAAATCACCTAGGCTGTGGAAGGTGAGATCTCCTTTGGTGCATGGGAATCCTGTTTTATCAAGCTACATAGGGTATACGGTATCTGTGACATGGCATAGAGCTTTCACAAAGTGGGATTACAAGTTTCATGGAAAAACCACAACTTAGGGCATATCATCAAGAAAAACCTGGCAAAATCTGCTTGTGAAAAACAATCCAAAACGAGATGCTACAATAGGACTCTGGTGTGGAAATACTGATCCCAATAAAATTTCACATTTCTCAGGCTACAACTGGTATTGCCGCCCCTCAGAATTACACTCATGATATATGCAGTTTGTGTACTGGAATACTTCATCAGAATTCCAGTGTACCCTGAAATAAGAACCGGAGTGTTCTTCTTTAAGGGAATTTGCTTCTTCCTATGTCGACTCCCATGAGTATGTGTGCAGGTGTAGTGTCATGCTATGAGGTACAGCTTCTGTGGCAGGTTGCAACATTGTGCTAGTCCATTGGAATAAGCTTACTCTCTGGATTAGGACAGCTCTGTTATGTAGCCTTTACATATCTGCCGAGTTTGTGATCAGAAACTTGCTGGCATGGCATTAGTGTACTGCAGTTGTAATATTGCAGTTGTTCCTATTATGAAGCTGCGATCTTGCCAGTTATATGATTTGGCAAATGTGCATTTCTCCTTGTTTTGCTACATAAATTGCACAGAATAATCCCTTTATTTTGCAATTTTTTGGCTGTATTGCATCTTTTGCATGTCTGTTGCTTTCTGGGTGTTTATATATGCATTGATGAGTTTCGAAAATTATCTTTTAGAACAATGTTTATGCCACTATTTGTTTGGTCTATATTTCAGAATGCGATTCAAGTGTAAATGAAGGATGTTAGAACTATTTCTTTCCTCGACTGCATTGTGTGCCTGGAATAGAGGAGATGGACGAGATGAACCTTCAAATGTGATAGCAATTGCAAAACTTCACTTTCTGTTTCAGTTGAGGAAGAGTTTGACACTAATATCTATGGGCAGATGAACATACAATGTATTTAGTAAAAGTAGTTACAATTTATGAACTGACTTTTACCAAATGCATTGGTATTTTATGAACCAACATATGCACTAATAGGTCAGTTGACAAAATACCAAATCGTATCGGGACGCAATTCGACAAATCTCATTATTTTTAAGGACGTAGGGGGCATATTAGCAAGACCGGCGATAATGGGCTTGCTAATATGCGTTATAGAATTCCAATAGAAGCCCAGGTTAGATGTGCAGGACATCTAACCTGGGCTTCTATTGGAATTCTATAACGCATATTAGCAAGCCCATTATCGCCGTTTTAGCGGCAGTTTCCTGCCGCTAAAACGGCGATAATTTTATCGCCGGTCTTGCTAATATGCCCCGTAGGTTTCATATTACGGCCCACTACAATTTGTTGCCAGGACAGGGATGGTGTCCTGCTGGGGTCAGTAGACCACCATGTCTGTGAGTGCTTTTGAAATGAAGCAATCATGTTTTAAATGCAGCTCATTTTCCTTAAAGTAAAACAGGATACATTAAAAAAAATATTTAGGAATAAGAGGTGGTCCCATTGACCACTTACTACTCCTAAAAAATGTTTTTTTCAACTTTCACAAAGAAGAAGGGGTTCCCTGGTGTCTCCTTCCCTTTTAAGAATGGTGTAACAACTCCATGGAGCTCCTTAAAGGTGTTGGCAAAATATTAGTGTTTTGCGACCAGATTTCAGTCTGAAAACATTAATACATACCGTAAGGAACTGATATTTGGAAGAGATGCCCCAATCATGCTCCTTCCCAATAACGATTCTGAATGGTTTTCTCAACGCGTTTAATGAAACAAAAAAGCTTTTATCCAATTTGCAAATGAACTTAGTTCATTTCAAAAAGGGTTTTAGCATTTGTAAAGGCTCCAAGGCCAGATGTATGACCATTCCGTTTTGCAGGTCGCAAATTGCGGTTTTTTGCAACTCGCAATTTGCGACTCGCAAAACGGAATGTACTAATGTGTCTTAGACACATTTAGCGTATTCTCAATGGGGTCGCAAATGACCTGCCTCATCAGTATTCATGAGGCAGGTCGCAATCTGCGACCCATTGGCAATGGACAAGAACACAGGGATGGTGGCCTGCTGGGGACAGCAGACCACCATGTCTGTGTTTGCTTTTTAAATAAAACAACTTCTTTTTTTCAAATGCAGCCCGTTTTCCTTAAAGGAAACCAGGATGCATTTAAAATAAAAAAAATAAAAAAATTCTTTACTTTGTTTAAGGGCAGGCAGTGGTCCGTGCGACCATTGCCTGCTCTTAAAAAATATTTACGCACACATTCACAAAGGGGAAGGTGTCCCCTGGGAACACATTCCCCTTTGCGACTGGCTTATCACCTACTTGAAGTAGATGGTAACTGTAATTGTTTTGCGACCCCGTATGCTGTCACAAAACAATTGCACATACCAGTGTGATTCGGTATTAGGAAGGGACGCCCTTGGCACACCCCTTCCTAATAGCGACTCGCAAACCCTATTTTGCGAGACGGTAATAGATTACGGACTCGCAAAATAGGGTTTGTACATACTACAATCCTTATAACAGTCACAAAGGACCCAATTTTTTGTTTGCAACCGCTAAAAATGGTCGTACATCTGGCCCAAATTTACAGAATCAGAGGGTTTGCAAATGATAAAACACACTGTGCATATGATCTTATCTTTGTTAGATGCCCTGTTAAATTTCTCTCCCCAGTCTGACTGAGTCTGGTCTATGCACAGAACACCTACACTCTAATTTCATTCTGTTGTGATTGCTGATTTTTTTATCGCAGCACTAGATTGCAGGCATGAATATTCCTGTTTTTTCGTTAAAATTATGCAACAATAGAACTTCTAACGGTAATTAGCCATTTTAAACAAGCATTTGCAAAGCTGATGAGTCTCACCTTTTCTTAGGGAGCTGTTTGATAATAGTTGTGTGAATAGTGCGCGCTGTTCCTGGGCAGACATAAGAAAAAAATATTAATAATGAAGCAACTTCTTGCTTATAGGGAGTCTGGGAGTAGAGCCCCTTTGCTGAATTCCATTAGCAAAATGTTATGTAAATGAGTCTGCATATTGAGTTTGCCTTTTATGAGGTGTACTTTGACAGCATACACAGCAACATGTTTAGTAGTAGATAATTTTGAGAAATTGCCAAATTCTTGTTGCATTTGTGAGCAAGCCTTTTTGTGTACACATCATTATTTTGCAAACAAACAAGCTCAATATCTAACATGCTATAATGGCAGCAAAGTTAAGCAAGCATTGCATTGCCAATAGGTCTGGCGTTAATGGATTGTTGTATGATAATATGAATCATTACAAGAAATAGCATGTATATGCATGGAAACAAAGAACTGTAGAATAATATTGGTGTAGGTTAAAGGTTGAACTTCCAAGCCAAACCATGTAGGTTAATGACTACTGTGGTAAATAAATGATGGATCAATTCCATGTAGTTTCTCCAAGTAGATTTATTTAGGATAAGATGGTAAGATGTCAAGCAGAGCCCCACCAGGAGCAGCCTTCCTGCTGCTCAGCCCATCCCCCATCTGACTCACACACTCACCAACATTCCACTCACCAACATTCTGTCACCACAGTCACACTGGCTGAGCAGCAGGTATAACACATCTCCTTTCTTTATATTAATTACAAATGAACTCAAAATGGAATGACAATGAAATATGAAGCAAGCAAAGGATGACATAGGAACAATAGCATGCAACAGAATGATATCAAAACCATTGCCACAAATAAGAAACATAGCAACAATCTGAAACATCAGCATGAAGATAATAGATGGAAAATATCATGCACAAGAAATAAAAATGAGAGAGAGGAAAAGGAACACAAGTAAGAATAAACTCATGCACCATCTCCCTTTCTACCACAGCAAAATCCATGCACTACCACACCACAAACCACAAACAAAACCCAGATACCAAAACATGCTAGCTGGCCAGGCAAAAATGAGAAAAGTAAATAGAGTGCTAACCACACAGTGCGGTAGGGAACGCTGCACACAAGAGCAAGAAAAAAACAAAAACATAAGAAATGTGGAAAATACATTCCATAGCAAGCAGACGGCATAAACGTTGCCCTCCACTCTTACCCGTAGTAAGGGTGGTACGGGTGGAAAAGCGCTCCACACGGAACATGTGCAATAGCACAACTAAACACTCAATAAATGTAAGGGAATCAGCAATCACAAGGGAAAAACTCACACAGCACTTGCAAATCCTCATACCGCAGTTGTGGCAAATCGATGCAAAGATCACAGGTGGGAGAGCAGATTCACTCCAAAAGTTCTGGCAAACACAGCAGAATTCTGGCAAGCCAGGGTTGGGGCCGACTGGTCTAGAGGTCACTGGTGGGGCTTAGGGCTACCAGATTATGTAAAACTCCGTAGGCTTAGCTTCAAATCAAAGTTCTTACGTAGTTACAATAAGCTTCAATTTCACGTAGATTATGTTTCTATAGTTTTACTTCAATCCAGTTCACACACGCAGGTTCTTCCTTGTAAATCGTCGCCAAAATATGTGGTAAATAAATGATGGTCCAATTCCATGTAGTTTCTCCAAGTAGATTTATTCAGGATAAGATGATAAGATGTCAAGCAGAGCCCCACCAGGAGCAGCCTTCCTGCTGCTCAGCCCATCCCCCAACTGACTCACACACTCACCAACATTCCACTCACCAACATTCTGTCACCACAGTCACACTGGCTGAGCAGCAGGTATAACATATCTCCTTTCTTTATATTAATTACAAATGAACTCTAAATGGAATGACAATGAAATATGAAGCAAGCAAAGGATGACATAGGAACAATAGCATGCAACAGAATGATATCAAAACCATTGCCGCAAATAAGAAACATAGCAACGATCTGCAACATCAGCATGAAGATAATAGATGGAAAATATCATGCACAAGAAATAAAAATGAGGGAGAGGAAAAGGAACACAAGTAAGAATAAACTCATGCACCATCTCCCTTTCTACCACAGCAAAATCCATGCATTACCACACCACTAACCACAAACAAAACCCAGATACCAAAACATGCTAGCTGGCCAGGCAAAAATGAGAAAAGTAAATAGAGTGCCAACCACACAGTGCGGTAGGGAACGCTGCACACAAGAGCAAGAAAAAAAAAACATAAGAATTGTGGAAAATACATTCCATAGCAAGCAGACAGCATAAACGTTGCCCTCCACCCTTACCCGTAGTAAGGGTGGTACGTGTGGAAAGGCGCTCCACACGGAACATGTGCAATAGCACAACTAAACACTCAATAAATGTAAGGGAATCAGCAATCACAAGGGAAACACACACACAGCACTTGCAAATCCTCACACCGCAGTTGTGGCAAATCGATGCAAAGATCACAGGTGGGAGAGCAGATTCACTCCAAAAGTTCTGGCAAACACAGCAGAATTCTGGCAAGCCCGGGTTGGGGCCGACCGGTCTAGAGGTCACTGGTGGGGCTTAGGGCTACCAGATTATGTTACACTCTGTAGGCTTAGCTTCAAATCAAAGTTCTTAAGTAGTTACAATAAGCTTCAATTTCACGTAGATTATGGTTCCATAGTTTTACTTCAATCCAGTTCACACACGCAGGTTCTTCCTTGTAAATCGTCGCCAAAATATGTGGTAAATAAATGATGGTCCAATTCCATGTAGTTTCTCCAAGTAGATTTATTCAGGATAAGATGGTAAGATGTCAAGCAGAGCCCCACCAGGAGCAGCCTTCGTGCTGCTCAGCCCATCCACCAACTGACTCACACACTCACCAACATTCCACACACCAACATTCTGTCACCACAGTCACACTGGCTGAGCAGCAGATATAACAACTACCCTCCTCCCATCTGTGCTGCTGCCAGAGGAAAACACCATAAATGATCTAGTGATCTAAGAAACTTTGACAACATTGCAATGCAATGTGTGCCCCTGAGAGATCAAGCTCAGGTAGCTGGATAAATAAAATGAACACAGCTGCGTGGAGGGCAAGCACTCTTTGTGTGGAAGCACACAACGTCTGCCCAATGAAAACATGTACTCCTAGCTACCACATGTATATGGAGCCAAAGACCCTCTGTAGTGATGCTCACATAATTGTCTGGCAACAGCTGCACTGTCAAGTCAGGCAATAAAAAGTAACATTTAAGGGTGAATAATGAATATCACTCAGAGACTGATTTAGATCTTGGCAGACGATATATTCTATGGGATTCATATTTCGGCAGACAGGATATCCACCACTGTTGTGACGGAGTAACCTGTAAGCCAAGATCTAAATTAGGCCCTCTGTCTTTCTGACAGATTGAGTCCATAAACCAGCAATTAAAACATTGTTGTGTGAGCAGAGTATATATATCAAAAACACACAGTGGCTCTCAATTACAACTACATATCACATCTACAATCTAACATAAGAACAACTTGAGGCTCCATCACTAAAACCTAATGGGAAAACAAATAGGAAAAAGTAACATTCACAAAATGGCTTGGCCTAGATGGACAGCTCTTTCAAGCAATGCAAGACTGAAAACACATTAAAACAAATGGCAGAATGGGCTGACCTATGGAGTTTTGTATTTCATGCCACTGTACTTTTTGATGAATTGATAAGATAAGGTCATTCAATCAGTTAAAGCTGTCAATATCCAGACCTAAACGGTAGAAAAGTTATAATTCAGAATATTTGAAAACAGTGAAACAGATTGGTTATGAATGTACTCCATTATTTTTTCATTTTGAATTTTTATCCTGTTAGGAACGTACAGAAACAGACTGCTAGCATCGATTCTGAGTAGTCCCGGGTGCAATTTCAATTACGCCGGCGTTATCAGATTAATTTGGAAAATTCTGTGTCACCCTTTGATGCAGAATTACCAATAATTACACAATTACTTCTGGTCACGTAATTATTTGTAATTTGTGGGGGGATGCTGCCACAAGAGCACATTTAGTGAGAATGAGCGGCCAATCGCTAATCATATTCTACTGAATTCAGCGCAAAATGCATCCTCATGTCCATTTTGGTTGCGAGTGTGCATTTTGCGCAAAGCAAATAGCACTAAAAGCCAGGAGTAAGTTGGGGGAATTAGGAGTGGGCGGAATTCAGCACATGATGTTTGTCGTGCTGATTTTTAGCACTGGGAGCTTGTTCTGCACTGTATAATCAGCACCAATAGCACTATACAGTGTGCGAGAGGTCGCTATTTCTTTCTGCCACTCGAGTAGATTTTCTACTCGAGCAGCAGCTTTCTCAACATGAACTGTCCCATCCTGCTGTGACCGCCCACATTGAGAAATCTCACTGGGAGGCATTCTAGTGCCCTAAAATCAAGCTAGGGGACACAAGTTTGCGCTTGCCAACTTAACATTGGTGAGCCACACGTGAGAAAAAAAACCACGTTTCAAGCGAAAAGGGGAGTGGGCAAAACTCAGCAAACTTCACCAGCGGAGCAGAATTTTTCACCCATCACTAAGTAAAATCCTACCCCAAGAGCACATTTAGAGATATTTTGTAGCACAAAATGCATTCTTGCACCCATTTTGGATGTGAGGTGGCATTTTGCACTAGTAAAATAGAGCTAAATGCGGAGAGTAAGTTGGAAGAAAATCCTACCCCAAGGGCATATTTAGCAAGCAGATGCTCATGCTCTCTATTTGTGTTCTGTTGCACTTAGCGCTATTTCTTAGTGCAAAATGCATTCTTGCGCATATTTTAGATGCAAGGGGGCATTTTTGCTCTATGAAATAGTGTTAAATGCAGAATTACTCTGCTTGCGTTACTATGCATAACCTTGTGAATTCTCAGTGAATTCCACGTGATCACTCTACTTAATTACGCGAGTTACACCCACCCCCAAATCTGACCAAGCAGAAGGGGTATGCCCATTTAATCCCACAGGACCTGGCTGGAACAATACTTCTTGGAGTAAACCCTATCAGTGAGTTTCTTGACCAAAATATTAGCATTTTCATAATAATCATTCTTATAGGTACAATTACTCCTAACACAGAGAAATTGGCCATGAGGAAGGTTCTCTTTAAGAGTTCTCAGGAGGCTACTAGAGAAATGTAATAGCCTGTTACAATCTGTAGGCTTAACAAATAAGCTAACACTTAATTCATCATCACTGGCTTTTAAAATCAAGTCAAGAAAATTAGCTGCCATATAGTCATATGTAATAGGAAACCTCAAATCTTCTAATCTCTGATTGAGCCAATCATAAAATCTCAGTAGCACCTCGTGGGGACCTGTCCAAGTCATAAAGATAAAGAGGGGAAGGGCATCTCAGTAAGCTAACATAGGCTTGACAACACGGTAAGATCGATTTTTCACGGCTTCCACTACATGCAAGCTTTAGTTTGTTATTTATTTTATTTTACTTTTTTGGGGTAACTTTTGGTTCAAACACCTTTTTGCACATTGACATAGTTGGAATTGCATGATGAATAATTCACTGGTGTGGTTTGTTTCCTGTTAGGGTTATTTGGCTATCATACCTGCTTGTCACAGTCCTATGCATTAATGGAAAGTCACTAGTGATGTCACTGACCATGTCATGAGTGATATAATATGTGACGTCATCAGCAGTGCTTTGCAGGGGCACGAGTTATAGTTAGCTCAGCTAACTATAACGGCTGAATTTCTCTAGTTTTGTACGAGTGAATTGTCAGCCTAACTATAACGTCCCAGAAACCTGTAGTTTTTTCAGTGAATTTCTAAGGATTTTTAAATGCTAATTTCTAACTATGCCTACATAGGTAGAACATATACAGAAAGAGGAAGAAAGGCGTAGAAAGAAGCAAGAGAAGTGCAGAAAGAGGGAAGAGAGGTGCAGAAAGAGAAAGAAAGGTGCAGAAAAAAGCAAGAAAAATGCAGAAAGAGGCAACAGAAGTCCAGAAAGAGAAAGAAAGTTGCAAAAAGAAGCAAGAGAAGTGCAGAAAGAAGCAACAGAGGTGCAGAAAGAGTCCTACTTCGACTGTACCTTTCCACAGACTTATATAAAGTAGCCTAATCACTAATCCTTCGCCCAAGATGTGTTAAACCTCACTTTTCTCTTGAAGGTTCACTATTCATCGACTGTTCAGAATGTTAGGCCTACCAAATGTAAAACAGCAATCCTATCCATATCACTGTTGTAAGTCTGACCAAGTTTGTGAAGGTATGCATGCGTGTGTCTCTGCTTTTACCTGGTGACATGTTACATAAAAATAAACATACAAACACTTGAATATCCGTGTTTCAAACAGCATACTCTGTAAATTTGTGTACAAGAAGGTGTATGTATTTCTTTCTGCTCCTAATACAGGGCAAATGCATATTTAATAGTGCATTTGAGGGGCTCTATAACACCTATATACATAAGACATGTCTGCCTGTGCAACCGAATGACAGAGTAGAACTAAGAAGATTTGACCACCTATAAGAGAAGCTACCCGCTTTTTAAGCTACCATCTTCAGACCCATAACACATGTGAGAATACATGTACAAGTAGACATATACCTCAGTCACAAGAGCACACAGACCTTTAAACTTGACAGCTTGCACTTTCCATTTCAATATAGAAACAGGCAAGAGAAGTACTGAAAAAGCAAGAGAATTGCAGAAAAAACAAGAGAGGTGCAGAAAGAGTAAGAAATGTACAGAAAGAGGCAAGAGAAGTGCAGAAAGAGGCAAGAAAAGTGTAGAAAGAGAAAAGAGGATTGCATAAAGAGGCAAGAGAGGAGGAGAAAGAGGCAAGAGAGTTGCAGAAACAGGCAAGAGAGGTGCAGAAAGAGGGAACAGGGGTGCAGAAAGAGGCGAGAGGTACAGAAACAGGCAAGACAGGTGCTGAAAGATGGAACAGGGGTTGAGAAAGAGGCAAGAGAAGTGCTGAAAGAAGTAACAGAGGTGCAGAAAGAGGCAAGAGAAGTGCTGAAAGAAGGAACAGATATGCAAAAAGAGGCTAGAGAAGTACAGAAAGAAGCAACAAAGGTGCAGAAAGAGGGAAGACGAGTGCAGAAAGAGGCAACATGGGTGCAGAAAGAGGCAAGAGAAGTCCAGAAAAAAGCATCAGAAATGTAGAAAGAGGCAAGAGAAGTGCAGAAAGAGGCAAGAGAAGTGCAGAAAGAGGCAGGAGAAGTGCAGAAAGAGGCGAGAGATGCACAGAAAAAGGCAAGAGAGGTGCAGAAAGAGCAAGAGAACTGTAGAAAAAAACAACAGAAGTGCATAACGAGGCAAGATCACTGTAGAAAGAGGGAAGAGAGGTGCAGAAGGAGGCAAAAGAGGTGCAGAAAGAGGGAAGAGGGGTGCAGAATTACTCAAGAGGGGTGCAGAAAGAAGAAAGAGAGGTACAGAAATAAGCAAGAGAGGTGCAGAATGAACCAACAGAGGTGCAGAAAGAGGCAAGAGGGGTGCAGAAAGAGGCAAGAGAAGTACAGAAAGAAACAACAGAGGTGCAGAAAGAGGCAATAGAGGTGCAGAAAGAGGCAGGAGAAGTGCATAAAGAAGCAAGAGAAGTGCAGAAAGAAGCAAGAGAAGTGCAGAAAGAAGCAAGAGAAGTGTAGAAATAGGCAAGAGAAATGCAGAAAGAGGCAAGTGATGTGCAGACAAAGGCAAGAGAGGTGCAGAAAGAGGCAAGAGAACTGCAGAAAGAACCAACATTGGTGCTGAAAGAGGTAAGGGGGGTGCTGAAAGAGGCAAGAGAAGTGCATGAAGAAGCAACAGAGGTGCAGAAAGAGGCAAGAGAACTATAGAAAGAGTCAAGAACGGTGCAGAAGGAGGCAAGAGAGGTGCAGAAAGAGAGAAGAGGGGTGCAGAAAGACGCAAGAGGGGTGCAGAAAGAGGCAAGAGAGGTACAGAAAGAAGCAAGAGAAGTACAGAAAGAAGCAATATAGCTGCAGAAAGATGCAAGAGGGGTACAGAAAGAGGCAAGAGAAGAGCAGAAAGAACCAACAGAGGTGCAGAAAGAGGCAACAAAAGTGCAGAAAGAGGCAAGATAGGTACAGAAACAGGCAAACGAGGTACAGAAAGAGGGAACAGGGATGCAGAAAGAGGAAAGAGAGGTGCAGAAAGAGGGAAGAGGGGTGCAGAAAGAAGCAACAGAGGTGCAGAAAGAGGCAATAGAAGTGCAGAAACAGGCAGGAGAAGTGAAAAAAGAAGCAAGAGAAGTGTAGAAAGAAGCAAGAGAAATGCAGAAAGAAGCAAGAGAAGTGCAGAAAGAGGAAAGAGAAGTTCAGAAAGAGGCAAGCGATGCCCAGATAAAGGCAAGAGAGGTACAGAAAGAAGCAAGAGATCTGCAGAAAGAACAAACATTGGTGAGGACAGAGGCAAGAGGGGTGCTGAAAGAGGCAAGAGAAGTGCAGAAAGAAGCAACAGAGGTGCAGAAAGAGGTAAGAAAGGTGCAGAAGGAGGCAAGAGAGATACAGAAAGACGCAAGAGTGGTTCAGAAAGAAGCAAGAGAGGTGCAGAAAGAAGAAATAGAAGTGCAGAACGAACCAACAGAGGTGCAGAAAGAGGCAAGAGGGGTGCAGAAAGAGGCAAGAGAAGTGCAGAAGGAGGAAAGAGAGGTACAGAAACAGGCAAGAGAGGTGCAGAAAAAGGGAACAGGGGTGCAGAAAGAGGAAAGAGAGGTGCAGAAAGAGGGAACAGGGTGCATAAAGAGGGAAGAAGTGTGCAGAAAGAAGCAAGAGAGGTGCAGAAAGAAGCAACAGAAGTGCAGAAAGAGGCAAGAGGGGTGCAGAAAGAGGCAGGAGAAGTGCAGAAAGAACCAACAGAGGTGCAGACAAACTCTAGAGGGGTGCTGAAAGAGGCATAAAAAGTACAGAAAGAAGCAACAGAGGTGCAGAAAGAGGCAACAGAAGTCCAGAAGGAGAAAGAAAGTTGCAAAAAGAAGCAAGAGAAGTGCAGAAAGAAGCAACAGAGGTGCAGAAAGAGTCCTACTTCGACTGTACCTTTCCACAGACTTATATAAAGTAGCCTAATCACTAATCCTTCGCCCAAGATGTGTTAAACCTCACTTTTCTCTTGAAGGTTCACTATTCATCGACTGTTCAGAATGTTAGGCCTACCAAATGTAAAACAGCAATCCTATCCATATCACTGTTGTAAGTCTGACCAAGTTTGTGAAGGTATGCATGCGTGTGTCTCTGCTTTTACCTGGTGACATGTTACATAAAAATAAACATACAAACACTTGAATATCCGTGTTTCAAACAGCATACTCTGTAAATTTGTGTACAAGAAGGTGTATGTATTTCTTTCTGCTCCTACTACAGGGCAAATGCATATTTAATAGTGCGTTTGAGGGGCTCTATAACACCTATATACATAAGACATGTCTGCCTGTGCAACCGAATGACAGAGTAGAACTAAGAAGATTTGACCACCTATAAGAGAAGCTACCCGCTTTTTAAGCTACCATCTTCAGACCCATAACACATGTGAGAATACATGTACAAGTAGACATATACCTCAGTCACAAGAGCACACAGACCTTTAAACTTGACAGCTTGCACTTTCCATTTCAATATAGAAACAGGCAAGAGAAGTACTGAAAGAAGCAAGAGAATTGCAGAAAAAACAAGAGAGGTGCAGAAAGAGTAAGAAATGTACAGAAAGAGGCAAGAGAAGTGCAGAAAGAGGCAAGAAAAGTGTAGAAAGAGAAAAGAGGATTGCATAAAGAGGCAAGAGAGGAGGAGAAAGAGGCAAGAGAGTTGCAGAAACAGGCAAGAGAGGTGCAGAAAGGGAACAGGGGTGCAGAAAGAGGCGAGAGGTACAGAAACAGGCAAGACAGGTGCTGAAAGATGGAACAGGGGTTGAGAAAGAGGCAAGAGAAGTGCTGAAAGAAGTAACAGAGGTGCAGAAAGAGGCAAGAGAAGTGCTGAAAGAAGGAACAGATGTGCAAAAAGAGGCTAGAGAAGTACAGAAAGAAGCAACAAAGGTGCAGAAAGAGGGAAGACGAGTGCAGAAAGAGGCAACATGGGTGCAGAAAGAGGCAAGAGAAGTCCAGAAAAAAGCATCAGAAATGTAGAAAGAGGCAAGAGAAGTGCAGAAAGAGGCAAGAGAAGTGCAGAAAGAGGCAGGAGAAGTGCAGAAAGAGGCGAGAGATGCACAGAAAAAGGCAAGAGAGGTGCAGCAAGAGAACTGTAGAAAAAAACAACAGAAGTGCATAACGAGGCAAGATCACTGTAGAAAGAGGGAAGAGAGGTGCAGAAGGAGGCAAAAGAGGTGCAGAAAGAGGGAAGAGGGGTGCAGAATTACTCAAGAGGGGTGCAGAAAGAAGAAAGAGAGGTACAGAAATAAGCAAGAGAGGTGCAGAATGAACCAACAGAGGTGCAGAAAGAGGCAAGAGGGGTGCAGAAAGAGGCAAGAGAAGTACAGAAAGAAACAACAGAGGTGCAGAAAGAGGCAATAGAGGTGCAGAAAGAGGCAGGAGAAGTGCATAAAGAAGCAAGAGAAGTGCAGAAAGAAGCAAGAGAAGTGCAGAAAGAAGCAAGAGAAGTGTAGAAATAGGCAAGAGAAATGCAGAAAGAGGCAAGCGATGGTCAGACAAAGGCAAGAGAGGTGCAGAAAGAGGCAAGAGAACTGCAGAAAGAACCAACATTGGTGCTGAAAGAGGTAAGGGGGGTGCTGAAAGAGGCAAGAGAAGTGCATGAAGAAGCAACAGAGGTGCAGAAAGAGGCAAGAGAACTATAGAAAGAGTCAAGAACGGTGCAGAAGGAGGCAAGAGAGGTGCAGAAAGAGAGAAGAGGGGTGCAGAAAGACGCAAGAGGGGTGCAGAAAGAGGCAAGAGAGGTACAGAAAGAAGCAAGAGAAGTACAGAAAGAAGCAATATAGCTGCAGAAAGATGCAAGAGGGGTACAGAAAGAGGCAAGAGAAGAGCAGAAAGAACCAACAGAGGTGCAGAAAGAGGCAACAGAAGTGCAGAAAGAGGCAAGATAGGTACAGAAACAGGCAAACGAGGTACAGAAAGAGGGAACAGGGATGCAGAAAGAGGAAAGAGAGGTGCAGAAAGAGGGAAGAGGGGTGCAGAAAGAAGCAACAGAGGTGCAGAAAGAGGCAATAGAAGTGCAGAAACAGGCAGGAGAAGTGAAAAAAGAAGCAAGAGAAGTGCAGAAAGAAGCAAGAGAAATGCAGAAAGAAGCAAGAGAAGTGCAGAAAGAGGAAAGAGAAGTTCAGAAAGAGGCAAGCGATGCCCAGATAAAGGCAAGAGAGGTACAGAAAGAAGCAAGAGATCTGCATAAAGAACACACATTGGTGAGGACAGAGGCAAGAGGGGTGCTGAAAGAGGCAAGAGAAGTGCAGAAAGAAGCAACAGAGGTGCAGAAAGAGGTAAGAAAGGTGCAGAAGGAGGCAAGAGAGATACAGAAAGATGCAAGAGTGGTGCAGAAAGAAGCAAGAGAGGTGCAGAAAGAAGAAATAGAAGTGCAGAACGAACCAACAGAGGTGCAGAAAGAGGCAAGAGGGGTGCAGAAAGAGGCAAGAGAAGTGCAGAAGGAGGAAAGAGAGGTACAGAAACAGGCAAGAGAGGTGCAGAAAAAGGGAACAGGGGTGCAGAAAGAGGAAAGAGAGGTGCAGAAAGAGGGAACAGGGTGCATAAAGAGGGAAGAAGTGTGCAGAAAGAAGCAAGAGAGGTGCAGAAAGAAGCAAGAGAATTGCAGAAAGAAGCAACAGAAGTGCAGAAAGAGGCAAGAGGGGTGCAGAAAGAGGCAGGAGAAGTGCAGAAAGAACCAACAGAGGTGCAGACAAACTCTAGAGGGGTGCTGAAAGAGGCATAAAAAGTACAGAAAGAAGCAACAGAGGTGCAGAAAGAGGCAAGAGAACTGTAGAAAGAGGCAAGAGAGGTGCAGAAGGAGGTAAGAGAGGTGCAGAAGGAGGTAAGAGAGGTGCAGAAGGACGCAAGAGAGGTGCAGAAAGAGAGAAGAGGGGTACAGAAAGACACAAGAGGGCCACAGAAAGAAGCTAGAGAGGCACAGAAAGAAGCAAAAGAAGTGCAGAAAGAAGCAACATAGGCGCAGAAAGAGGCAAGAGGGGTACAGAAAGGGGCAAGAGAAGTGCAGAAAGAACCAACAGAGGTGGAGAAAGAGGCAATAGAAGTGCAGACAGAGGCAGGAGAAGTGGAGAAAGAAGCAAGAGAAGTGCAGATAAAAGCAGGAGAAGTGCAGAAAGAAGCAAGAGAAGTGCAGAAAGAGGCAAGAGAAGTGCATAAATAGGCAAGAGATGCGAAGAAAAAGGCAATAGAGGTGCAGAAAGAGGCAAGAGAACTACAGAAAGAGACAACATTGGTGCAGACAGAGGCAAAAGGGGTGCTGAAAGTGGCAAGAGAAGTGCAGAAAGAAGCTACAGAGGTGAAGAAAGAGGGGCAAGAGAACTATAGAAAGAGGCAAGAGAGGTGCAGAAAGAGGCAAGAGAGGTGCAGAAAGAAGGAAGAGGGGTACAGAAAGACTCAAGAGGGGTGCAGAAAGAAGCAAGAGAGGTACAGAAAGAGGCAATAGAAGTGCAGAAAAATGCAAGAGAGGTTCATAAAGAGGCAAGAGAGGTATAGAAAGAGGGAACAGGGATGCAGAAAGAGGCAAGAGAGGTGGAGAAAGAGGGAAGATGGGAGCAGAAAAAGGCACGAGAAGTGCAGAAAGAAGCAACAGAGGTGCCGAAAGAGACAACAGAAGTGCAGAAAAAGGCAAGAGAAGTGCATAAAGAGGCAAGAGAAGTGCAGAAAGAGGGGAGAGGGGTACAGAAAGAGGGAAGAGGGTGCAAAAAGAGGCAACAGGGGTGCAGAAAGAAGCAAGAGAGGTACAGAAAGAAGTATGAGAAGTGCAGAAAGAAGCAAAAAGGGTGCAGCAAGAGGGGTGCAGAAAGAGGCAATGAAAGTGCAAAAAGAAGCAACAGAGGTGCATAAGGAGGCAGGAGAACAGCAGAAAGAGGCAAGAAAGTTGCACAAACAGGCAAACAGGGTGCCTAAAGATGGAACAGGGGTGCAGACAGAGGCAATAGAGGTGCAGAAATAGGGCAGAGGGGTGCAGAAAGAGGTAAGAGGGGTACAGACATTTGCAAGAGAGGTGCCGAAAGAAGCAAGAGGAGTGCAGAAAGAACCAACAGAGGTGCAGAAAGAGGTAGGAGGAGTGCAGAAAGAGTCAATAGAAGTGCAGAAAGAAGCAACAAAGGTACAGAAAGATGCAAGAGAACTGCAGAAAGAGGGAACAGAGGTGCATAAAAAGGCAAGAGGGGTACAGAAAGAGGGAAGAGAGGTGCAGAAAGTAGCAAGAGGGGTGCAAAAAGAAGCAAGAGAGGTACAGAAAGAGGGAAGAAAAGTGCAGAAAGACGCAACACGTGTGCAGAAAGCAGCAAGAGAGGTACAGAAATAGGCAAGAGAAGTACAGAAAGAGGCAAGAGATGTGCAGAAAGAGGCAACAGAGCTGCAGAAAGAGGGAAGAGGGGTGGATAAAGAGGGAAGAGGGGTGCAGATAGAAGCAAGAGAGGTGCAGTAAGAAGCAACATAAGTGCAGAAAGAAGCAAGAGAGGTGCAGAAAGAAGGGAGGTACAGAAATCAGGAAGAGATGTACAGAAAAAGGCAAGAGAAATGCAGACAAGGGAAGAAAGGTGCAAAAAGAGGCAAGAGAAGTGCAGAAAGAGGCAAGAGAGGTGCAGAAAGAAGGGAGAGGGATTCAGAGAGTAAAGAGGGGTGCAGAAAGAGGCAAGAGAAGTACAGAAAGAAGCAAAAGAGGTGAAGAAAGAGGGGCAAGAGAACTGTAGAAAGAGGCAAGAGAGGTGCAGAAAGGGGCAAGAGAGGTGCAGAAACAAGGGAGAGGGGTGCAGAAAGACGCAAGAGGGGTGCCGAAAGAAGCAAGAGAGGTACAGAAAGAGGCAATAGAAGTGCAGAAAGAAGCAACAGAGGTGCAGAAAGAGACAACAGAAGTGCAGAAAAAGGCAAGAGAAGTGCAGAAAGAGGCAAGAGAAGTGTGGAAAGAGGGGAGAGGGGTGCAGAAAGAGGGAAGAGGGTGCAAAAAGAGGTACCAAGTGCAGAAAGAAGCAAGAGAGGTACAGAAAGAAGTATGAGAAGTGCAGAAAGAAGCAAAAAGTGTGCAGCAATGTCGTGTAGTTCCTATATTACCCATTAAGGACCTGCGCGTTCGGATAACATAAACTGTGGGTTTGGTGGCAGATTAACTCTGAGCACACCCACCGAGAATGTTAGCCTGTTTGCATTAGCTAGCTCACAGTGCCACTAGTGTCTCCTCTTTTCGGGGAGAGAATAGTTTCTGTCAACCTCAAAACATGACAACCCTGATCCCTCAAGATCGTGGAAACAATGTACTACTTTTCGTTCAGTCACTCGTGCTCACTTATCTTGTCTCAGAGATACACAGAATAAACAGCCTGGGCGTTTTAATAAGGGTTTATTGAACAGTCGTTATTCTTGTGTAGAATATATGAGCTGCAACAACCATTAGACAGTAGCAGAGATATATGATTAGCAGTACTATGAATATAAATGGATAGTACAGTTCTACCATCTTGCACTACGCATGAATAAATACATGAATATAAAATGCATTGATAAAAGAAAGCGCGTACTCCTACGATGCCTATCTAGATGTACCTAAGTGTACCTAGCATGTAAGGTGTAAAGCCAAGAATCCCTCTAGGATTTAGTCGAACCCCATTACCTGAAGTGAGAATGTAGGAGCCCCTCTTGGTCTTGAGCTGGACACCCCGCGAGGGATGTTTAGACCACTGTCAGCTGGAGCGTCTGCATGCAGGAGCTTCAGCGTCTCTGGTCAGTGTGTCAGCCTGGAAGTCTCGGTTCCCTCTGACTAACACTAGCAAGAGGTGCTCTATTTATACAAAAAGTATCTAGGGCTCCTTTGTCCCTTGTTGCTTGTATTAGCCATTGTTGGATTTGAGGATGACGGATGGGATGAACCGTGTACGTAGATGTGGGTAGGAAGGTGGTGTAGCCCCAGCCTGGTTTCCAAGAACCCTTATGAATATCCATTCATACTGTGTGAGTCTATTGATGGAGTTATAGGACTCGATTGTTCAGGAGACACCCTCCTTCTGCACCCAGGACTAGAACTAGGTAAAGGTCAATCCTAAAAAGGCTCGTTACAGTGTAGTGTAGTGGAGGTAATGTAGGTGAAGGGGTATGATGTTACCCGGACCTATATTAGGGTACCTATATGAAACATAACATAACACCCACTCCTCTTCCGAACAGTCAACAATTAAATAAATGCTAGTGGACTATTCTCTTTACTAGATAGTAGTGCATGGAACATTTTTCAACGAGCTTCGTTAAAATCTTGTATTAAAATTATCTTAAAAACAGCTTAAAAACAATGGAAAAATAAAAAAATTTACTACGAAAATTAGTTGTTTGGAATTGTCACTTAACCACAGTCCTAATTGAGTTCGTTTATATAAGTTGAATGTCTACAAGCATCAAAAGGCCATGCTTTTCAGCGAGAAAGTGTAAATTTTTAGGAAGTGTTCCAAATTTACTTAATTTTAGAGATAATGAAAATCCGAATTCTTTCCCAGCACACGATGAGCCAATTACAGATTAAATGTTCATCGCTGCTTGCTGCTGCAGGGGACGGTCCTTGTAACACCTCACAGAGTACGTCAATGGAGCACAGATGATATTCAGTACTGCCAATAGCTGGTGTAGACGATACCTCAGTGCTAGTGGTGGAGCTAAAGCTTACCCCAGTTGTAAAAGGCACCTGCGGATTCTCGAGGAATGCAGCCATCAGGATGGGAATACTCTGGGGACATTGCCGAGCATGGGCCCTCAAGGGTTCCAGCCTGGTATTCAAGTCTGCAGGCGTGTCCGTCGCAAGTGTCAGACTGAGGTCCAACACGCATTCTTCACCGCAAAACAGGCATTGAAGAATAGGTAGGATGCAGTCCATCCAGACTGGTCTAAACGATAGGAACCAAGAGGTGCTTAGTTCACTCAGGCGAGGTGTGCACAGATGTTGTACCATGTGTTCACGGTATTTCCGCTCCAGGGGCTCTTTTGCCATTTCGTTGGTAATTGGGCCATCCATTGCGTAGTAGGTAAATGACAATCAGGACTCCCGCTATTGATAGCAGGATCAGAGGTAGACTTCCAAAAATGCTTCCAAATACGGAGTGTATAAAGTTCGGGATAACTCCGAGGATTGTCTGAAAGGTGCTAAGAAGTCCTGACCCCATGGTCTTAAATAGGTATACAATACCACTCGTATCAGACATATTAAAGATACGACCCACCATTTCTGCGAAATGAATGGGGCAGTTTGTACGTATAAGTGCCTGTATCTCAGTCGAGGTCCTTGCGATTTGAAGATCAAAGGTCTCTCGAGCGGAGTTTAAGGGTACGGTTTTAAAAAAAAAATGTATTGAGATTTTACATATGGTCAAATAATACTGAACTGCACATTTCTTTGATATAGTAATGGAATTATTTAAAGTGATATTACATGTGCATAATCAATAAATTCTGTTTACCATGAATACTAACAGAAATGGTAAAATAAGGAAAAACGAAGTGAAAAAAGGAAAACCAAACTTCCGCCTTCCCCTTGTAAGCGCCTTACACACACATATTCAAATTGTCACTACACAGGTTGTCATTTCGGTAAAGTTTGAAAGGCCGCAGACACAATATCCACAATATTATACATCACAGCACTATTGTTTGGTTACCACCTGCAAGACTTAGCTATCCCCATATACGAGTATACACATGTAGTTTCTAGTCTTGCTTAGCTGTTTGTTTGTTAATTGCCCCGAGCTTCCACTCCCTTTGTTCCCAGCCAGGTCACAAGCGGTTCCCAGATGTCCTTTGGTCGGGACCTGCTGGGCATTAGCTCCCAATAGTCTTTGCAATAAGTAGCATCAGTCACCCACTCTGCTACGGTTGGGGGTGCTTGTTTTTTCCAGTGAATCGCCACCTGCCGTTTTGCCAGGAGCAACAGAATTGCTATGAGTTTCCTCTTTCCCTTGGGTGTATCTAGGACGTAACCCAGCAGTGCTATCAATGGAGAGCACACCATAGGATGGCCCGTCATTTGTCCAATGTGGTGAAATACTGCTAGCCAAAACTGCGCTATCGGTCGGCACTCCCAGGCCAGGTGGATAAAGGTGGCCCTCTGGGAGCCACATCTCCAACATTGCGTGTCTGGGTGAAGCCCCATGCGATGTAACTGGACTGGTGTGCGATATAATCGATGTAAATAATTAAAATGAATCAGCCGAAGACGATAATTCGGCGATAGGTGTCCTAGTTGAGTGCAACAAAATACCCATTGCTTATCTGTTATAGTAATGCCTGCATCTTTCTCCCAGTCCATTTTAGAGTGGGCTACGGTGATAGGGGACTCCCGCTGCGTGGTGCTATATAGGCGCGTGATTAGTTTGTGGGCTGATGGTACAGAAATAATATTTTCCAAAGCCGGCAGCGTGGGGGGTATTTGTGGAAATTCGTCATATCTAGCCCTGCAGGCCGCTCTGATCTGATAATATAAGAGCATAGCCAGTGCTGTAGGCGGTGCCGACGTGCACATCTGCTGCAATGTGATAAATGTACCATCTGGGAAGAGATCACTACCTTTCAATAGCTCATGGGAAGCCGCTCTCTGTTTGGCAGCCCTGTCCAATAATGGTGTAATGAGTGGGTTTCCACCTATCGGCATTGATGGCGCGAAAAGTACCTTTTGGTGTGCCCTCTTTGCCAGCCCGTGCCATGCCCATCGGAGTGTTTCAACAGTGTCTATTTCTAGGTGGGGGCATTTATATTGTTGATAAAGTGCCGTTTGTAATGACAGGGGAGCTACCTTATCCAGTTCAATCGCCACATGGGGCTGGTATGGTGTGGGATGCTGCCAGTAGTGGAGGAATTGCGCTTGTGCACAGTGTGCATATAATTCAAAATCAGGTGCGGCTAGGCCTCCTTGGGCAAATGGCAATGTTAAGATATCCCAAGAGACTCTGGGTTGTTTACCAGCCCATATCAATTCCAATATGTTTGAGCGTAACCTTTTAAAAAAGTGTGTGTTTAAGGGCATTGGTATGTTAGCAAAGAGATATAGTAGTTTTGGGAGTACAACCATCTTTGTTATTGCTATACGTCCTGCCAGGGAGAGCGGTAGATGTTTCCACCTTTGTACTTTCCCTTCCAACCAGTCTATCGCCTTGCCATAGTTAGCTGTCCATAGCTCCTGTATATCTCTACTTATCCATATCCCCAAGTATTTGATCGGACCATTGGCCCATTGTATTGGAAATTCTGTGTCGAAGGGAGTGGTGTCATCTGTCAGTGGTAGTATTGTTGATTTGGCCCAATTTATCTGAATCCCTGTTAATCCACCGTAACGCACCAATTCTCTCATCACTGGCGCAAAGTTCATTGCAGGGTTGACTAGATATATCGTCATGTCATCTGCATACATTGATATGAGCAATCCCCTAGAGGTGAACCCTATGCTGCGCTGTGTATGATGTTGGCGAAGTCAGACTGCCAGGGGTTCAGTAGCAATCACGAAGAGGAGCGGCGACAGTGGACAGCCTTGCCTCGTTCCCCTCGTTATGCTAATTGGTTCCGAGATTTGGCCATTTACCCTAATTCTCGCTGTGGGTGTGTTGTATAGCAGTTGAATTTGCTTAAAAAAAAATGGGACTTAGTCCCATGCGGGCTAGCAGCGTGAAAAGGAACTTCCACTCAAGAGAATCAAACGCCTTAGTTGCGTCTAGTAAGGCTGCGATGGCTTGAACCTGTGGCGCTAGATAATGCAGAAGAGCGAAAAGGGTGCGAAGGTTGTGTGCCGTCGAATGGCCGGGTATGAATCCCGACTGGTCAGGGAGTGCTATTAGTGGGAGAAGTGGCTGCAGCCTGTTCGTCAGCAGCTTTGCGTAAATCTTGGCATCCAGGTTTATTAAGGAAAGTGGGCGATACGAGTCAGGTTGTGTAGGGTCTTTGTCTGGTTTGAGCAGGGTAATTATTGTAGCTTCTCGCATAGTCTGTGGCAGCAGTACAGACTCTAGTGCTTCCTGGTACACCTGCAAAAGTCGTGGAGCTAGAATATCTGCATATTCTTTATAAAAGGCCGCTGTCAGTCAGTCGGCGCCTGGGGTCTTGTCTGGTGGCATGCTGTTTATCACTTGTCTAATGTCATCTGCTGTGAATGGTACTTCCATATATTCGCGATGCCATCGGTTAAACCATACTAGTGCAAGTGTATCTAGGTATTCTGTAATGTCGGCCATCAGCGGGTCTGTTTGGGAGGTGTATAGAGTCTGGTAAAAGTGTGTCATAGTCCGTAGTATGTCCGGTGGTGTTCGTGAAGGAGGTGCATCGTGATTGTGGATTTCAGTTATGTATGCTGAGCCTCTTGGTGTGCGCAGGAGGCCAGCCAGTGTTTTCCCTGGCCTATCTCCTTCACCATATCTGCGCACTTGTGTGTATTTATGCATATATTTAGTTTCCCTGTCAGCCTCCTCCTGAGACGCTGTTAATTTGCTTCTAATATGTGCTAGCGTGGTGGGAGAGGGGGTGGTGTAATATTTGCGCTCTAGATCTCTAATCTCTCCCTCCAAACGTGCAATAGTAGTTCGTATATCCCTGAGCACTCCCGCCTTCAATGCTATGCAATCTCCTCGGGTTACCACATTAAAGGCCTCCCAGAGGGTTCCCGGAGAGTCCACCGTGCCTTAGTTTAATGTGAAATATTCTGTGATTTTGTTACGTAGCTCCTCTCTAAAGACCTGGTCCAGTAAGGCGCCTGAAGGGAAACGCCAGCTGAAGGGCTGGGTGTACGGTTTAGGTACGTGTAATTTAAGTTGTACGGGTGCGTGATCTGAGTAAGTGCGCGGATGATGTGCAGTTTCGGCAACCCAAGCGTGTAGGTCTTTCGTAGTTAGCCAGTAATCCAGCCTAGACCAGGCGTTATGCTGGTGTGTTATGCAGGTCCCTTCCCTGTCCTTCGGGTGCAGTGCCCTCCAGGAATCTATTAGCTGAAGTTCTTCAATTATATCTTTCAGCGCTGACGCTGCTTGTGGGTGGTGCGTCTGGGATGCTCCCATTCTATCTGCTACTGTGGATAAGACCAAATTAAAATCTCCTCCCCATAATATCGCTGCATCCCCCAATGTCTGGATCTCACGCCAAATTTGTCAAAAAAATTCGGGGCTATCTGTGTTAGGGCCGTATGTGTTAACAAGTACTATCGGGCTGTTGTACAGTTCACCTTTTATCAGGATATATCTCCCTTCCTTGTCTAGTATTGTGTGGTGCGTTGTCCAATGTAGGCCTCTACGAATTAAAACTGCTACACCATGAGAATAGTTTGAGTATCCTGAGTCAAATATCACTCCCCATCTGCTGTTCTTTAGTGTCGCGGCCGACGTGCTTGTCAAGTGTGTCTCTTGCAATAGACAAATATCCACTTTATGTCTGGCCAGGTAGGAGTGAACCAGTCTGGTTTTTCTATGGTCGTTCAACCCCCGTATATTCCAGGTAAGGCATGTAAGCGTAGTCATGGTGGTGTTATATAGTGTGTATCAAATCTAGAGAGTGCATCAGCCATGTGTCAGGTCTGTTACTTTCCATGTCAGCGTTTTATAGTGTAACCTGTGCATTTTGCCATCTAATGTTGTCTGCATTGGTGTACACGTGTGCTCGTTCGGATTCCTTCCACATTTGCATACATCAGTTACAGGTTGCGGTGGTAACATATAACAGTTAACTCCCTCCCCCCTTCCCCCTCCCACACCAACCCCCCAATCAGGTTGTGTTAACCCCGTTGACCCCCCAGTTAACATCAACAAAACTCCTAAACCTTTGGAGTTGATGGGAATCATCCCTCGGGGATACGTGGGGTCACCGGCAAACACCCCTACCAGTTCCGCAGGGTGGCCGAGCACTCAACGTATGACCTGGGGTCCATAATCACATGTGTTTTCCCCTTGCGACTAATGAGTGGCTCCCCTTCTTTTTTTCTCCCCCCCAGTCCCCGGAACCCATCCCGCCAGGTTGCCCACCCTGTGTCTTTTGCAATGGCTAGTAACTGCCGTAAAGGCGTAAAGACATGTAACGACCCACTTATCTGTGTGGTCATAAGCCCAAGCCGTTTCTCCTTCGTATCAGTCATTATCGCTGAGGTGGTTTTCTGTATGTTCATCTGTTGCCGTTGTTCGTTTTTTCTGGTCTTTAGCCATCTGCTTAGCGTAGTTCAGAGCTGCCTTTGCATCCGTAAAAAAGGTGGGTCTTCAGGGCCATGGATTTTGAGCTTGGCGGGGTAGATCAAAGCATACTTGGTGCCAAGCTGTTGGAGTATCTTTTTTGCCGGGAGGAATTCTCTGCGCGCAGCTTGAACTTGCAATGTAAAGTCCGGGTATAATGATATCCCATATCCCTGGTAGTTAAGGGAACCCCGTTCTCTAGCCAGCCTTAAAACCGTGTCCCTATCTCGATAATTCAGAACCCGTGCCAAGATGGGTCATGCTGGTGCTCCTGGCGGTGGCTTGGGGCCCAACGTACGATGCGCACGTTCCATTAAAAACATTTTGGATAGGTCAGGCCCAAACAGCTCATTTAGCATATTTTCTACGTACTTCTCCATATTTGGTATATCTGTGGATTCAGGAATTCCTGTGATGCGTATATTGTTCCTGCGCGATCTGGCCTCTAAATCTTTGTTCTTGTTTTTTATAATGTTTAGGACCGCGTCCATTTGTAGCATTTTATCTCGTGTCTCCGTTTGGCCGTCTTCTGCCTCTGAGACTCTCGTCTCCAGTGTGTCTAGGCGATTTTCATGTGTTTCTACTTTCTGTGTTATCCTGTCCATGCGCTCAGCTAGAGTGTCCATTTTGGAGTCCAACCCTTGCAGGCTGGTTTTGAGGTCTTTAAACATGGCACGGATATCGTCATCTGGCACTGAGCCGGTAGCTGCATCCTCTGCGTTTTCTGGCGCTGTTTGGTCTCCTTCAGTTTGTTTGCTCGTTTTCTTATCAAAGTTGAGCCGAGACTGTCGAGTGTCAGGTTTCCCCATTTTCACTACAGCGATTGGTTGACCTTCTTGGAGAGTCTCCACCAGTCTCCCCGTGCGACGTCTGACCTTTTCTCCGGTGTTATCCACTGTGTGTGCTAGTGGCGGCACGGCTCGCCCTTGCCTTACCAGCGTGCCTACCAGCCCTCTGGATCTCCTCTTATAGCCTCCTCCAGTGATGAGCTGCAGTGTCGTTCCCTGTCGATGGCACCGGGAGATTACCAGTATCCACTTGTTTGGTTTTAGGCGCTTTGTGATCACATTCGTTCCCCTCCTTGGTGGCTCGTGCGTTGCGCCGCTATGCTGTTTACTGTCCACAGCACACCCCGACTTAGTGTGCCTGGGGATGTCGTCCGCTGTGCTATAAAGTTGTTGCTTCTAGAGAGCAGCAGGTGGCTTGTGTGTCCTCATTCGAATTTTAACCCTTCTGCATGGCCCAGTGCGGCGGCCGGACGGCGCAGTCGTGGCCACACGAGTGATCGCGCTGTTGTACTATTCGTAGGGCCCGGTGTGTGGGTGCGCAGTCGAAACCTCAGGTCCTCAGTTGCGGGCCTGGTACACTTCCGCCTCCGACAGCCCCTTACTTTTGTAAGCTACTTCGCTGCTGTTCTACAAAATGGCGGCTTGTCCTTTAACGAGTAACCACGAGTATTGTTGCGCTCCACGAGCACTGTGGGCGGTCTGCACGACGTTTGCCCCGGGCCCAGCAGTAGCGCGAAGCCTCGTAGCTGTGTTGAATACCAACTTCAGCGAAGTCAGCGTATTGGTGAACAGACTCTCTGGGCTAGTGGCCCCCGCGGCGCCGCTCAGCCCTCCTTTATGTTACTGATGGTGCCGCCGGCGCCTGCCTCAGTATTGCCGTGGATCGGTAAGTGCGATACTTCTTTTCTTTTCCTTTATGTGTGGCCTCTGCGATGCGGGGCAGCCTCCCAGAACCGCTGTATCCTTTTCCCCCTCTGTACGGCTAGTTTCTCGCGGCCGCCCCGCGCCGTAAAAGTAAGACACTCACTGCCGATTGCTTTTTGTGCGTCTGGCAGTTCTTGTTATAGTTCTTGAGGCCGCTGCGTCTGGCCGGCGGCGTGCAGCGCCGCTGGGGCGATCGTCGCTGCTGTCTCCCGGAGTCCCCGGCTCCGCCCCGGGTCCGGCGCCAACTGGAGTCCCCGGCTTCTCCCTCGCAGTCGCGTGACCAGGCCGCCTCAGGGTGTGGGGTGTTCCGCAGCTTGTCCTTCGGTAATGGAGTCACGCTGCGCTTATCCACCTCAGCGATTTTTATCCCGCTGGGGTCCGCTTCGGGTCTTGAGTGTTTGTGATGATTTTCCCACGTCGTATGAACGGATAACTTTTGGATTTTGGGCTCGGCCGGTGGAGCCGCCTTAGAGTGCGGCCATCTCGCTGCACAGCGAAGCCACGCCTCGGTTAAGGGTACGGTTTGCTGTAAAAGCATGGCTTTCAGTCTGCTCAATGTATCAAATTGTATAAAGGAAACATTCAATGAAGGCCATAACGGCACCTCCCTGACTGTACTTGTTGGGGGAAACAATACTTGCATACAGCAAGTAACCCTGGAGTTCACAGTGACCAAATAGGGAATGCCCGGAAGCATACCACAGCAACCTTGATTGTTCAGCATCAAGTAACTCCCATTTGAGAGCAGCTCGAATACCGGTTTGATCACGGCAGCTGGAGTCCCTTTCATGTGGAAGGACAAGTTTGCTATCGAACCATTACATGCTCTGTGCAATGTAATGTCCCAATGTCCCGGCACATGATAGAACCGCTCAAAGCGCTCTTGCAGTTTGTACCACTTAGAAACACTTCTCGATCCTCACTCTGGCATCGAAATCTATACGGTAAATTCCAGGATTCCCTAATGTATTCCTTCCCCATTCTTTCATATTTGCCCACCTGCCGTTGTTCAAGGCAATATTGAAACTGAAAAGTAGTGACCGGTAGAGTTATGTGGCCATGGATTAGCCATTCAGTAGACGGAGCTTCCGCTACTGTAAATGGTAGTCGGTCGAGTTTTTCAATACGCAACATTGTATATTTAGCTCCCCTTTGTGCCATTTCAACCTGTTTATCTGTTAGATTATATTCAGAGACGTACTGTTTATAAAACGCCAAGGCACAATGCCTGCGCGCAAAGATTGCAGCGTCTAGCTCAATAACACGATAGAACGTAATTGAGATTGCCTGTGTTGTAGTATGGCCAAATCTTGTTCTAGGATATCTATCGCAGAAGACACAATGTTGCCCAAAGAATATATTCTGGAGGACAAGGTTGTTAACCCATTGTCTACCACAGCCAACAATTTTTCTAAGTTAATACGGTCTATTTCGGGTATTCTCTCTGCGGCCTCTTGTTGTGATATTTTCCACTCTTCATTATAGGCAGCATAGATGCCAGCATATATGAAACGTTTCTGACATTGTTTCCTGGGACCTTGTAAAAAATCCCTAAGATCCATGTCTTGTGAGAGTAAGGCTAAGTGTTGTTTCACTTCTGTTAGTGTTGAGGTTTCTAGCCAATCAAGGCACAACTTCCCAACACTGTAGGATGTCACTACCCCTGGATGTTCTCTTTGTATATAACGTGGGTCTGGCCTGTGGATACTATACCCTTCGGTAATACCCAAGAATCGTTTATGACATATGTTTGTGTCTAAGGGCCAAACCACCCATTTTTCCCAATTTGGGTCTGATCTATTGTACTTTAAAATGTCATCTACTGTTGCCCCTTCCTGTGAAGTCGAATTTTGCCACCCTTCCACCTATGACGGGGTTGGAAATCAAGGTGTGTTCAGGTCTTTGATCTTGGCTAATCCAAGACAGGATGTCTGTTGCACAGTTTCATTTAGAAATATCATCTGCTGTGGAATGAGGCATGCTCTAAATAGTGCTTCTGTTCCCTGGACTTGCCGTACCTAGAACCCCAGACTGATTTTAAGTCTATTGTGTCCTTCCATAGGTCAAAACCCTGTTCAGACAGTTTGACAATAAAGGAAGCAGAGTAAATATGTTTGGTGTTTGTCAACTTAATTTTCAGTGCTGATGTTGGTGTAACCTTATAATAATATGAGGTTGGGTCAGTGGTGTTAAAGCCTGAAAAATATGAAAATTTCTGTGCAAATGTATGCGAACTACCTTTTGGTGGTGTTGGGCAATGTTTCCACTGATGGTACTCAAACACATTTCTAGATGAAATAGATTTGTGCAGAAAATGATGACCATAATGTTGGTAACAGTACAAAGTGTCATAGTCTGAATTACTTTCTAACATTTCAGTGTTTGGAAATGCAGCAGTTTTTTCTAAATCAGACAACGTTATTAACAGTTTCAGAGTCCCAATCATCAGAAAATGTACTGGAGGTAATGATATCACTTACTGAAATTTTAAATAAATGAGAAATTTTTAAAAGTTCAGTCGGACCGAATATTTCGAAATCAACCTTGTCCCAAACTATACCATCCGGTATAGGAACCGCTGTTATGTTCACTGATAACAAGTTTCTCTGTTCACGATGAGACGATCGATGTGGTTTTAAAATCAAACTAACGTTCGGGGCTGTAGAGCTTTGCTGAAGATATCGTCCATTAATAAGCATGCTATAAGTTATTACTAAGCCTAGCCAGAAAAGAAAAAATTGAATCCCAGTAATTACCCAAAGTTCAATCCAAGGCGATACCAGGTAAGTCTTTTTAAGAAAGTTCACAAAGTCTTTGGCTTGCTGTTTACGTGATTTTTAGGCTGGCGTTGTTTCCGGTTCACTTGGATCCAAAGAAAACGTATCAAAGTTCATGAAGTAGCCAGAAGCAGTTCGATCAATTGTAGGAATTGCATCGGGATTTGTTGAAATCGCATTTTGCTCTCATCGAGGCATGTTGATGTAGACGTCTGTATTTGGTCTGATTGCAACTTGTGTGTTGTACTGAGTTTCATTTTGTAGATGAACTTCGGGTTCAAGGGGAACGAGTTCCATAGCATTGTTGCTTAGTCCTTCATTCCTCACAGGAGGCTCTTCAAACGTGATGAGTCTTTCTGTTTGAACTTCTTGGATTGTAGCTAGAGGAGGGCGTCTGCTACTGTGGAATCCACGAGGCCTACTGTTCAGTATCGGCCACATAGTGTGGTTTGATTAAGTCGATTGAGACAAATCTTTTCTCCTTTTTCCCGGCAAGAGGCGGCAAAAGAACAGTTTGTGTTCCTTGAATTGCTAGGACAGGTACAGGCTTTCTGTATGATGGTCCAAATCCTTTTTTGTCCGCTATTTTCTCTCTGACGAGATCCCCGATTTTTGGGATCCAGGCAGGTCTTGCCATGTTTGCCTTGACTTCCCCAGTGGCGGTCTGTTTCTGGATAACGTTGCTTTGTTGTGTCCTGGATTCATTTAGATCCTGTAAAACAGCCAAACGATCATGGATATCAAATGGTTTCTCATCCGCCACTGTGCCTTCAAACTCAAGATCAGCTACCCACATTCTCGTCCCAAATAGGACCTCATATGGAGTGACACCCCCTAGAGAATTTCTTGGCTGGTTATTAAGTGCTCTTTGTATCCCATAAAGGTGACTGACCCAACTACCGCCTTTGCCAAATACCCTAGATGTTAAAAATTGCTTTAAGTCCCAGTTTTTCCTCTCCACAACCAAATTTCCCTCAGGATGGTACAGAGAGGAGTACCGCAGTGCAACGCCCATACTTTTCATGGCCTCTTTGTAAGCCAGAGAGCTAAAGGCCGGGCCACGGTCAGAATGTAACGTGCCAACTGCGTATGTCCCGATAAAGACTCTCAAATCTTTAATAACAGTTTGAGCGTCAGCCAAGCACTGAGGCCAAACCCATAGGAATCTTGAGCAGGAATCCACTGCACCCATGATATACTTTTAAGCCCCATCAGATTGTAAGGGGCCGCAGTGGTCCAGATACACACATGCGAGAGGTTTGTCAGATATTAGTAATGGTGTCTGCGTCGGGCGTGTTCTGGTGGAGCCTTTCATCTGTTGGCAGATGTCGCATTTCAAGACATAGGGGCCGATTCCGATTCAGGCCGGAAATCACTCCGACCGAGCCGGACCCGGAGAGATTTCCGACCGAATCGGACTCTGGCAGTCCGACCGAACGAGGACGATGCGCACGCATGCAATCGGACTCGAGTCAGTCGGACTCCCATTGAAGTCAATGGGAGCCGAACGTACAACGCGTACGCGGGCTCCCATTGACTCAATGGGTGCGAGGTGAACAAGGGCGCCCCCTACAGCGGGTACGCCTCGATGCGACTCGCGGCATACATGCACAGGTAGGGGGACCCATGGGTCCCCCCTGTGTGCGACTCGCGCAGCTACGCATACAGAGGGGTCCGACACGGACCCCTGAAGTCCGGCTCCGACTGCTCTTTCGAGCCGGATGGCGCGAGTCGGTCGGACTGCTCGAGGCGCGCATCGTACTTGCCCGGCCGGGGAAAGTCTCCATTGCGCGGTGCGAGTCGTGTCCGTGTGAGTCGGTCGGAGCGGTTCGGACCCGAGAACGAGTCGGTCGGCGATTTCGCGTGCGCTCGCATCGTACTCGCTCGGCCGGACGCACGTACGAATCGGTCGGGAAAGAGGGCTCCGAATCGGATCCGGTTAAGCCGAATCCGATTCGGTGCCCTACCGGCCGAGATCGGAATCGGCCCCATAGTCTTTAGTTTGCTTTGTTAGACCGGGCCACCAATAGCGCTGTTTCAGCAATGAAATAGTCACTGTAACACCTGTATGTGTAGAGCCCAAACCCTCGTGTGCTGCTAGTATTAAACCTTGCCTATGATCCATATTTGGTATTACTCTGTCCCACACTCCAGGAATCTGAGCATATGGAATGTTGTTTGCATCTAACTTGTAGGAGTACTTGAGTGGAAATTTCTTTGGTACTTCACCGCTGTTTTTGCTTGAAGCAATAACAGCCACCATAATCTCACCGTCTATTCTCGTTTTTGAATGAGTGATTGCAGCTACGGAAGCCGTTCGCACAGCCCCCTTTGCGGCTTCGTCAGCCAATGAATTTCCTTCAACGTGAACGCCATCACGCTGATGACTCAGTGTGTGTATCACTTGAGCCCTTGGTAGGTCGTTTTTCAACTCCAATACCTGTTCCCATAGCATTTTATGCTTAATTGTGCCACCTTTTGCATCTTTAAACCCGTTAGGTTCCCAATGTTGTAAGTACTCATTGTATGACTGTACACAGTAAAAGGAATCACACACAATTAGTGTGGGGAATTCGTGATCCGTATTTACTAGTGCCAGTATCAGTGCTTTTAACTCTGCCAACTGAGCCGTGCAGTCTCCTAGAGATTGCGTTTTGGTGCAACTTGGATGGAACATTCCATCCCGCATGCGACCTTTAGCAATTTCACATGCTGTGCTGTATTGTTGCTTACTCCCTATGGCCGGTTGAGCAGATCCGTCAGTGTAAATAATATATTCATACCGATCTAGAGGCAAAATCTCATTTGGTAGAGGATATTCTTGTTCGTATTGCAGGAATGCTTGTGTTTTTAGACTTGGGTCAAATCTGTATTCAACATCCGTTGCAGTAAGAGAATTAGCCCATTGTATCCACCTCGGATGTAAAGCTTTTGCATTTGGAATGCTAGCCTTTGTAACAGCTTCTAAAGCTGGTACTGGGGATACGACAATTATGCGTTTCCCCTGAGCCAGTGCTCTTTCTCTTGCTACAGCGGTCTGAACTGCTGTCAGAATTTTTTCTGTTGAAGTAAAACGCAATTCTGTGTTTGTGTACAGGTGTGATTTGTATGCGATCGGTACTGTTTTGCCTTCATTGAAGGTTAAGTAGGTGTACCCACATTGACCCGCTATTACACGGATCACCAAGTTGTGTGCGTTTACGTGTGGCTGTAAGTGTTTGGAAGCTATCATGTCTTCTTGTAATGAACATAAGATATTTGAATGTTCCTGTGTCCAATGTCTGACTGAAAGTCAGGTTTTATTAATTCGTAGAAAGGTTTTACTTTTTCTGCGTAATCTAAAATGTATGTTCTGCTGAAATTTAGGAATCCCAGTATTGATTGCAGATTTTTTAATGATTTTGGTGGTTGGAGCAGCGCACACTTTACTAAAAAGTTAGCTGCCAGGCTTTTCCCTTCACTTGAAAGCTTGTATCCTAAAAACAGGACATTGAGGTGGGCTATTTTAGACTTCTTAAAATTACATTTGTAGCACTCAGAGGCGAATCCCATTATAATGGTGCTCACCCTGGTCAAGTGCCTTTTTAAGTCATCGTCCGTCAGATAAATATCATCCACATAGGACAATGCTTCCTCATCAAAATTTTTGAGTAACTCTGTTACTCTTGTTGAGAAGACCTCCGGGCTGTTCTTATACCCCTGGGGGAGATGACAAAATTGCCGCTGGGACCCCAACGCTGAGAATGCGGTCAAATACCTGCTTTCAGGCGCTATATTTTGGCAGAAATATCCATTTGAGATGTCAAGTGTTGTTTTGTATTTTTTCCGCACAATGTTATTCATTAATGCGGTACTGTGTGCGTTTTGGACAGCGAATGTCTTTGTACATGAGTTTAAATGTCTGTAATCTAAGACTAGACAATATGTGTTGTCCTGTTTTGATACAGGAAACAAAGGGTTGTTCATTGGTGAGGTGCATGTTTCAATCACCCCTTGGTATTCAAGTTGATCTAAGATCTCCCTGACCTGTTTTTTAGCTTCTTGCTTTATTGGGTATTGCCTCTGAGCATTTGGTGAAACTTTTAATGGGATCACGTGGTGGGTTGAATCCTCATCCCAACCGGCATGATTTTTGTACAATGCTGGAGCTAGGGCAACCGCCCACTCCTGTGCATATGCATGTTTAAGATATATGGGAACGAGGTTGGAGAATGATGGAAAAATTACAGTTTCTCCCCTAGGGCACTCCATTACGAATGCTGGCAGCCAATTTTGTTCTGCTAATAGGATGTCATAACCAGATGACAGATTTTCCCAAAAGAGACCTTTAACTTTCCTGGGCTTGTCCCCCTCCATTTGGAGTGTTATTTCGTGTAACTTATGTGGGACGCTCCCCCTTGTGTCTGGTGTTTCCACCGTGATGTAATCATTCAAGTCCGCTGTCACCAGAAATTCCATCAGGTTCTGGCGAGTTATTGTTACTTCTGCCGCACTGTCTAGCATCGTCAGAGCCCATTCCCCGTTCAAAAGCTGTGTCCTCAGAATTCTGGGCATGTCTGATCTTTATGCCTGCAACTTTCTTCTTCTTAAACTGAGGTTTTGATTTTGGTTTGTCTTCTTTTTTGGAAGTATAGTCTTGAGCGTGTTGCTTGTCTGTGGACTTTGTACGCTCTTCTTTATGTTCCGACCGACCTTCTCTCTCAGAGTTTTTCGTGGAGCCCTGAAAGAATGAGAGGAACGTGTATCAGTATCCTGATACCTGTCAGGTTTCCTAATATTATCCCTATTCCTGAGGTTATACCTCTTTTCAGAGGGCTCCTGTGGAGGAGATCTACCTCTGGATTGAGATCTGTTTTTAAAATGTTGTTGTTTTTTATTCTCCCACTTCTTTTTAGAAGAAGCAGGTGTCTGCTTGGTAGTGTCCTTTTCAGGACTGCCCATCAGTTGTGGGGGCATATTATCAAGGCCAGTAGCGCCACTTTAGCGGCACTTTTTGCCGATAAAGCGGCGATATTTTCATCGCCCTATTAGCAAGCTGTCGCTAACAGCTGTTAGCGACAGCTTAATGGCGATAGCGGCCATTTTGTTGCCGCTTTGCATGTCAGCGATAATTATCGCTAATGACATGCAAAGTAGGCGTTCCCAACTAAAAGCAACTGCAAACAGTCGCAAACACAACTTCCCCCTATTATCAATGCCCGCGAAGCGATAAACAAAATCGCGCTAACCGCGATTATCGCTGGAATTTAACACCTGATAAAAACTTGACTTAACCATCTTGTCAATGGGAGGTGGATTGTAAGGTTAAGTCCTCACCTGCTTATTAGCAAGCTTTTCATTAGCGCAGTGAATTTATCGCTGGATTTCTCGCGCTATTGCTGGGTTTCGCCGCTATCGCTGGATTTTTTATGGCCGTTGATAATAACACGTTATCTCCGCGATGAAATCCAGCGATAGCCGGCGATAAAAAAAACAGCGCTAAGCGCGCTTTGCGATAATTATCGCAAATCCTTGGTAATATGCCCCGTGGTTTTAATGCTTTCCCACCCAAACTGTCTCTGCCTAATTCTGCATACGCAGTTTCAATTATTTTGGGTAGTTCGTGTTGCTGATCCAACGGACTGAACTCCCTTAGGCGTTGGCGGATTGCCACTGAAGCTGCTTCCTCTTTAATATTAGCTAGTATTATGGCTGATACCTGGTCATAGTTATTTAATAACTTCATCCCTAAGTTCAGGGCAGGTTCTGCTCCGTACTCGTTTTGTATTTGTCTCAATTAGGCCTGGGCGGAAAACTACGCTACGCTCGCGTAGTTTGCGAAGTTTGCGCTACTTCGCACTACGCGAATTGCACGTAGCACAGTGCGAACACGCGTAGCGTAGCGTAGTGCAGCGGTCATTTTTTGCTTGCTCGCGGTCCTCAACGTCAAGTTGGCGACCGCGAGCAAGCAAACTGACATCCCGGCGAGACTTTTCCTCGTTCGCGATCAGCAACATCAAGTTGCCGATCGCGAGCGTGGAAAATAAACCTCCCGGTGAGATTCTCAACGCGGGAGGTCAGGTTTCTCATTGCGAGTGGTCGCGTATGCTCGCGACCGCTCGCGATGAGAAACTACCAGTCCGCGTTGAGAAAGCTGCCGCTCGAGTAAAAATCTACTCGAGCGGCAGTAAAGACAGCTCGCACTGTGCAAGATGCCGTTTCAATGATTGCACAGTGCGGACAAGCATCCGGCACTGTGCAATCATTGCGAACAGTGCACTACGCAATTCACGTAGTGCTACGCGTAGCTCGCGTAGTGCGAACTGCACTCTGCGTAGCTTCGCGAAGCGTTACTTCGCGAACTACGCCCAGGGTTAGTCTCAATACATCTGGTACTACTGCTAATGAAGGAATACCATGTGTCCTTGTATATTTGGCAGCAAAGACTGTACCCCAAGAGGTGCAGTCCTCTATTTGTGGTGTTATCCCCATGGGCAAGGAGATTGTTAGCATTCTGTTTTTTCAAACAGGGTAGTATTCGGAAATACTGCCTCGAGCTGAGTTATTTTCTGAGCTACCCAGAATGGCATTTGTTCATGTTTCGTGGGCATCTTGCCCATTACCACGTGTACTGTTTGTGGTGTAATTTTAGTTGCTGTACCCTGAATTTGAGTTCCATTTGTTGCAACTGATGTTGGTTGGACTGTGAAAGTCCTCATGACATACTGTGTCGGGTTTCTGTAGATTTTAATTAAATCCTTGTGTTGTAAGAGTAAGTCTGACTGCGGCATTGTTTCAATGTCAGGATGTGGTGTGTAGGCCGCTAATATTGGCCATGTTGCACCGTCTCCTCCTAGTAGACCTAATCTTACTCTGTTTCTTATATGGGGTAGGGCGCCTGTAAACCAGTATAGGTGTTCCTGATAAGTTTGAGGAATTTCTATGTCCTCGCGAGGACCATATTCCCGTGGTGCATCTCCTTCTGTATAGTACTGAAATGTCTTTGTTCTTGCATCTGCTGCTGGGAATGTAACCCACAAATAAAATATCTCTGTTTTGTTTGATTCGTGTGCCTCAATCACCAAAGCTACTAAGCCACTTCTAGGTGCTAAACCATATTCTAGTAGTTTCAGGGTGATAGTACGTCTGAATTTAGGTGCAATGAGAATTACGTCCATCTCTTCATCGTCTGAGAGGGGCAGTGGCATTTGCACTGGGTCTAAGATCGGGGTAGTAGTCATTGTGTATAGAACACAGACTAATGTTTCAAGGAGACTATGATAAGGTGTTTTATGCACAATTTTAGGAACAAAATGTCCTTCAAGCTTGATTAACCAACAGCCAATAACTAGGATATCTCGCCTACTCAGCTGTGGCGGAGTTTGTGCCCACCC
This sequence comes from Calotriton arnoldi, assembly GCA_963921515.1. Taxonomy (NCBI): domain Eukaryota; kingdom Metazoa; phylum Chordata; class Amphibia; order Caudata; family Salamandridae; genus Calotriton; species Calotriton arnoldi. The sequence goes on along the minus strand of CAWUFW010001035.1, from coordinate 120,725 downwards.
ACTCCAGACGTCTCTGGTGTTTTGTGAGTAGGGGTCTCTGAGAATAGCACAACTGAACTACTCAGATTCTACTGTTAAATAAGAGCCCAACCATCGTTGGTGGCGCCATGTCATGTAATTCCTATATGACCCATACAGGACCTGCGCATTCGGATAACATAAACTGTGGGTTTGGTGGCAGACTAACTCTGAGCACCCCCACCGAGAATGTTAGCCTGTTTGCATTAGCTAGCTCACAGTGCCACTAGTGTCTCCTCTTATCAGGGAGAGAATAGTTTCTGACAACCTCAGAACATGACAACCCTGATCCCTCAAGATCATGGAAACGATGTACTACTTTTCACTCAGTCACTCATGCTCACTTATCTTGTCTCAGAGATACACAGAATAAACAGCCTGGGTGTTTCAATAAGGGTTTATTGAACAGTCGTTATTCTTGAGTAGAATATATGAGCTGCAACAACCATTAGACAGTAGCAGAGATATATGATTAGCAGTACTATGAATATAAATGGATAGTACAGTTCTACCATCTTGCACTACGCATGAATAAATACATGAATATAAAATGCATTGATAAAAGAAAGCGCGTACTCCTACGATGCCTATCTAGATGTACCTAAGTGTACCTAGCACGTGAGTAGGTGTAAAGCCAAGAATCCCTCTAGGATTTAGTCGAACCCCATTACCTGAAGTGAGAATGTAGGAGCCCCTATTGGTCTCGAGCTGGACACCCCGCGAGGGATGTTCAGACCACTGTCAGCTGGAGCATCTGCATGCAGGAGCTTCAGTGTCTCTGGTCAGTGTGTCGGTCTGGAAGTCTCGGTTCCCTCTGACTAACACTAGCAAGAGGTGCTATATTTATACAAAAAGTATCTAGGGCTCCTTTGTCCCTTGTTGCTTGTATTATCCATTTTTGGATTTGAGGATGACGAATGGGATGAACCGTGTACGTAGATGTGGGGAGGAAGGTGGTGTAGCCCCAGCCTGGTTTCCAAGAACCCTTATGAATATCCATTCATACTGTGTGAGCCTATTGATGGAGTTATAGGACTCTATTGTTCAGGAGACACCCTCCTTCTGCACCCAGGACTAGAACTAGGTAAAGGTTCAATCCTAAAAAGGCTTGTTACAGAGTAGTGTAGTGGAGGTAATATAGGTGAAGGGATATGATGTTACCCAGGCCTATATTAGGGTACCTATATGAAACATAACAGCAAGAGGGGTGTAGAAAGAGGCAAGAGAAGTGCAAAAAGAAGCAACAGAGGTGCATAAGGAGGCAAGAGAACTGCAGAAAGAGGCAAGAAAGTTGCACAAACAGGCAAACAAGGTACAGAAAGATGGAACAGGGGTCCAGACAGAGGCAAGAGAGGTGCAGATATAGGGAAGAACGGTGCAGAAAGAGGTAAGAGGGGTACAGACATTTGCAAGAGAGGTGCCAAAAGAAGCAAGAGGAGTGCAGAAAGAACCAACAGAGGGCCAGAAAGAGGTAGGAGGAGTGCAGAAAGAGGCAATAGAAGTGCAGAAAGAAGCAACAGAGATGCCGAAAGAGGCAAGAGAACTGCAGAAAGAGGGAACAGGGGTGCAGAAAAAGGCAAGAGAGGTGCAAAAAGAGGGAAGAGGGGTGAAGAAAGTAGCAAGAGGGGTGCAAAAAGAAGCAAGAGAGGTGTGGAAGGAAGCAAGAGAAGTGCAGAAAGAAGCAACAGAGTTGCAGAAAGAGGCAAGAGGGGTACAGAAAGAGGCAATAGAAGTGCAGAAAGAACCAACAGAGGTGCAGAAAGAGGCAAGAGAGGTGCAGAAAGAGGCAAGAGAGGTACAGAAATAGGAAAGAGAGGTGCAGATAGAGGGAACAGGAGTGCAGAAAGAGGCAAAAGAGGTACAGAAAGAGGGAAGAGGGGTGCAGAAAGAAGCAAGAGAGGTACAGAAAGAGGTAATAGAAGTGCAGAAAGAGGCAAGAGAGGTTCATAAAGAGGCAAGAGAGGTACAGAAAGAGGGAACAGGGGTGCAGAAAGAGGCAAAAGAGGTGGAGGAAGAGGGAAGAAGGGAGCAGAAAGAGGCAAGAGAAATGCAGAAAGAAGCAACAGAGGTGCAGAAAGAGACAACAGAAGTGCAGAAAAAGGCAAGAGAAGTGCAGAAAGAGGCAAGTGAAGTGCAGAAAGAGGAGAGGAGAGAGGGGTGCAGAAAGAGGGAAGAGGGTGCAAAAAGAGGCAACGAGGGTGCAGAAGCAAGAGAGGTACAGAAAGAAGTATGAGAAGTGCAGAAAGAAACAAAAAGGGTGCAGCAAGAGGAGTGCAGAAAGAGGCAAGAGAAGTGCAAAAAGAAGCAACAGAGGTGCATAAGGAGGCAAGGAAACTGCAGAAAGAGGCAAGAAAGTTGCACAAACAGGCAAACAAGGTGCAGAAAGATGGAACAGGGGTCCAGACAGAGGCAAGAGTGGTGCAGAAAAAAGGAAGAGTGGAGCAGAAAGAGGTAAGAGGGGTACAGACATTTGCAAGAGAGGTGCCGAAAGAAGCAAGAGGAGTGCAGAAAGAACCAACAGAGGTGCAGAAAGAGGTAGGAGGAGTGCAGAAATAGGCAATAGAAGTGCAGAAAGAAGCAACAGAGGTGCAGAAAGAGGCAAGAGAACTGCAGAAAGAGGGAACAGGGGTGCAGAAAGTAGCAAGAGGGGTGCAAAAAGAAGCAAGAGAGGTGTGGAAAGAAGCAAGAGAAGTGCAGAAAGAAGCAACAGAGGTGGGGATAGAGGCAAGAGAAGTGCAAAAAGAAGCACCAGAGGTGGAGAAAGAGGCAAGAGGGGTACAGAAAGAGACAAGAGAAGTGCAGAAAGAACCAACAGAGGTGCAGAAAGAGGCAAGAGAGGTACAGAAAGAGGCAAGAGAGGTACAGAAACAGGCAAGAGAGGTGCAGAAAGAGGCAACAGGAGTGCAGAAAGAGGCAAAAGAGGTACATAAAGAGGGAAGGGGGGTGCAAAAAGAGGCAAGAGGGGTGCAGAAAGAAGCAACAGAGGTGCAGAAAGAAGCAAGAGAGGTGATGAAAGAGACAAGTGAGGTACAGAAAGAGGGAAGAGGGGTGCAGAAAGAAGCAAGAGAGGTACAGAAAGAGGTAATAGAAGTGCAGAAAGAGGCAAGAGAGGTTCATAAAGAGGCAAGAGAGGTACAGAAAGAGGGAACAGGGGTGCAGAAAGAGGCAAAAGAGGTGGAGAAAGAGGGAAGAAGGGAGCAGAAAGAGGCAAGAGAAATGCAGAAAGAAGCAACAGAGGTGCAGAAAGAGACAACAGAAGTGAATAAAAAGGAAAGAGAAGTGCAGAAAGAGGCAAGTGAAGTGCAGAAAGAGGGGAGAGGGGTGCAGAAAGAGGGAAGAGGGTGCAAAAAGAGGCAACAGGGGTGCAGAAGCAAGAGAGGTACAGAAAGAAGTATGAGAAGTGCAGAAAGAAGCAAAAAGGGTGCAGCAAGAGGAGTGCAGAAAGAGGCAAGAGAAGTGGAAAAAGAAGCAACAGAGGTGCATAAGGAGGCAAGGAAACTGCAGAAAGAGGCAAGAAAGTTGCACAAACAGGCAAACAAGGTGCAGAAAGATGGAACAGGGGTCCAGACAGAGGCAAGAGTGGTGCAGAAAAAAGGAAGAGTGGAGCAGAAAGAGATAAGAGGGGTACAGACATTTGCAAGAGAGGTGCCGAAAGAAGCAAGAGGAGTGCAGAAAGAACCAACAGAGGTGCAGAAAGAGGTAGGAGGAGTGCGAAATAGGCAATAGAAGTGCAGAAAGAAGCAACAGAGGTGCAGAAAGAGGCAAGAGAACTGCAGAAAGAGGGAACAGGGGTGCAGAAAGTAGCAAGAGGGGTGCAAAAAGAAGCAAGAGAGGTGTGGAAAGAAGCAAGAGAAGTGCAGAAAGAAGCAACAGAGGTGGGGATAGAGGCAAGAGAAGTGCAAAAAGAAGCACCAGAGGTGGAGAAAGAGGCAAGAGGGGTACAGAAAGAGACAAGAGAAGTGCAGAAAGAACCAACAGAGGTGCAAAAAGAGGCAAGAGAGGTACAGAAAGAGGCAAGAGAGGTACAGAAACAGGCAAGAGAGGTGCAGAAGGAGGCAACAGGAGTCCAGAAAGAGGCAAAAGAGGTACAGAAAGAGGGAAGATGGGTGCAAAAAGAGGCAAGAGGGGTGCAGAAAGAAGCAACAGAGGTGCAGAAAGAAGCAAGAGAAGTGATGAAAGAGACAAGTGAGGTGCATAAAGAGGCAAGAGGGGGTGCAGAAAGAGGGAAGAGAAATGCAGAAAGAGGGAAGAGACATGCGTATTGAGGTAAGGGGGTACAGAAAGAGCCAAGAAGGGTGCAGAAAGAAGCAATAGAAGTGCAGAAAGAACCAACAGAGGTGCAGAAACAGGCAGGAGAGGTACAGAAAGAGGGAACAGTGGGTGTAGAAAGAAGCAATAGAGGTGCAGAAAGAGGCAAAAGAAGTGCAGAAACAGGCAGGAGAGGTGAAGAAAGAGGGAACAGGGGTGCAGAAAGAGGCAAGAGAGGTACAGAAAGAAGGAAGAGGGGTGCAGAAAGAGGCAAGAGAAGTTCAGAAAGAGGCAAGAGAGGTGCAGAAACAGGCAGAAGAGGTGCAGAAAGTGGGATCAGGGGTGCAGCAAGAGAAGTACAGAAGGAAGCAACAGAAGTGCAGAGAGGGGCAAGAGAAGTGCAGAAAGAACCAACAGAGGTGCAGAAAGAGGCAAGAGAGGTGAAGAAAGAGGCAAGAGAGGTGCAGAAAGAGGGAACAGGAGTGCATAAAGAGGCAAAAGAGGTACAGAAAGAGGGAAGAGGGGTGCAGAAAGAGGCACGAGGGGTGCAGAAAGAAGCAACGCAACATAGGTGCAGAAAGAAGCAAGAGAAGTGATGAAAGAGACAAGAGAGTTGCAGAAACAGGCAAAAGAAGTACAGAAAGAGGCAAGAGAAGTGCTGAAAGGAGCAACAGAGGTGCAGAAAGAAGCAAGAGAAGTGATGAAACAGACAAGAGAGTTGCAGAAAGAAACAAGAAAGGTGCAAAAAAAAAGGAAGAGAAGCGCAGACAGAGGCAAGTGAGATGCAGAAAGAGGCAAGACAGTGGCAGAAAGAGGTAGGAAAGGTGCAGAAAGAGGCAAGTGAGGTGCAGAAAGAGGCAAGGGGGGTGCAGAAAGAGGGAAGAGACATGCAGAAAGAGGGAAGAGACATGCAGATTGAGGGAAGGGGGTACAGAAAGAGCCAAAAGGGGTGCAGAAAGAAGCAAAAGAAGGGCAGAAAGAACCAACAGAGGTGCAGAAACAGGCAGGAGAGGTACAGTAAGAGGGAACAGGGGGTGCAGAAAGTAGCAACAGAGGTGCACAAAGAGGCAAGAGAAGTGCAGAAAGAGGAAAGAGAGGTGCATAAACAGGCAGGAGAGGTACAGAAAGAGTGAACAGGGGTGCAGAAAGAGGCAAGAGAGGTACAGAAAGAAGGAAGAGGGGTGCAGAAAAAAGCAAGAGAAGTTCAGAAAGAGGGAACAGGGGTGCAGCAAGAAGCAAGAGAAGTGCAGAAGGAAGCAACAGAAGTGCAGAGAGGGGCAAGAGGGGTGCAGAAAGAGGCAAGAGAAGTGGCGAAAAAGGCAAGTGAGGTGCAGAAAGAGGCAAGAGATTTGCAGAAAGACCCAAAAGAGGTGCAGACAGAGGCAAGAGGGGTACTGAAAGAGGAAAGAGAAGTGCAGAAAGAAGCAACAGAGGTGCAAAAAGAGGCAAGAGAACTGTAGAAAGAGGCAAGAGAGGCACAGAAGGAGGCAAGAGAGGTACAGAAACAGGCAAGAGAAGTGCAGAAAGAAGCAACATAGGTGCAGAAAGAGGCAATAGAAGTGCAGAAAGAGGCAGGGGAAGTGCAGAAAGAAGCAAGAGAAGTGATGAAACAGACAAGTGAGTTGCAGAAAGAAACAAGAAAGGTGCAGAAAAAAGGAAGAGAAATGAAGAACGAGGCAAGTGAGATGCAGATATCTGCAGGACAGGTACAAAAAGAGGTAGGAGAGGTGCAGAAAGAGGCAAGAGGGGTGCAGAAAGAGGGAAGAGAAGTGCAGAAAGAAGCAACACGTATGCAGAAAGAGGCAAGAGAAGGGAAGAAAGAGGCAAGAGAGGTGCAGAAACAGGCAGGAGAGGTGTAGAAATAGGGAACAGGGTGCAGAAAGAGGCAAGAGATGTTCAGAAAGACAGGAGAGGGGTGCAGAAAGATGCAAGAGGGGTTCAGAAAGAAGAAAGAAGGGGTGCAGAAAGAAGCAACCAAAGTGCAGAAAGAGGCAAGAGAAGTACAGAAAGAAGAAAGAGAGGTGCAGAAACAGCCAGGAGAGGTGCAGAAAGAGGGAACAGGCGTGCAGAAAGAAGCAACACGTGTGCAGAAATAGGCAAGAGAAGGGCAGAAAGAGGCAAGAGAGGTGCAGAAACAGGCAGGTGAGGTGCAGAAAGAGGGAACAGGGGTGCAGAAAGAGGCAAGAGATGTACAGAAAGACAGGAGAGGGGTGCAGAAAGAGGCAAGAGGGGTTCAGAAAGAAGCAAGTGAGTTGCAGAAAGTGGCAAGAGAGGTGCATAAAGAGGCACGAGAGGTACAGAAATAGGCAAGAGAAGTACAGAAAGAGGCAAGAGAGGTGCAGAAAGAGGCAAGAGAGGTGCAGAAAGAGGGAAGAGGGGTGGAGAAAGAGGGAAGAGGGGTGCAGATAGAAGCAAGAGAGGTGCAGATAGAAGCAACAGAAATGCAGAAAGAAGCAAGAGAGGTGCAGAAAGAAGGGAGGTACAGAAATCAGGAAGAGATGTGCAGAAAAAGGCAAGAGAAGTGCAGACAAAGGAAGACAGATGCACAAAGAAGCAACAGAAATGCAGAAAGAGGCAAGAGAGGCGCAGAAAGAAGCAAGCGAGGTGCAGAAAGAAGCAAGAGAAATGCAGAAAAAAACAACAGTGGTGCAAAAAGAGGCAAGAGAAGTGCAGAAAGAGACAAGAGAGGTGCAGAAAGGTGGAAGAGGGATGCAGAAAGAGTAAAGAGGGGTGCAGAAAGAGGCAAGGGGGTGCAGAAAGAACCAAGAGATGTACAGAAAATAGCAAGAGAAGTGCAGAAAGAAGCAAGATGGGTGCAGAAAGAGGGAAGAGAAATGCAGAAAGAGGGAAGAGACATGCGTATTGAGGTAAGGGGGTACAGAAAGAGCCAAGAACGGTGCAGAAAGAAGCAAGAGAAGTGCAGAAGGAAGCAACAGAAGTGCAGAGAGGGGCAAGAGGGGTGCAGAAAGAGGCAAGAGAAGTGGTGAAAAAGGCAAGTGAGGTGCAGAAAGAGGCAAGAGATTTGCAGGAAGACCCAACAGAGGTGCAGACAGAGGCAAGAGGGGTACTGAAAGAGGAACGAGAAGTGCAGAAAGAAGCAGCAGAGGTGCAAAAAGAGGCAAGAGAACTGTAGAAAGAGGCAAGAGAGGCACAGAAGGAGGCAAGAGAGGTGCAGAAACAGGCAAGAGAAGTGCAGAAAGAAGCAACATAGGTGCAGAAAGAGGCAATAGAAGTGCAGAAAGAGGCAGGGGAAGTGCAGAAAGAAGCAAGAGAAGTGATGAAACAGACAATTGAGTTGCAGAAAGAAACAAGAAAGGTGCAGAAAAAAGGAAGAGAAATGAAGAAAGAGGCAAGTGAGATGCAGAAATATGCAAGACAGGTACAAAAAGAGGTAGGAGAGGTGCAGAAAGAGGCAAGTGAGGTGCAGAAAGAGGCAAGAGGGGTGCAGAAAGAAGGAAGAGAAGTGCAGAAAGAAGCAACACGTATGCAGAAAGAGGCAAGAGAAGGGAACAAAGAGGCAAGAGAGGTGCAGAAACAGGCAGGAGAGGTGCAGAAAGAGGGAACAGGGTGCAGAAAGAGGCAAGAGATGTTCAGAAAGACAGGAGAGGGGTGCAGAATGAGGCAAGAGGGGTTCAGAAAGAAGCAAGAGGGGTGCAGAAAGAAGCAACCAAGGTGCAGAAAGAGGCAAGAGAAGTACAGAAAGAGGAAAGAGAGGTGCAGAAACAGGCAGGAGAGGTGCAGAAAGAGGGAACAGGGGTGCAGAAAGAGGCAAGAGATGTACAGAAAGACAGGAGAGGGGTGCAGAAAGAGGCAAGAGGGGTTCAGAAAGAAGCAAGTGAGTTGCAGAAAGTGGCAAGAGAGGTGCATAAAGAGGCACGAGAGGTACAGAAATAGGCAAGAGAAGTACAGAAAGAGGCAAGAGAGGTGCAGAAAGACTCAACAGAGGTGCAGAAAGAGAGAAGAGGGGTGGAGAAAGAGGGAAGAGGGGTGCAGATAGAAGCAAGAGAGGTACAGAAAGAAGCAACAGAAATGCAGAAAGAAGCAAGAGAGGTGCAGAAAGAAGGGAGGTACAGAAATCAGGAAGAGATGTGCAGAAAAAGGCAAGAGAAGTGCAGACAAAGGAAGAAAGATACACAAAGAAGCAACAGAAATGCAGAAAGAGGCAAGAGAGGCACAGAAAGAAGCAGCGAGATGCAGAAAGAAGCAAGAGAAATGCAGAAAAAAACAACAGTGGTGCAAAAAGAGGCAAGAGAAGTGCAGAAAGAGACAAGAGAGGTGCAGAAAGGTGTAAGATGGGTGCAGAAAGAGGCAAGAGGGGAGCAGATAGAGGCAAGGGAAGTGCACAAAGAAGCAACAGAGGTACAGAAACAGACAGGAGAGGTGCAGAAAGAGGGAACAGGAGTACAGAAAAAGGCAAGAGAGGTACAGACAGATGGAAGAGGGGTGCAGAAAGAGGCAAGAGAAGTGCAGAAAGAGGCAAGAGAGGTGCAGAAACAGGCAGGAGAGGTGCAGAAAGAGGGAACAGGGGTGCAGAAAGAAGCAAGAGAAGTGCAGAAAAAAACAACAGTGGTGCAAAAAGAGGCAAGAGAAGTGCAGAAAGAGGGAAGAGGGATGCAGAAAGAGTAAAGAGGGGTGCAGAAAGAGGCAAGAGAAGTGCAAAAAGAAGCAACAGAGGTGAAGAAAGAGGGGCAAGAGAACTATAGAAAGAGGCAAGAGAGGTGCAGAAAGTGGAAAGAGAGGTGCAGAAAGAAGGAAGAGGGGTACAGAAAGAGGCAATAGAAGTGCAGAAAGAGGCAAGAGAGGTTCATAAAGAGGCAAGAGAGGTACAGAAAGAGGGAACAGGGCTGCAGAAAAGGGCAAGAGAGGTGGAGAAAGAGGGAAGAGGGGAGCAGAAAGAGGGACGATGGTGCAAAAAGAGGCAACAGGGGTGCAGAAAGAAGCAAGAGATGTACAGAAAGAAGTATGAGAAGTACAGAAAGAAGCAAAAAGGGTGCAGCAAGAGGGTTGCAGAAAGAGGCAAGAGAAGTGCGGTAAGAGGGGAGAGGGGTGCAGAAAGAGGGAAGATGGTGCAAAAAGAGGCAACAGGGGTGCAGAAAGAAGCAAGAGAGGTACAGAAAGAAGTATGAGAAGTACAGAAAGAAGCAAAAAGGGTGCAGCAAGAGGGTTGCAGAAAGAGGCAAGAGAAGTGCAAAAAGAAGCAACAGAGGTGTATAAGGAGTCAAGAGAACTGCAGTAAGAGACCAGAAAGTTGCACAAACAGGAAAACAAGGTGCAGAAAGATGAAACAGGGGTGCAGACTGAGGCAAGAGAGGTGCAGAAATAGGGAAGAGGGGTGCAGAAAGAGGTAAGAGGGGTACAGACATTTGCAAGAGAGGTGCCGAAAGAAGCAAGAGGAGTGCAGAAAGAACCAACATAGGTGCAGAAAGAGGTAGGAGGAGTGCAGAAAGAGGCAATAAAAGTGCAGAAAGATGCAACAGAGGTACAGAAAGAGGCAAGAGAACTGCAGACAAGGGAACAGGGTGCAGAAAAAGGCAAGAGAGGTGCAGAAAGAGGTAAGAGGGGTGCAGAAAGTAGCAAGAGGGGTGCAAAAAGAAGCAAGAGAGGTGTGGAAAGAAGCAAGAGAAGTGCGAAAAGAAGCAACAGAGGTGCAAAAAGAGGCAAGAGGAGTACAGAAAGAGGCAAGAGAAGTGCAGAAAGAACCAACAGGGGTGCAGAAAGAGGCAAGAGAGGTGCAGAAAGAGGCAAGAGAGGTGCAGAAAGAGGCAAGTGGGGTACTGAAACAGGCAAGAGAGGTGCAGAAAGAGGGAACAGGAGTGCAGAAAGAGGCAAAAGAGGTACAGAAAGAGGGAAGAGGGGTGCAGAAAGAGGCAAGAGGGGTGCAGAAAGAAGCAACAGAGGTGCGGAAAGAAGCAAGAGAAGTGATGAAAGAGACAAGAGAGTTGCAGAAACAGGCAAAAGGTTTGCAGAAAGAGGCAAGAGAAGTGCTGAAAGAAGCAACAGAGGTGCAGAAAGAAGCAAGAGAAGTGATGAAACAGACAAGAGAGTTGCAGAAAGAAACAAGAAAGGTGCAGAATAAAGGAAGAGAAATGCAGACAGATGCAAGTGAGATGCAGAAAGAGGCAAGACAGATGCAGAAAGAGGCGGGAAAGGTGCAGAAAGAGGTAGGAGGAGTGCAGAAAGAAGCAATAGAGGTACAGAAAGAGGCAAGAGAACTGTAGAAAGAGGCAAGGTAGACGCAGAAGGAGGCAAGAGAGGTGCGGAAAGAGGGAAGAGAGGTGCAGAAAGATGCAAGAGGTGTGCAGAATGAAGCAAGAGAGGCGCAGAAAGAAGCAAGAGAAGTGCAGAAAGAAGCAACATAGGTGCAGAAAGAGGAAAGAGGGGTACAGAAAGAGGCAAGAGAAGTGCAGAAAGAACCAACAGAGGTGCAGAAACAGGCAATAGAAGTGCATAAAGAGGCAGGAGAAGTGCAGAAAGAAACAAGAGAAGTGATGAAACAGACAAGTGAGATGCAGAAAGAGGCAATACAGGTGCAGAAAGAGGTAGGAGAGGTGCAGAAAGAGGCAAGTGAGGTGCTTAAAGAGGCAAGAGGGGTGCAGAAAGAGGGAAGAGAAGTACGTAAATAGGCAATAAGTGTGCAGAAAGAGGCACGAGAAGGGCAGAAAGAGGCAAGAGAGGTGCAGAAACAGGCAGGAGAGGTGCAGAAAGAGGGAACAGGGGTGCAGAAAGAGGCAAGAGGGGTTCAGATAGAAGCAAGAGGGGTGCAGAAAGAAGCAACCGAGGTGCAGAAAGAGGCAAGAGAAGTACAGAAAGAGGCAAGAGAGGTGCAGAAACAGGCAGGAGAGGTGCAGAAAGAGGGAACAGGGGTGCAGAAAGAAGCAACACGTGTGCAGAAAGAGGCAAGAGAAGGGCAGAAAGAGGCAAGATAGGTGCAGAAACAGGCAGGAGAGGTGCAGAAAGAGGGAACAGGGTGCAGAAAGAGGCAAGAGATGTACAGAAAGACAGGAGAGGGGTGCAGAAAGAGGCAAGAGGGGTTCATAAAGAAGCAAGTGAGGTGCAGAAAGTGGCAAGAGAAGTGCAGAAAGAGGCAAGAGAGGTACAGAAATAGGCAAGAGAAATACAAAAAGAGGCAAGAGAGGTACAGAAAGAGGCAACAGAGGTGCAGAAAGAGGGAAGAGGGGTGCAGATAGAAGCAAGAGAGGTGCAGAAAGAAGCAACAGAAGTGCAGAAAGAAGCAAGAGAGGTGCAAAAAGAAGGAAGGTACAGAAATCAGGAAGAGATGTGCAGAAAAAGGCAAGAGAAGTGCAGACAAAGGAAGAAAGGTGCACAAAGAAGCAACAGAAATGCAGAAAGAGGCAAGAGAGGCATAGAAAGAAGCAAGCGAGGTGCAGAAAGAAGCAAGAGAAGTGCAAAAAAAAACAACAGTGGTACAAAAAGAGGCAAGAGAAGTGCAGAAAGATGCAAGAGAGGTGCAGAAAGAGGGAAGAGGGATGCAGAAAGAGTAAAGAGGGGGTGCAGAAAGAGGCAAGGGGGTGCAGAAAGAACCAAGAGAGGTATGGAAAGAAGCAAGAGAAGTGCTGAAAGAAGCAAGATGGGTGCAGAAAGAGGCAAGAGGGGTGCACAAAGAGGTAAGAGAAGTGCATAAAGAAGCAACAGAGGTGCAGAAAGAGACAGGAGTGGTCCAGAAAGAGGGAACAGAAGTACAGAATGAGGCAAGAGAGGTACAGAAAGACAGAAGAGGGGTGCAGAAAGAGGCAAGAGAAGTGCAGAAAGAGGCAAGAGAGGTGCAGAAACAGGCAGAGAGATGCAGAAAGAGGGAACAGGGGTGCAGAAAGAAGCAAGAGAAATGCAGAAAAAAGGGAGGTACAGAAAGTGGAAGAGATATGCAGAATGAGGCAAGAGAAGTGCAAGAAATAGACAAAAGGTGCACAAAGAAACAAGAGGAATGCAGAAAGAGGCAAGAGAGGCGCAGAAAGAAGGAAGAGTGGTTTGCGTACCATTAGTACTAATTTAACACCCACATTTAGCAATAAGTAACAGGTGACCATTACAGGTTTGCAAAGGTCCTTCCACCATGCTGTAACACTTATCGCCGCATTTTTGGTAATGTTTGAGCCGTTTGAGCTAGAAACAAGGGTTTTTTTTGTTCAAATCTGCAGATTATGCAGCAGATGATGGATTATATGGCAAATGCGGAAAATGTCTAATTATGTGAAAATAGGTGCAGCCAGTCGCATAATTCCAGAGGCCCTGCTCATACCTCGGACTAGGTCCAGAATTGCTCCTCAGTGGTTCCTTCTTTTTTTGTCTCATTGAGTTTATAGTTTAGCTTCTATGGAAATGAGGAAGACTAAACCTGAGGTTACCACTCCACACACAGACCACTATACCACATAATTACTCTCCATAACCCATAATCTCACTCTACATAATTCCTATTCACTAAATACCACATACTTTCTATCCACATAATTTCACTGCACAACATACCGCATAATTCCACTACACACAAAATACATCCAGTCCACTCAAAAAAACATTTTACAATGCCAATAGTCATAACTTTTGCAAATGCGACTATTACATTGCAAATGCTTCTTTAACTAGTAGTCGCGTTTGCAGAGTGGTGGAGAAAGGGGGCTGGGCCTCCGACCAGCCCTCAGGAATTCAACTGCGTAGGACTTACAGGAGGTACCAGGAAGGCTCCTTGGCCCCCAATGTCTCTCAGGAGTAAAGTGGACTTCATCCCCTAACCAGTAGTGTGCCAGGAGGTGCGTTTGCAGAGTGGTGGAGAAAGGGGGGCGTGGCCTCCGAAGACTTCTTTGCAATCCCACTGTATGGGACTTACTGGAGGTAACAGGAGGGGTAGTTGGCCCCCAAGGATATCCTTGGGGGCCAACTACCCCTCCTGTTACCTGCAGATAGTCCCACACAGCAGGATTGCTAAGTTCTCATAGTAGGCCATGCACCCTTTGCCCACCACTCTGCAAACGCGCTCCCTGGTGTGCTCTTGGATGGGGATTAAAGTCCCCTTCGCTGCTGGGGGTCCTCAGGGGCCAACTGGCCTACCTGTTACCTCCAGTAAGCCCCACACAGTCGGATTGCTGAGAGGTGGACACAGGCCACGCCCCCTTTCTCCACCACTCTGCAAAAACGCCTCGTAGCACGCTCTTGGTTAGAGGATGAAGTCCCCTTGACTCCTGAGGGTCCCTGGGGGCCAACTAGCCCTCCTGTTACCTCCAGTAAGCCCTAAACAGCTGGATTGCTGAGAGTGTTCAGAAGCCACGCCCCCTTTTTACACCACTCTGCAAACGCGCCTCCTGGCGCACTGCTGCTTGGGGGATGAAGTATACTTCAGTCCTGAAGTCCTCTGGACACAAGCAGACCTCATCGTCCCACCAGCAGTGCACCAGAGCTTTTTTTGGCCCTGGGGGTCCCTCTGTTGGACCCTCTGACCAGGCCTAGGGGGTCAGGGTGTTTCTACCCTGCCCCCTTTTCTTTTTTTTATCGTTTTCTCACCTTTTTGCTTGTGACTCAGTTCAACCGAGTCACAAGATGGCTGACAACACTTCCTGGTTTGAAGTGTTGGCTGCCTTTCAGAAACAAGCTCGAGATCGGGAGGGTTCAGCCAATCAGATCTCACAATCCTCAAATATTGATATCTGTAAATGTTTAAATTTCTCAAAAACTACTAAACGTATTTACACCATTTAAAAAAAAGAGTGCTTTCTGGACCAACAGCTAACTTTTTGCCAAATTTGGTGTAATTCCGTTCAGTAGTTCGGTCTGTAGCCGTGTCTAAAGTTTCCTATGGAAAGTGATTATCGTGATTACAAATTCCATTCTCAGTGAGAATTCATGAACTCCCTATAAATATGTGTTGATTTTTATCTCCACAGTCCCCCACTTCATGTTTTGTTCATACACCCCTAATTCTGAGACAGTAAATCAGTTCCCCCTCAAGTGTTTGTATAACACTAAAGGTGTGTTTAAGTGTTGAGTCCAGCTTGTAATTGCGAAGAAAAAGAAAGCAATAACCATGTCAGCATAATTTCTTTTTAATGCATATTTTCAAACTGGGTGATGTGTTGACTGTTCACTATCTTTAAGATACTAACTTTACTCTTGAACTTGCTCCCTCTCTTCACCACCTCCACTTGACTACTAACCTTCCCATTACGGTGAGTTCTCAGACTGAAGCATTTAAGTTTTCAGCACAGTTTACATAAACATAGATTGCATGGTTTTAGTAGAATACGAATACTACATAAATAGTACTCTAATACTCTTCTATGGTGAAATGTAACACAATCCCTCATAAAAAATGGCAAATAACATTATACAAAATTACAGCAAAAATATATTGAAGAATGTTGACTTAAATAACATTGTATTGTGCAAAACCTGTTTCTAATGTTCTTGCTGCAAACGATTTGTGATGCATCTAGTCGCCAGTATCCTTATAATGTACGGCAGCGGGAACTGTATCCCATATATAAAATAATTACATCAGAAATATGCAAACCTAATAATAACTTCAGATCCCTTGCACTTCATATATGTATAAAATAGGCCCCTTAATTAAAAACAGAGTGGTGCCAACAATGCTCGTGCATGTGAAATTGTACATCTTTGCTTCGCATTCAATTATCTTTTGAACACGTTTGCTTTGGGAGGTGACTGTATGTCAGACTACATACTCCATCCGAGTACAGGTAAAGGTAATCTCACAACATGAGCCAGGCCCAGCAAATGTTAACATGTGGGCAACAATTTTGGCACATTTTAATCAAAGATGCAAATATGTCTGCAGCCTGATAGGAATGTAAATTACTGAGGGATTCAATGCATGGATAAAACTCTAAGATCTTCGGGCTGATTCACAGAACTAATCTGAGATAAAATCCTAAGCTTACTACTTTTGGTATTCACAGAAGGCATTTAGTAGTAGTAGTAAAGTTAGGACTCCTAACTTTACTACTACTAAACTGAGGCAAAATCCTAAATTTACTACTTTTGGTATTCACAGAAGGCATTTAGTAGTAGTAAAGTTAGGACTCCTCACTTTACTACTACTAAATGCCTTTTATGAATACCGAAAGTCGTAAAGTTAGCATTTTGTCTTAGTTTAGTAGTAGTAAAGTTTGGAGTCTTAACTTTACTACTACTAAACTGAGTCAAAATCCTAACTTTATGACTTTCGGTATTCACAAAAGGCATTTAGTAGTAGTAAAGTTAGGATTCCTAACTTTACTACTACTAAATGCCTTTTGTGAATATCGAAAGTTGTAAAGTTAGGATTTTGTCTCAGTTTAGAAGTAGTAAAGTTAGGAGTCCTAACTTTACTACTACTAAATGCCTTCTGTGAATACCAAAAGTAGTAAGTTTAGAATTTTATCTCAGATTAGTTCTGTGAATCGGCCCCTTCATTCCGAAATTCCTCAGGATTACAAGTAATGCAGTTTCCTGCATTATTGCATCTGTTTTAATGCATTATCACAGCATCTAAGTTTCACTTGAATACATTTACCAAGGTAAAACCTGATTTGCCTCCTGGAAAAGCCTTGAATTACCCACAGAAATAGTAGCGATAACATTAATTTCCCTCGGCAATTTCGCTTTCATTATGGGAAAAGTTGTAATACTACTGTATGTTGCATAATTCTAAAACTGCTGTATTTTGCATAGTTCTAATACTGCTGTATTTTGCATAGTACTAATACTGCTGTATTTTGCATAGTTCTAATACTGCTGTATTTTGCATAAGTGTAATACTACTGTATGTTGCATAATTCTAAAACTGCTGTATTTTGCATAGTTCTAATACTGCTGTATTTTGCATAGTACTAATACTACTGTATGTTGCATAATTCTAAAACTGCTGTATTTTGCATAGTTCTAATACTGCTGTATTTTGCATAGTTCTAATACTGTTGTATTTTGCATAGTTCTAATACTGCTGTGTTTTGCATGCTAGATTGAATGTTTTCATGGCTGCGGTGCTCGTGAGTGCAAATTACTGATGCACATAGTGAGGGAGGGCCTTACTGGTTGGATTTTACAATGCTATTCTCTGTTAAGTAATAAACACGAGTCACCTTCATAAATGTTATCAACACTCCACTAAAAATGAAATTAAGCTTGAACAATGCTCAAAGAGGTTCATATAATTATACTCTGTGTAGGACAAACCCACTGAAAGCGTAAAGGGAACATGGGAGCACACCATGAATAAATTCACTAATAAGCGAAAAGGTCACAGGCTGATATTACAGAAATCTGATTAGGCCAATGATCCCTGTGCTCGAAGCAAATGTTTTCTCGGTGTCAACATTTGTGGTCTGCAGACAAATGCTCTCTGGGGTGACTCGGAAGTGGTGGGCTGGTCAGAGCAGAAGGGTTTTGTATTGCCTGTGGCCTGTTTACATAAAAAGCTAAATAAAAACCAAAATATAGATGCCACTCACAAGCTGATCTAGTTGTTACGGTTAAGTTGACAATGCATGCACTAAAAAGAAGTAATTAACTTCAATTTATTGTCACTAAAATCAGCCCAGGAGGGCTCGTCTCAAACAACATCTGTGAGGTGTTTTGCGAGAATGGCAATGATAAATAGAATATAACTCAGTAGAACTACAAATTAAGCACGGAAGTATAGTCCTTTTAGGCAGGAATTACAAATCCAACATTCACAAACAGGGATCAGGGAAGCATGGTATAATTGGAGCTTGTTTATGTCTTGCCTAGCAATGTGTGAACTTCTAAAGTCTGAATCATTCTCTCATCACACATGAGCATAACATAGGTAAACGTTGTGTCATTATGAAAGAGGATTTTCCAGCGCTGCCGAATGTTGACAGGCGAAACCCACTGATGCCCTGAGATGTCTTTAGTGGTGAGACATATATCTTTGAAGAAAAGAGGTTTAGGGGTAAGGCCAAGTTGCCTACCTGAGGAGATGCGCTCCTCTCCTGGCTTGCCTGTAATCCAACTCTCAGTGCCAAGCTCTTTGCTCACCCCAGAGAGACTGGGAGCCTAATTTACAATGATTTGGCGTAGGCAAGTGCCGGCAAGAATGCACCGTATTTACGAGACACAGTGCATTTCTGTCCTTTCAGCCTGTGTGGTGCACAATATGGTGCCTAACCATGGAGCAAGGGTGTCTGCGTTGTTGGCAGAATTGTATTTGTGCAGGAAGGAACACCTTCATGCAAAAATACAATCCATGGATGCATTTTCCTCTTTCTATGTTTGCTGCATGATGAAAAACTGAGGAGAAATAAACATATTTCTCCTTATTACACCTGCCATGGGAGGCGCACAGTTTTGACACTTTCCCAGGTTTACTGATCCTTGTAAATCTGGGATTGCATCAAAAGACATGGGTGTTGTGTGGTAACACCCACGACACCACAACACCCATGGAATGCCTCCCTGACATAGTGTAAGGCAACGCAGATACTTTGGCTGCGTTGCCTTACATCATATCTAAGAGGCCATGACAAGCCATGCAAAGTGGCCTTGCGTGGCCTCGTAGAAATGGGTCTGCCCTTTGCATAAAAAGTAACACACCGGTGGTGCAAGGGGCTTGCAAAAAAGCCCCTTGGACTCTGCACCTCATGGATGAAGATGTTTTGAATGCACAGCTATTTCATTATGGTCCACAACCGGAGAATTGCTGTGCAATTGTAAAGGATAATGGCACAGATAGATGATGCTGGGAAAGGAAAGTGCTCATGTTCATGGCCCATGTCTTGATGAGACAGACCCCGGGGCAGTGGAGATGAAAGATAGAGAATTTAAAGTCTGCTGATGTGCCACTTGCCAGGTGCTGGGCCAGATGTCAAGAAAAACACAAACCATTGCCTCTACTCACCTACTGGAATGCCAAGATTGCATCATGTGCTGCCGACTGAATCTCACTTTCTGAAGAAGGAAGACACAGAACAGATTTCCACCATGTAACTGTGTGTGAGGTGAAACTATAATGGTGGGCTGACTCTGCTTCTTTATCCAATTAGTCTGATGTTGCTTTGAAAGTGATCTCAAGAACCAATCATGCAAATCAACACACTAAACTCCTGCGGTGCAAGCATGCACAACTGGGAACAGGCCTGGAAAATGACTGAAGCACCATGGAGAAGGAGAGTGGCCCATTCAAGGGGTCATGCCTGGTGCTGCTGCTTCCCCCCGAGAGCCACATATGTTGGCACCTCAAGCCACTGTACATTTGAGAGTGCACAAGTTCTTACGGCCTTTCTGAGTAGGGTCACAGTTGGGTAGTATGCATCACAGAAGATGGAGATATGAAGAATGAAATGGTGTGAAGGAGGTTAGCCACAACTTGAAAGGCACTGAAGGAAAATACTTCTGTGGACTACCTCTGTTGAGGAAGCTATGAACACCTTGTGTTGTGCATTGTAGAAAGGGGAATATTATTTGGGGTGCACCTGCATCCATCTCAAAGGATAAGGCCACTTCCTGCTAGATGGCACACAAAATAAATAAAATAAACCTGTTCTCAGTTCCTGGCAACATGACACACCAACATGACACAAAGCAGTCACACTTAAATCAAAGGCAATGTGTAAAGTGTTTCAGCAGTGCATAAACAGTAGAAAAGGAGCCCAAAACACAATGCAGCCAATTTTAAAATAAATAAAAAAGGGTTGTAAGCAAAATATGACTGAAATGACAACAATCCAATAAGGGGAGCAAATATGTGCATTTGTAAGGAATTAAAAGCTGCAAGAAAAATAATGTACCTAATGTAAGTCAATAGTAGTGGAAGACTGGGACCAATGTGGAGTTTTAAGCCAACTGCTACAGAGCCAGACTCAAATACAGCAAGTGGAAGGTATCTAAGTCAAAAAGTTAAAAAATATTTTTAAGTCACACTTCAGAAAAGGGACTTCTTTGAAGAAAAATATTCTACTTTCTTCTAAGTCCCAACACAGAATGGGACTTTTGAGTAGAAAAATCTTTCCACATGGGATTGTGCTGAAACTACAGCAGGTTGGCCCCACTGGTGCTCTGGAGCTTTTGAGGGTTCTCGCTGAATTTTTTTAAGCGCCAGCACAGAATGGAAGTTAGTTCTTTTTTGTGTAGGCGTGGGGATATCCAAGTGGGATGGAGATGAAATCCATTCTGATGGTGTAAAACTGCTGGTCGGATAATTTTTACGCCCAATACCAGCAAAGTTCTCTACGTCTGGAGGAAAAACACAATTCAAAAGTTTTCAAACTTTCTTTTGGTTCCCAAATTATCACTTTAGTACACTTCAAGGGCCCCAGGACCTCAAGGAAAAGCAATTACAAACCCTAAGGGTATCAAGGAGATGCCAACAGCAAAGTCCAGTCCAATTGTCACTTTTCCACTAGGATCTTCTCAGGAATGTTCTCTTCCATCTTTTTATGTTCCTGGAGCCAACCAGTGACCATCTTTATGATCCTTGGAGGTCTTTCTGTCCTTGAAGTTCAAATGGAAGGGGTTGTAAGCTCCTTAGGTCCTTCTCAAGGGGCATACATGCCAAGAGCAGCAGCTTCAGTTTCACTAATCTTGGGAACTGAGAGCTAGGGGTGTTTAGGAGAGTATTCTATGAAAATGACTTGTGTCCTCCTACAAGTAACATTAACATTCAGTTTGATGAAGGCCAAGGACCAACAACAAAAAATGAGACAAATGTCTAGGAAGATAAAGAAGAAACCTTCAGAAAAGGCAGTGGATACACAAAACTTGTGATTTGGGCATGTTTGATCCCTTTCAAAGGTGCAAACATTTTACACGTGCCCCAGAAAGGCAAGCCATGTATGATTTGACACTGTTGTGCCAACCGGAGGGGTAGCAGCCCCCACCCTCAATATTCTGCTGGGGTCAGATGGGTCGCCTATGCCCAATCAGGTCAACCTGTCAATCAAAGTAGTCTATTATTATGGCTCCTAGGAAGAATTTCACATCTCATTACAGGGAGGGCAGGGCTGGGCAACAGCCTCAGACTAAAGGTACTTAGCCAACAGTGGCTCAGGCAAGTGGATATATGTTTTCTGAAAGTTATATTGCCTAACTAGTTTTTAGAATACTGATTTAACCAATGAATTCAATTTTTAAAAACAGAAAAAGTTCTTGAACATGTTTTGAGGTTGTTTAAATAATACAGAAATAGTGATTTAATCTGCTTTATTAGTGTTTCCTAGGGGAACAGCTCAACGCAATATAGTAAAAATACCTTTTCATGGTTTATTCACTGTAGGTAAATGCTTAAATCAATTTAGGCTTGTGCAACTTCTAGGCACTGTGCAACGTACCTTATAGGCAATAAGGCAATTTTAGAGTTGACTTATTTAGTACTTAGAAGTGGGCTTTTAGACCTGCAAAGGTGTTTGCAGGCTGCAGAGCACCAGGCTTCAATAGAGGCCTGTGTCATGTTTTCAGGTTCACAAAGTGAATGACACAATGTAGTGCATCAGTCCACCTGAGCCATTTAGTTTTACATGTCACAGGTATAGTTTTACACCACATACAATGGCCTCATAGTAAAATTAAATATGCCAAATGAGGTTTTAAGCAAATTCTGGCTTTGTTTTAGGGGTCAGACCATATACAATAAGCACTGGATATCATCGTCCCGATGTTTGGACAAAATATCGAGTTGTAAAATCGGGAGACAGAAATAGGGGGCAAAAATTTCGTAATACAAAAATATCATGATGCATAAATACGCTGTCAAGAATATAATTTTTTCAGGTAATATCATTGTTAAGAATATCGTTGTTGTTAATATCATTTATAATAATATAGTTGTAAAAAACATTCTTTAATTACTTTAATGTGTTTTAGTTCATCTGTTAATTTTATAACATAAAATTAATAATTATTAATTTATAATAAACGTTTTAATTGATTGATAATTCTGTAAATTGCGTAATAGGTGAATATTTTAGTTATATTTTAGATGTTGGCTGCTGGGCTTTTAGGGTGGGAAGATAATGATGTTATAATTAATTATTAATTGTTAAATATTTATGAATTGATCAACATTTATGTAAATTGTGTTATACTTATTTATTTTAATTAGAGTTTAGGAGTGGGTTGCTAGGTTTATAGTGGTATAGTGTGACAAGTTAATTAAGTAATAATTAGATAACCATTACATTTTAATTGAAAACTAATTATTACATTGTTTATGAATTTTGTAAATTGGTTTATATATATATACGTATATATATATATATATATATGAATCAACAAAAAGCTCTTGCGCTTTCGAAGGGCACACTCGACATTCCTACCATCCGGCTGTTGGCCTCTTTGCAGCCCTGTTACCCATTCTCCAGCAATTATTACCATGTCCCGACGCGTTTCGAGGCCACTCCGCCTCTTCTTCATGGGGTCTGAATAAGGAAGCAAGTATAAACTCTTCCCAGCACTCAATTATTTTATTTGAGTAACACCGCCCTCAGTGGGTGTGGCTTATCAACTATTCCATCAAGCATGATGGTAATCGTAGTCCATGGGGTGAGTATCACAATATTCCTTGAGTAGGTTACACGCTTCCTTAAATTATTGTCCGCATATTATAATCCTTTAGTAGGAAGGAGTCTGGGATGCAGAGCTGTCTTCATTATAATGGAACATCGAACCGAACAGCAAAGACAAGTGCTTTGCCACAGCCTCTCCGCATTGCAGCATCTTCCTCCACAACCAGAAATGGTGCTCCTCCGTACGGCCAAGGGCAGCTGTATAGGGTATCTGAATCAATAAAAAGCTCTTGTGCTTTCGAAGGGCACACTCGACATTCCTACCATCCGGCTGTTGGCCTCTTTGCAGCCCTGTTACCCATTCTCCAGCAATTATTACCATGTCCCGACGCGTTTCGAGGCCACTCCGCCTCTTCTTCATGGAGTCTGAATAAGGAAGCAAGTATAAACTCTCCCCTGCACTCAATTATTTTATTTGAGTAACACCGCCCTCAGTGGGCGTGGCTTATCGACTATTCCATCAAGCATGATGGTAATCGTAGTCCATGGGGTGAGTATCACAATATTCCTTGAGTAGGTTAAACGCTTCCTTAAATTATTGTCCGCATATTATAATCCTTTAGTAGGAAGGAGTCTGGGATGCAGAGCTGTCTTCATTATAATGGAACATCGAACCGAACAGCGAAGACAAGTGCTTTGCCACAGCCTCTCCGCGTTGCAGCATCTTCCTCCACAACCGGAAATGGTGCTCCTCCGTACGGCCAAGGGCAGCCGTATAGGGTATCTCAATCAACAAAAAGCTCTTGCGCTTTCGAAGGGCACACTCGACATTCCTACCATCCGGCTGTTGGCCTCTTTGCAGCCCTGTTACCCATTCTCCAGCAATTATTACCATGTCCCGACGCGTTTCGAGGCCACTCCGCCTCTTCTTCATGGGGTCTGAATAAGGAAGCAAGTATAAACTCTTCCCAGCACTCAATTATTTTATTTGAGTAACACCGCCCTCAGTGGGTGTGGCTTATCAACTATTAGATCAAGCATGATGGTAATCGTAGTCCATGGGGTGAGTATCACAATATTCCTTGAGTAGGTTACACGCTTCCTTAAATTATTGTCCGCATATTATAATCCTTTAGTAGGAAGGAGTCTGGGATGCAGAGCTGTCTTCATTATAATGGAACATCAAACCGAACAGCGAAGACAAGTGCTTTGCCACAGCCTCTCCGCGTTGCAGCATCTTCCTCCACAACCGGAAATGGTGCTCCTCCGTACGGCCAAGGGCAGCCATATAGGGTATCTGAATCAACAAAAAGCTCTTGCGCTTTTGAAGGGCACACTCGACATTCCTACCATCCAGCTGTTGGCCTCTTTGCAGCCCTGTTACCCATTCTCCAGCAATTATTACCATGTCCCGACGCGTTTCGAGGCCACTCCGCCGCTTCTTCATGGGGTCTGAATAAGGAAGCAAGTATAAACTCTCCCCTGCACTCAATTATTTTATTTGAGTAACACCGCCCTCAGTGGGCGTGGCTTATCAACTATTCCATCAAGCATGATGGTAATTGTAGTCCATGGGGTGAAACGCGTCAGATATGGTTGTAATTAATGGAAAGGGGGCAGGAGAGCTTCACAGGGGCCAACAAGCTGGATAGCTGGAATATCGTAGTGTGCCCTCTCAGAGCTCAAGAGCGTTTTGTTGATTTATATACTTACACGGCTGGCCTTGGCCGTAGAGAGGAGCACCATTACCGCGATGTGGTAAGAATCTCTGCATGCGGCAAAGCTGTGGCGAGGAACTTTTTTCGCCGTGCAGTACGATGTTCCAAGGAGATTAACAGCTCTTCAGCCCTGCTTTCCCTTCCTACTAAAGGCTTTTAACAGACTCTTAACCACACACAGAGGCATGTAACCTACTTAAGGATGATAAAAGAACTCACCTTCAAGGACTACGTTAACCATCATGCCGGTTGACGAACATGGTGAGCC
Organism: Calotriton arnoldi; assembly: GCA_963921515.1. Classification (NCBI taxonomy): domain Eukaryota; kingdom Metazoa; phylum Chordata; class Amphibia; order Caudata; family Salamandridae; genus Calotriton; species Calotriton arnoldi. Next base: position 96,999 of record CAWUFW010001035.1, on the reverse strand, counting down.
GCGCCCACTGAGGGCGGACAAATTCAATAAAATGGCTGTTGAATTTCGAAGGTGAGTTGTGGATGCCTCTGTGTGAAGATTCCATGATGAAGAGGCGGGTTGGCCTCGAAACGCGTCGGATATGGTTGTAATTAATGGAGAGGGGGCAGGAGAGCTGCACAGGGGCCAACAAGCTGGATAGCTGGAATATCGTAGTGTGCCTTCTCAGAGCTCAAGAGCGTTTTGTTGATATATATATATATATATATATATATATATATATATATATATATATATATATATATATATATATATATATGTATATATATATATATATCACTGCTCCAAGGTTGTCCACCTGTAAGTAGCACTCGAGCAACAGCTTGAGTCATGTGTAGGTAAGGACGGCGAACCGCCCGTAGGAAGCCTCCCATTGGGGGGGTGTGTCAGAAGTGGGTTAGCGGTTGCGCGCACCGTTCCATTTTAAGCCTCTGAAGAGAATCATATGGTGATTCGAAACGCGTCAGGCAATACCACTATGGAGCGGCTCCTACGGGCGGTTCCCCGTCCTTACCTACACATGAATCAAGCTGTTGCTCGAGTGCTACTTACAGGTGGACAACCTTGGAGCAGTGATATATATATATATATATATATATACACACATACAGATATATATATATATTATGTTAAGTAATAATGTTTATATTGAGATTTTTATATTTTTTGTAAATTAATGGGGTATTTCAATTATGTAATGTGTTTGAAGTGAAGTAGTTTACCTACTGTTGTTTAAACTGGAGAGTGAATAGTAAATCATACCCCTCTGAAGTCCAATGCTTTCTCTACTGTTGCAGAGACTGGAGTGGGAATAGTAAATTTAACCCCACCAAAGTCCAACGGTTTCCCTACTGTTACGCTGCTTGGAGTGTGAATAATATATTTAACCCCTCCTACACTTTTTCTACTGTTTCATTAATCTCGAGTGGGAATAGTATATCTGTTATTCCCAAAATCCAATACATTTACAAATTTTGATTAAATATATTTACTATTAGTATTTGTTTTTGATTTTCATTTTATATTATTTGTTTTTATATCTGTTTTCAAATTTTATAATATTTTTTGTGGATTTATTTTTTTGAATTTGTTTGGTAATATATTTAATGTTTTGGAATATATATGAAAGCAAAACCCTCGAATGCTTAGAGTCCTGCATAAATTACGCAAAAAAGAAGCAGAGAACTCTGAGTTGTTACCAAGTTTAGGCGAACAGCAGGTGATGTATAGTGCATGATACAACACCAGGGACACTCTGAATCTGCTCACCTCAAATGTTGGTTTTTGTGGCAAAGTTTTTAAGCATAGGATGAGCACAGTGCCATCCACGCAGAGCTAAAAAGGGACAAAGTATTTTGCCATTTCTACAGCAAAGTCTTTAAGCATAGGATTAGCACAATGTGATCCCCGCCGAGCTCTAAGATGACAAAAGCCTTTTACCACTCCAGGCACAGTATTACAACTTTGGATTGGTAAAATACCATCCAAGCCAACCTGGAATTAATAAAAGCACCCCATGACAACTGTTTTGCTATCAATTTAGCTCTTCAGAGAGGCTTACCTTTGTTCAGACATAAGGGAGCACCGAGTATAAGTCAAAACAATACCCTTTCAGGCTTAGAGTGCCACATAAACTATGCAACAAGGAAGCAGAGAACTCTGGGTAGTTCCCACGTTTAGGTGAAGAGCAGCTCCTGTATAGAGCACCAAACAACACCAGGGACACTCTGAATCTGCTCACCTCAAATGTCTGATTTTCTAGCAAAGTTTTTAAGTATGGGATTAGCACAGACAGACATTAGTGAATTGGTGGAGCTACATCACTACCATACAGGATTTCAGGTCAGTGGTCTTAAGAGAAAGACAATCCCACTTACCTTTGAGTGCCCCAGTGATGTAGATCTGTTCCCCATGGGTAAGGGATTATCAGATATGCCTTACCCAAATCTGCTCACAGACCATCAATGTTCATAGCATACGTGGCTAGTGCTGTGGCCTCTATTTAGATAGAACTGAATGAAACCAGACAGGAAAATGCCTCCTTGAAGTCTAAAATAAAGGGTTAGCATCCATGCACCAATCACGCCCCCTGGTGCTTACTTTCTCCTATGGATTCCTGTCCGATGTGGTTTACAAACTCAGCCCTGCAGCCCACTCAACTTGCTTAACATTACCCAACTTCCCAGACAGCCTTTAAAGTATTTTCTCACCTTCCAAGTTGTACCAAAAAAAACCAGTGGCCTTACATGTAGGTTGTCTCACACGGGTGGCACTCTGCCAGAAATGTTTCATGAAGATAGTGCAAAATATGCAGTCGTCATGAATCGGGTCACTTGCAATTGTTTTGCCACACAGCAACTTGTCCAGATGATTCTGTGAAGGTGACATTTGTTTTTTCCTATTTCTTTCCTTTTCCAGCAATTGGTCCATTCCCCTAGCAGAAAGAAACAGCAACTTTATGTATGATTTCCCAGCTTTTTAGGAAGCAATGGAAAAATTACATACATATGCAGGCTTTGGATAATCAGTTTTTGAACATAAAGCTGGGAAATCGATACCTTTGGTATACCTGGTTACCTTTACTCCTCACCCTTCAAGTCATATTGGCCAGAGAAAAAATATAGATCATTTTGAGGATTGTGTGATAATTTGTTATATGCTCATCGATATAAAAGTGAAACTTGGTCATAGGTTAGGTGAGCCAAAAGCAGCGAGCATAAAAAAACGATTCAATATTAATTGTAGAATGTAGTTAAAGAACAAAGGGGCACATTACGATGGCGGGCGGAAGCACCACCGCCGTGCTGGCGGATGCAAAAAGCACCAGTTACCGCCGGCACGCAGCAGTCCACACGCCCGTCCAATTACGATGCGAAAAGTAGGCCAAACACCGCCGGCAAGCCAGCAACACCGTCCGCCATCAAAGTGCGCCCGTACACGTGAGCGGCGCAGCTCAACTGACACACACCGTCCGACGAAACACGCCCCGCCCGGCGCATAAATTACGATGCCGCAAACAAACGGCTCCCACGGCCAAGAGATACCGTACGACAAACCGAAGCGGTAACACGGATGCCGAGCACGGACAACGAAGAAGCGGCTCCCCGAGCATGAATCCAGCACTGCAGGCCCTCCCCATGCTTCTGCTGATGCACCACCAAGGACGCAACGTACCGCGGAGACGCAGGTAGGCACACACACAACAAGTGCACGCAAACAGCACACACAGTGCAAGGGCGGAAAAGCGGACAACCCCCACCAGCGCGTGTACACTACACATCCACCATTGCATCCACATATGACACACAGGCCAAATCGTAACATCGCGGAACACATGTGTACACACCACCTGGGACTAGGAACCAACCACCCCGTCACGGCCCCAAAGCGCCGATGACGCCGCCACACATGCGCACAACGCAGAGGCCAACCGCAGCGCCATGCATGCGTCGCACACAGACACAGGGACACAACCAAGCAGCACACACATCAGCCCCACCCCGAACGCACATGACACGTGACAGGTCTGCCACAGACATGTCCCCAACGCCCAATTCACGGACAACACCCAACGCCACACAACCGACGCACACATGTCAGTGAAGTCACGCAACAGCAGGACACTCCCCAGTGTAACAAACATGGCGTAGCACACAGCGGCGGCAACACCAACTAGGAGAAGCAGGGCCCCTTCGGGAAGAGGAACGCCAGTACCACACTGAAACACCCATACCACCCTGCACATATGAACAAGACATATAAAACGGAACACCAAAGAGCCCGGGGACTGACAACAGGTGGCCCAAGAATAACATTCACACACAAGGCCCAACGCAGAGCGGAAAGGCAGCCTGCCGCCCACACAAGGGAGAGCAGACAGCACTGAATGACCTTCCATTCCAACTCCGAAACCACAGCCCTACGAAAGAAGCCGGTGAATACAGCCATTGTCCAAGAAAAGACCAACACAGGCATGCCGAGGAGACCGACCACAGGGCAGATAGCGCATATCACAGAAGCACACAACGGACGGGGAAGAAAGAAGAAAACACTCCCCCATGTCGGCCACATGCAAGTTAATTGGAAGGAGTCACACATCACTGACCTTGAACTGTCTGAGAAGCATGTGGGAAGAGGGCCCGTGTCCTCCAAACAAGCAAACAGAACACAAGTCCTGTCTCCCTACGACTACACAGAGCTCACAGCAACCTCGGAGCGTGCACATTGCAGACTGCACACACAGCCGGAGCACGCCACCTCAACGAACCGCTGCGAAATGGCAACCGCAACACACCTACCCAACTACGCCGAACAGCTCAAGCTGTACAAAACCAACCTGTTCCATACATTGGGATGCAATCTCCTGTCCCTGCTGAACGTAAGTTACCGACTGACTTACCGCATCACATTGTTCAGCTGCGTCATGCCCGTCTTCTACTGTCGGAGGTGTCCCTACCAGCATCCCGTCGAGATATGCCTCTCCAACCCGGCATGTCTGAAGGCGGACCTGCTACCACTACTCCTCCCTCTGGACGCACACGACAGGGCCTGCTCTGCCTATGGGGGCATGGCGTATGTGGCCAACATCGCACCCGCACTGAAATGGGACCACTGTGCCACCACACGACGGATCATCGAGAACAGCTACATCGAATGTCACCCAGCATGCCCCATCATGGTCCTCCAAGGGACAACTTACGAACAACACCTTGACAGCCACCATCCGCTACATTGGCTGGCAAACATGTACACCACCAATGACATGGAAGCCCTGCTGGACGGCATCGCATACCTGACAACCTGTCAATTCGTCGGACCACAACGCAGGTTCCCCGAGTGACCTATGATGTCCAACCCCGCACCCATGCTTAGCTTCCGCACGGACTGGCCAGTCACCACCACAACAGCCATACCAAACGACCGGCAACTGTAACCACACCATCAACGACATCGCCATGACATCGGATATGACCGGGACATGCACACTGTTCCCCATCACATCCAGGAACACCGCATGCATCGTGGGAGGCAGTGGCATGGGCTCTGTGTATCGCACCCACATGGACAAAACTGCACGAACAACCAGGACACGACATGGATCCAGCGCCCATGGACACACACACCGCTCAGTGGACATGAATAGGTCGCCTGGAGTCTGTGGGTGCTGCACCCCTCCCACCCCCGCCCCGGGAATCCCATACCAGGACCTTTGCATGGACGACAAGTGCATACAACAACAACACGACCCCAGTGACTGTGACATGTCCAGTAACCACCACAGTGCAACAACAAGTGGCACGCCGCTGCATGCACGCAAGCACATGCCCTGATGTCATCTCACATGCACGCGTGCATGAGGAACAACCGCAGCAAACCTGTCACATGGAACTGAGATGGACTGTGCCCATGATGCCAAGCGGTCTGGTAGGCTACATGTATACCGTCTGTGTCAAAGTCCGCAGCTCCGCAGCTATACGTAAATGTACATTAGCACAGCCTTGGCCAAGCAGATGTCACTCTGAAGCCCACATCCCACATGCAACAGCCAATCACATGTAACCCCACACCCTATCCCATTTGCAATCATGCTCAGTATATCCTCAACATGTATTCCGCTGCCAGTAGTGTCCACTATACTGCATCACAGAGGACAGAAGACTCAATATAATGTTTGAAACCAAAACTGTCTCCGCTGACTCATTTCACAAGTACGAATGAGAGAGGATGAGAGTATGTGAAGTACACGGCAGTCGTGACATGACCATGTAGTCCACTGGTATTGGATGTCAACGCAAATGAGTAGCACTACTGTGGAAGACACACATGTGTCGTGTGAAGTCGTATGGATGCAGTGCTCAGGTGGGTGGGTGCGACGGGTAGATGCGCACATGCCAAGTTGGAGCACGCCGTGTTGGGAGGGGTCATGAACAGTACACCACCGCTTCCCTGGGCATCGTGAGAGGACACCTGTCGGGGGGAGTGAACACGTGTGTGCACAGCAGCCGGGCACACGTACAAAGCGGTACCAGGCGCACCTCAGCCCACCCTCTGTGGACAAGCTGGATCCTGTTGTGCGCCCGCCATGCCCCTTGACAAGGCACACACAGCCCCAGTCGACCAGGTGTAACCCCAACATAGTCAATCCGCACAGGCGATACAGGGCACGGGATGGCAGTGGAGCATGGTGTGTGAGAGGTCTCCTCGCGCTCCTCCTGGTCATATCACGCAGGCAATAGAACCTCAACGTCTAGCATGGCACAAGTCACATGGAAGTGTAGGGGGACGCACCACAGCACGAGCAGCACTGACGTCACGGGAGGTGGCTCGCACCATCCCATCCATTGCCCATCATACCAACCACGCCACATGCCATTGCGACTAAGTGCAAGCGCGTGCGCCACCACCCCCGAGCCCTCCCCAGAGAGGCCAAAGAGGGAATGTGTGGGCCATCAGCCGCAGACGGACGCGGCCTGGCCGCAAGGGCAGCCACAGCCACTGGGTGTCGCAGGTGGCGGATCCGGAAGGCGAAGACTGTGATGCATAGTCCATGCAGGCCGGGTCTCCATTTGGGGCACCACGCAGGTGGACGGCGTCCCGCCACACATCATACCCTGAGACAGCCCACTCGTGCAACTGGACCCACACATACACTCTTTGCCCTCTCTGGTGCGAGCTTGGGGCTGCCTGTGCAGGCGCTAGCCTCGCAGGTGAGCATGCATATTGGGGGAGCGAGGGGAGGACATGAGGGCTGGGGCGAAGATGACTGTATCACTGTCAGTAAGTACAAGGGATGACCCAGATGTGGAAAGGAAGAGACGTGTCCCGTGTGTACTGCAACTAGTCGCCAATTCAACTACCCCCATGTCCGGAATGTAAGCCCGCACCTAGGCCCGCCCATCCGCCACATCGAAAATACCACCAGCACGACAACCTTCCCATTCGAAACACTGACTGGGGGTGGCGACCAGTGTACAATCATGTGTAGCCTACCCACGCGTACATGTGGGCCTTCCATGATCCATGTCACCTGCGGCAAAGTCATGACATGCGCAATGAGGGAAGTGAGGAGAGCTGTCCGCCCCACGCGCAGAAGGTGCATCAGCTCCACAGACCCAGCAGCGAGTCCAGCAGGGGTCACATGTGCAGGGGCAGCTGTGCCTGGTGTGAAGGCACATGCATATAGACAGCACATCGACCAATGTGTAGTCTGCCCACATCTACAGTCCATCATCATGCGGACATAGGAATTGAACACAGGGCAACACATCTTCAGTTGGTGCACCCACCGTGACCAACAATGCGCAATCATCGACGTACCCGCCCTGTGCATGGCCCCCCACCCAACGGAGGCACATCCAGTGCCACCATCCCACACACACAAGCCTTCCACGGAACATGCTGTGTCCAATGGTCAGTACAGAGTCAGCGCCCATCTGGTGGATCCTGAACAGGAGACACATGCACACACATGCCAGCTCCCACTATGTACGTCTGCCACCTGGCACGTGCAATGTAACCTCTCACCTGTGACGTGTGACTGCAAGCACACAGCCGTCTTGGCATGGGGCTGTCAATGTGGACACCTGTCAATGTTTCGGGAGGTGTGATCCGTACAGTGCTGTACATAGGGTGCAGTGCTGACACCTACTACTGTCTCATATCCCCTCGTGCCACAGGTCCCACTTGTTTTGGCCGCTCAGCCTGTGCCCACATCGTCGTCGCCGTGTGCCATACTCATCCAGCCGCGGAAGCAGTTCCATGCTCAGCAGACATTCATGTTGCCGTGGCGTTGCCGCTTGACGGATATGCAGTCAGTCCCCATCAGCACGCCCCGCAAGTCATTGGGGCCTAGATCCCCATGTGCATGCACATGGCAGTGGTTCGTATCACTAGCCATTGCCATTGTTGGGAGACCTGTGTAAGTGTATTGTGGCCGTGCCGTCCCAGCTTGACAGCTGGGCTGTGGCTCATGTGCTTGCTCAGTCATGTCAGTGATGTGTATGCGAAATTGCTATGTGTCGTGTTGCTTTGACATGTGTCCTCTGCCATTGTCCCTAGGCGGAGACCGAACATTGACCGCCCATACCAATTGCTGGCGGACATGGACGATACAGAGGTTATTAGGAAGTTTCGGCTGGACAGGCCAACCCTGCATCGACTGTGTGCCATGTTAGAACCCCATCTCCGTCCCCGCAGGGTGTATCCGACTGCTGTCACCCCCACGGCTAAGGTGATGGCCGCCATGCATTTCTTCGCCACTGGGTCATTCCAGCACACAGTGGGCATTGGAGGAGGGATGTCCCAGCCCATGTTCAGCAAGGTGCTGAGGGATGTACTGGCAGCCATGATGCTGTACCGAAACAGGTACATCCGCTTCCCCAGGGCTCGTGAATTGGCGGCAGTGAAGGGTGCATTCTATGCCCTTGGCAGAATCCCACACGTCGTTGGAGCCATTGACTGCACACATGTCGGCCTTGTTCCACCACAGGCCACTGAGCACCTGTACCGCAACAGGAAGCACACGCACTCCCTGAATGTGCAAGTGGTGTGCCTTGCGGACATGGTGATCACCCACGTGTGTGCAAAGTTCCCAGGCTCGGCCCATGACGCACACATAATGCGCAACAGCATCTTGCCACGACTGATGTCCAATATGCAACAGGATCGTGCCTGTATTATCGGTGAGTATGTGGAGTGGTGTAGCGTGCTGGTTGTGCGATGCTGTCCCCTGTCCAGTTGGAATAGCAACGGTTCTCTGTGCCCCTCACACCCAGGTGACTCTGCGTACCCGAATGGGGCATGGCTGCTCAGTCCATTGAGGAATCCTCGCACCCCAGCAGACGATCGCTACAATGAGGCACATGGGAGGACCAGACGTGTGGTCGAGCGTACCGTTGGCCTCCTCAAGTCCAGGTTCAGGTGCCTGGACCGCACCGGGGTGCGCTGGCGTACTCCCCACAGAAGGTGTGCCAGATAGTGGTGGCGTGCTGCATGCTGCACAATCTGGCCATTCGGAAGCAGATCCCCCTCATCGTGGATGACGGAGATCAACCAGGGCCCCAGCCCGCAGACCAGGACAGCTCGAGTGAGGAGGACAGCGGAGAGGAGGAAGCTGGTAATGTGCGGCAGCAGCTCATCGCCCGCTACTTCACTTGACGGTGAGTGTCCATGTACGACGGCTGATGTGGCTGTATCTGTGCAGGTGTGTGTGTGCTGTGTCAGGGTGGCCGTTTGTTCACTGCATGCTGTGTGTCAACGCTCCATGGCCAGGGTAGTTTGCCACTGTTGGTGGCTGTGGCATTGTGCCCTATTGCTCTGTGCGATGTGTGTACATTGCTTGTAGTTGTTGACATGTACTGTGTGATGGGTGTGTGACACACTCATTGAATGTGCTCCTGTTCTGTCTCCCACCCCTAGGTCCCTACAGGCCCTCCGGATTCAATTGCCATGCCACGCATCAGGTGCCTTTCCGCCCAAGGTGACCGTTGTATTCCGTACAAATAAAACACAGGGCACAAACAGCAGTTAGTGAAAAAGGTGCATTTATTACAAACTGTGACATGTGATTGTGTGTAAGGTGATGACAAAAGTGGTGCGTGCAGTGACAATGAGCTGTCGGTCATGGCTGCGTGATGATCAGGGTGTACCCACTGGTTCTATGTCCATAGTCCAACACACACATGCCATCCAGATGGCTGTGTGGAGTGGGATCGTAGTCCAAGTCAATGCAGTGGCTGGTCAAGGAAGGCTGGCGGAAGGCTGGCTGGCTGCCTCACTTGCGTTTGGAGCGTGCGAAGTCCTCCCGGGAGATCTGTTTCCACTTCGGACGGCCCCTTCCACGCTTGCGAGGGGGTGCCTGCTTGCGACATGCTGGTGGTTGAGGTGTGCTCACTGGCTGTGGACGCAGGGGAACTGGACACTGCTGCTCCACCCTGCGCACCGGCAGGTGGTGGCGGAGGGGGAGCTGCTGTCCCTGGCTGTGACCTCACCGCCACCACCAGCTGTCCCATGAGGTCCACGATTTGGCCCATACGGGCGTCCATGGACCTCAGCACCCCCAGCACCTCACGCGTGTCTGAAGCAGACCGGAGCCATTGTCCTTGGGCCTCTTCATAGGCCCCAAGGACTCTGGCCATTTGAGGCAGGGCATGGCTCCCAGGGGAGGCTGGCGTTTCCCTGACCCTGCTCCTCCTACCAGTCCTGCTGCCATCGGCCTGCCCACTAGCCACATTGCTCACCACGGTCCTCGCTGTGGCTCCCAGGGTGGATCCAGTCGGCCGGGCCACCACCTGCGCTGGGGCTGGTGCCAGCGAAGACGTGGCGGTGGTGGCGGCGGTGGTGGTCGGTGCGGCGATGGTGGCGGTTGCGGCAGTGGTAGTGGCCACAATGACCGTGGGTGTGGCCGCAACGACAGTGGCAGCAGGGGGCTGGGAATGTTCAGCAGCCCTGGATGATGGGTTGGTGGGTAGGAGGGGTCCTGGGGAGCGGCTGGGCCCTGCCACACCAGATGGGCCTGCTTGGTGGTCCGTGTCCGAAGAGGAGGACAGATCCTCCAGATCCGTGTGTCCTCGTTGGGGGCTTGTAGGCTGGCTGTGCTGGCTGCTGGCTCCATCCCCAGCATCCAGCAGTTCGTCACCTGTGGAGAGAATGAGATTTGTTATTGTGTTGCACCTGGCGAAGTATGTATTTGTCGTCTGACATTAACAGTTCGTGCAATCTCGTACATGGGTTTCCCGGAGGCGTGTGTGTGGCTGTAGCATCTGTAGTTGTGTGTGCTTGGCAATGGGACTGTGTGCTGTGCACATGTGGCATGGGACGGATTGGCCATGCCGATGGGTGTGTTGCTGTGCCCCTACTTATTGTGACTCTGGTGTATGCAGGCTCCTGGCCCATCCTGGGTCTGGTTTGTACTTTGCTTTTGGTGTTCAGATGGGACGCTTAGGAACGCATATGGCAACATGGGGGCCATGCCCCAGATTCGCATTTGGGAGGGAATATGCTTTTGGGGTTCAAATGGAACGCTTAGGAACGCATATGGCAACATGGGGGCCATGCCCCAGATTCGCATTTGGGAGGGAATATGCTTTTGGGGTTCAAATGGAACGCTTAGGAACGCATATGGCAACATGGGGGCCATGCCCCAGATTCGCATTTGGGAGGGGATATGCTTTTGGGGTTCAAATGGAACGCTTAGGAACGCATATGGCAACATGGGGGCCATGCCCCAGATTCGCATTTGGGAGGGAATATGCTTTTGGGGTTCAAATGGAACGCTTTAGGAACGCATATGGCAACATGGGGGCCATGCCCCAGATTCGCATTTGGGAGGGGATATGCTTTTGGGGTTCAAATGGAACGCTTAGGAACGCATATGGCAACATGGGGGCCATGCCCCAGATTCGCATTTGGGAGGGGATATGCTTTTGGGGTACATGCTGTGAGCCATGGGTGCCGAACGTGACATGTGTTGTGGCAGCATGACAGTGCATGGTTTGAGGTGTGTGCATGCTTGACATGGCCTGCATATTTGCTGTCTGTTGTGATTACTGGACATGGCATTGGACGCATCGTTATGAGTGAGTGATGGTTGTGTGCCAGCCAACGTATTGCAGTTGTCCCATCTCCTTGGTGTGCGTGCTGCCCTGTGCCATGTGCATCACTGCAGTGCTCGGGGGTGTGGCCCATGTTGTGTGTTGTTGCTCACAGTGTGTCGTGCGCTTCATTGACTTCTGGCACATGGTTGGTCATGGGCATGTATCTTAGCGTGACTGCTGTATGTGTGGCAGCTGTGCGGATGACATGCCTTTCATGAGACTGGGGCTGACGGATGGGATGGATGGTATGTTGTATGTGCATGGTGTGTCAGTGAGTTTGATGGGTTCAGTGGTGTTCGTGTGCATTTATGTTGTTCCGCTCTGTTGCGTCTAGTGTTGTTTGTCTTACATAGGCGTAGTTGTGGGGTGTGTGGTTGACAGGCAGTAGGGGCTACATGGACAGGACTTCAATGGTGTTTCGGTTGTGTGTGATGAGTTGCACAGTGGCTGCCGTGTGGGACTATATTCAGTGTGGCTTGTGCATGCAGACGTGGCTCCTTGGGTGTTGCTATGTCTGTGATGGGTCATGTGGGGTGTGAGTCTGTTGTTCATGTCCGTGTGCACATTGTTCACTTGTTCGTGACGGTGGTCGGTGCTGCGTGTTCGTCTGCTACGTGACATGTCCCATGTGTTGGTCGTGTTATGGTCCTCATGCCTCCAGTAATCCAGCCCTGTCCAGTTTCCCACCTGCAAGTTGTTCGTGCGTGCACTGTACTGGATGCCACATGGCTCTAAGCGGGGGTGCTCCATGTTGCAGGTCTGTGGGGGTGGGGGGTGTTGTGGGTCGTGGGGTGGCTGGACACCCACTGACACCGATTGCTGTGGACCGTGATGTCTGCCTTTCGGCTGTCGTTGTGCACTGCGGTGGCTGACACGTGGCTGTGGGGTGTGGGGATGCTCCTCCTTGCTGTGCTGTGGGACTGGGGCCTGGTGTGTGTTGTACTTGGGCTGTCCACCCTCCCACCCACTGCACTTTGTGTTCCTGCCACTTACCTGTTACTTGTCGGTTAGTGCAGCTGTGGCGGACACATGGGTGTGGTGGGTGCTCGTTGTGGCGCTTCTGGCATATTTGGGGACCTGTTGGTGGTTACGTGGCTGGCTGAGTGTACACATGTCCCCACGCATCTTACAGTTGTTCGGTTTGGGCTGTGTGTGGTGGTGTCTGTTGCATGTGTGTGTGATGTGTTGTGTATTGTGTGCTGGACATGGGGGTGTTTGTCCCTGGGAGCTGTGGCATGGTAGTTGCGCATGTGAGTACATAGCGGTGTGCTGGTATACATTAGTTTGTACTTACCAGCCTCCACTCCTCTGCTAATCCGGCGAGGATCTCCGGATGTATTACGACTCGCACCTTCTCCTCCCACGCTTTGAAGGTCTTAAAGAGCACGGGATTCCCTCCGCCAGTGACGGCAGCCAGCTCTCTGTTTTTGCCCTCCTTCTTCTTGACCAGGCTCTTTACGTCATTCCAACGTTTGTTTATTTCACCTCTGTTCCTGGGCAGGGTCCCGACTGCATTGACCTGGTCTACGGTCCGGTTCCACATTCTGTTTCTGGTGGCTAGTGGTGTGTGCTGGACCATGTTCCCATAGATTTGTGGGTACACCTTGATGATCTCGTCGACCATGACCGTCAGCTCAATGGGCGTGTACTTGGGCATTCTTTGTGGTGCCATGGTGTTTGTGGTGCTGGTGCGGTGTGTGTTGTGTAATGTGCAGGGGGTTTGTGGTGCCGGTGTTTGGTGGTGGTGGTGGTGGTGGTGGTTGTGATGTGTGCGTTTCTGTGGTGTGCTGCTGTCCTTGCAGTGTCACTGTGTCCTCTCCTCTCCTCTCTAGTTTGCAATGTAGCAAGGGGTTGTGGTCTGTGGGAGTGCTGCTTTTGTACTCACCTATGTGGGTGTGTCCTCATGGTCTGTTGTTTTCAGGTGTGTTGTGTCTGGGGTTCTGGCCTTTGTATTTTTTGTTTGTCCGGGGGTGTTTTCGGGATGTGTACTGTGCTTGTGTATTTGTGCGTGCCTTGCTGTGTGGACTTGTTGGCCATGTTGTGTGCTATTGGTTTTGTGTGCGGATGGTTTCTGTGCAGGTACGTTGGCGCCATGGCTTCTGCCGTGTCGATTCTCATCGGCGTTGTTTGCGCTGGCGGGCGGTATATTTGTGCGTTTTCCGCGCTCATGTCGGTGCGATCGTAATTTCACGTGCGGTGTGTCGGCCGTGAGGCGGGCGGTTTTGTGTTGTCGTGCGTGTTTCCGTCCGTAGCGGGCGGTTTGACTCCGACTCGGACGTTGGCGGGCGGTATTTTGTGTGATTTTTCCGCCGATGGCGGTTTTCGGTTTGTGTAATCGTAATGGCGTGGTCGGTGTTCAGGCGGTGTGTGCGGGCGGATTTTTGCCGCTTCCATGCCTGGCGGATTTATTTACGCCGGGTATCGTAATGGGCCCCAAAGAGTGGAATTCGTCAGACTTCCAATGCCACTGAACAAAAGCAGATTGAGAGATTGAGAGGACCCTTATTCAAGAAGGAAAAAGGAAGGAGAAAAAGGGTGGATCAGTGCCTGTACTGTAGTAGCACCAGAAATTTCACAAAAGAATGTCCAGTCAAACCAAAGGCATCTAGGGTAGCACCAAGTGTTGCAAGGATTGAGCTCTGAGCAATTGAAAAATAGCAAGCTCATCAAAGAAGGAGGTCAATCTGGTGAATAGTCCCTTTACCACAGTCTCTGAAACCTTGGCAAATAATATCGGAACCACTAAACAACGTCTAACTCTTCTGGCCACTATATATCTGTGAACCCAATACCAAATTTTAGTCCATTTCTTCATGGACTCAGGGGTCATGGGACATTTCATGGTGCTAAAGATTGCCAAAAACCTTCGGAGTGCTCACTGTTTCTTAGGGAAATCCTGAGCATGTGTGAGCCGTTGATGCCACAGAGCCTTCAGAGTCCCTAATGGTTTCATGTGACACTGGTCACATAGATGCTCTACTCTTCAGAGTCATCCTAGGATTGCATCTTATGCTTAAATAACCAATAAATGGAATTGAATTCCTGATGAATAATGTTTGACTGTTACCGTACTCGCTATAATTGATTAACAGCATACAGCGGCTCTTCCACTAGCTTGTGCCATCACAGATCTTTCTGAAGTGACTAATTCACTTCCCCTGCAGTTTAGAGAGTTTGTGGATGTATTTGAAAAAAGGCAACACAAAGTTTTACGTCTGGATAGGACATTTCAAAATAAACCTCCAGCACAAGGGTGTTATACCCTGCAGCAGAATGTTTGCTTTGACACAGTGGTTAACTGCTTATTTGGAAGCTTATCTTCTCAAACTCCTTGTAAATGGTTTCATAGGACCTTCACAGTCTCCTGTGTCAGTGCCACTCTTATTTGTGCCAAAAACAGTGGAGTGCTATGGGCATGTATAGACTAGCAAGTCCTGACATAAGTAACCATCAAAAATCAATAACTACTGCATACTTAGATCAGGACAGGGAAGTTACAAATTATAACAAATTGGATTTGTGCATGACATACCACCTTAACAGAGTCTGAAAGGGATCTGATTAAAAGTCTGCATTTCATACACCATTTGGTCTCCATAAATACCATTTTATGCCATTTGAACTCTACAATGCCTCCGTTTTTTTGAATTTTTATAAATAAAGTTGCGAGGGAATTTCTGTACAGTTGTCTGGTAGTTTATAATGATGACATTTTGATATATTCAAAAATGAGAAAGAACACATACAACATGTCAGGATAATTTTACAGAAATGGTGAGAGACCTGTATGTCAAAATTGAGATATGCATGTTACTTGTGACCACAGTTGTGTTCCTTGGTTTCTACATCTCCCTTTCATGGATTAAAATGGAATCCAAGGACATTTTAAAAGCTCCCCTCTCACCTGTGCCAAGGGCATACAGTGCTTTCTTGGTTTTATGAATTTGTACTGCAAATTCATCTCACATTTCTTAGAATTAGTTACATCAATCATTTGTTTATTGAGGAAAGAAGTTAAGTTATGGTGGGCCTCAGAGGCAAATAATGTCTATAGTGAGTTAAAAAAGAGTTTCACAATCATTCTTTATTATGTCCTCCAGACCCATCCTTACCATTTATTGTTGAGGCCAATGTTTTTCAACTGGCCATAGAAGGTGTTCTTTCTCAGAGGGCCTCAGCCTTGGGACAGATCCATCCAGAGCCATTCTTTTCAAGGAACTATTGCCAGCAAAGCAAAATTAAACAAGTGCAGACTGGAAGTTCTGAGCTTTTATAGCCACCATCTAGGAATGAAGGCAGTGTATGGTAGGAGTTCATAATACCATGCCAATCTGCACTGATCACATGAATCTTCAATTCCTTTTTCTGCTCAACCACTTTCATCCCAAGAGCTCCTCTTGATGTTATTTTTCAATTAATATGATTTTGTACTAATCTTTCAATCTGGTTCCAAAACAATGAAGCACATGCTTTACCTTGACTGGATCAAGGTGCAGATGATGAAAGAAATTAGCTACTACTCTCCATCTTGCAGAAATATTCAGTTATTGAGTCAACTAATTCAGATATGTTTTTGACACAAATTCTGCAAAAAACGGCAGTCTCAATACTGAGATATGGCTAAAAGACAAGACACGCACCATCACCAGTGACTTCCTTTTTAAAGACCAGCCCTTGTTCATTTCCATCAGACAGTCGAAGAAAAAAGTGTTGGCTTGGTGTGACTTGTCAACTTTTTTCACTACAACATCAGGCTGTCAAGACCCTACGTCTAATTTAGAAATGGATCTGATGAAAATATAGGACTAGGGATGTGTATTAATGTATCTAAAATAGCTCCATTTGTGTTCAGAGCAAGGCCTCTTGAACCTGTCCTGCATGCCTTCTGCAACCAATCCCTATCTCACCCACTCAATGACATACTGTAGCCATGGATTCTGTTGCCAAAGAATGGAATGATAACTTTGCTGCTTGTTGTTGTCCATCTCGGAGAATTGGGTGGAAGTGTTGAATCTAGCTGAGTTTGCATATAACAATTCAATACATGCTTCCACTGGGGTTTCACCTTTCTTTTAGTCAACTGTATTGCATCCAAGGACGTTACCTTTAGAGACCACTTCTAGACCTTTCAAGGTGGTAGAAGAACATCACGCCCACTTCTGTAAATATTGAGGGAAGTACAGCAACATTTTGTGAAAGTACAGGAGATATACAAGGACCAGATTAATAAAGATTGCTGATCAGAGCCATCATTCCAAATAGGAAGACTTGCTTGGCTTTCTACTAAAAATCTGAAACTCAAAGGACCATGAAATCGTTTGCATTTGTTCATATGTCCTTTTTCTTCACACAGATTATAAATACAGTAGCTAGGGATTAAGTCTTTCCCCAAACCCTGCCAATCCACCCAATCTTCCATGTGTACCTTCTGAAACGATGCAATGAAAACAGCAAGAAATAACCTTCACCACCGTCTTTGCAGGTGGAAGTACATTAGAGTACAAAGTAAAAGGCATTCTGGACTCAAAAAGAAGTTTAGGCAAATTGTTCTACTTAATTGACTGATAAAGTTATTGCCCTGAGGAGCAATTATTAGAGCAAGTAGGAAAGCTTTATGCTCCACAGCTGCTCTGCTCCTTTCATGCTCATAATCCTTCTAAACCACAACCTGTGGGAAGGCCTTTGTGGATTGTGCTGTTATGAGTACGTATGCCTTGTGTTGAACCTGAGCCCTACATCTGTATTACCCTCCAGATATCTAAACACATCACTGGCGCTCCTACTCAGTGAACAAGCAGTGCCTGTTTCAACCTCTGACCTTCACACAGTCTACAACCTACAGGATGCCCTGTGACAGTAAGGGACACATTTGATATGACCCCCTTCCTCACATATTCTGAAGCAAAAGAATACCCGCAATATGGCAGTGTGATATTTACGAGTCCCTTAGATTCATGTAGTTAAAAAAATGGCAGAATGAGCTAGCTGACCTGGGGATTACAGTTTTTGTACATGGAATATAGGGCCTCATGTGCAATGGGTTGTAGCATTTTCAAACCCTCTGATTTGGTAAATCAGAGAATTTGCAGGTGCCACAACCCACTTTCACATGTCCAAAACCAATTTAATGATTTGGGAAAGGTTTTCTGAATTGTTAACTGGGTTTAGGATACCATTAGGAATTGCTATTTAGAAGGGGTGTGTTCAAAGGCAGGTTTCTGGGTGGCAGATGTATGACCCTGTCCAAGGAGGTACCACAATTTTAGTCAGGGTAACTCATAACACACCCTAAATTATCCTCTGGTACCTTGGCACAGAGAAGTCAGGCTTAACTTAGAAAGCAACGTGTACAGTATTTGTGCAACACTTCATACAGTAACATAGTCATAACTTCACAAAAAGACTCCACACCAGGTTAGGAAAATAGATCTTCATTTTATAAATAAAATAAGACTAAAATGACAACAATCAAACAAGTAGAAGTAGAGATATGATTTTTAAAAGAATTAAAGTAATAGTGTTTGAAGCAACAAGTGATTAAATGTGATATCTGGTTGCGCAGGACCACGGCAAAGTCAAAAGTTCAGGCAGACTGCAATGGAGCGCTGACCAGATACACGGACCCACTTGGGCCCACTGAAACAAAGTACCTTGATCCAGAATGCACCGTCGACGACAAAGATGCGAGATGCAGCCAGAGCAATGTGTCGGTGTCGAGCCATGCAGTGGACAAGATGCGTTGATGTTCTCCACACAACCGCGGTAATCTATTGGCTCCAAGTGCGACACGCTGGTTCCGAATGCGATGCCCGGCTGCTGCTCCCACAGTAGGCGATGCATCGATTTCTAAGGTGATGCGCTGTTCCCAAAGGCAATGCGCAGGGTCCGCTCCATGCAAAGACGAGGATGTACTGGTTCTGACTCATGCAAAGGTGATGATGCACCAGTTACAATGAGGATGCATGGGTTCTGGTTGAAGAAGCAGTTTATACCCACTTCCAAGGGCCCAGGACTAGGTTGGTACCACTTGGCAGGGCAAGACTTGCAGCAAGCAAAGTCCAAGAGCTGTAGCAGGATGAGTTGATGTCTTTGACATCCCTAAGTCTTAGAACAGGAGGCAAGCCAGCAAGCCCTTGGAGTCACTTTGGGTTCAAGTGATGCCGGTCCAGTTCTTCTCACTCAGGCAGGAGAACAGCAAGCATCAGGGCAGCTCAGCAAGGCAAGAATCCTGCAAAGCAGCAGTTCAGCAGAGTGGCAGTCCTTTCAGCAGCACAGCAGTTCTTCTTCCTGGAAGAGTCTTCACAGGTCCAGAAGTGTACTAAAGTAATGGTGTCAGAGGTCCAGTACTAATACCCAGTTGTGTCTTTGAAGTGGGGCAGACTTCAAAGACAGGCCTTTGAAGTGCATTTCGGTCATCCCTTCCTGCCCTGGCTCCAGACTCACTACAGGTGGGTAACCAGCCCTTTGTGTGGGGCCAGTACACAGACTATTCAGGTGTAAGTGTGATGCCCTCCCTCCCATTCTGCCCAGGATGGCCCATCAGGAAGTGGAAGGGCCATCAGTCACACCTAAGCACCCTTTGTGTGTGGCTGTCTAGAGGGAATGCACAAAGCCCAGCTATCACCCACCCCAGATGTGCATTCAGAGATGGCAGAAGGCACCAAATGGCTAAAGTAAGAAAATGCCAGCTTTCCAAAAGCGGCATTTTCAGAATTGCACTTTAAAGTACGACTTCACCATAAGTTGTGATTTTAAATTGTACTTCCAGAGACACCAGACTTGGAGGTCTCATCTCTTCCCCATTGTAAATTACACTTATAAGATGTAATAAGGTAATCCCAATGTTATCCTAAGGGAGAGATAGGCCTTGCTGTAGTGAAAAACAAAACTGGGAGTTTTTCATTACCAAGACATGTAAAACTTAAATTTACATGTCCTGCCTTTAAAATACATTGTACTCTGCCCTGTTGGTCATACAGAGCCTACCTTAGGGGTGACTTATATGTATAAAAAAGGAAGGTTTATGCCTGGCAAGAGGTTTAACTTGCCAGGTCCACATGGCAGATTAAAACTGCACACACATTCTCTGCAATGGCAGGCTTGAGACATGGTTAAAAGGCTACATAAGTGGGTGGCCCGATCGGTGCTGCAGGCCCACTAGTGGCATTTAATTTACAGGACTTGGTCACACGTAGTGCCAACTTACTAAGGACTTATAAGTAAATTAAATATGCCAATTGGGTATAAGCCAATCCTACCATGTTTAGAGGGGAGAACACATGGGGCCTGATTCACAGAACTAACTTACGTCAAAATCCTAAACTTACAACAATTTTGGTATTCACAGAATGAACTTACACATTTGGGTATTCACAGAATGAACTTACACATTTGGGTATTCACAGAATGAACTTACAACAATTTTAGTATTCACAGAATGAACTTACACATTTGGGTATTCACAGAATGAATTTACAACAATTTTGGTATTCACAGAATTAACTTACTCATTTTGGTATTCACAGGAGGTACTTACTCATCAATGAGTAAGTGCCTTCTGTGAATACCAAAATGTGTAAGTTACACAAAATGTGTAAGTTACACAAAATGTGTAAGTTACACAAAATGAGTAAGTTACACAAAATGTGTAAGTGTCTTCTGTGAATACCAAAATGAGTAAGTTTATTCTGTGAATACCAAAATGAGTAAGTTCATTCTGTGAATACCAAAATGGTAGTAAGTTTAGGATTTTGTCGTAAGTTAGTTCTGTGAATCGGGCCCATGTACTTTAGTACTGGTTAAAAGTGGTAAAATGCTCAGAGTCCTGAAGCCAACAAAAACAAGGTCAGAAAAAGAGGAGGAGGGCAAAGGTTTGGGATGACCCTTCAGAAAAGGCCATTTTCCAACAGCGCGTGCTAAGGAGTCCCTTCCAAATACCGATTCCATGTGGTATGTATTAATGTTTTGCAACTGAAATCTGATTGAAAAACATTAATATATTACCACCAACTCAAATGAGGAGGTAAGCTATTCTTAAATGGGAAGGTGTCTCACAAGTGACACCTTCCCCTTTTCATTTTTTAAGCATCCAGATTATCTTTAGGGACGATGGCCCACATTTAAAAAGCCATAGATTGCTTTATTAAAAAGCAATCACAGACATGGTGGTCTGCTGATCCCACCAGACCACAATCCCTGTGATGGTGGTCAATTGTAGTGGGTCGCAATTTACGACCTACCTCTTGCATATTGATGAGGTAGGTCGAATTGTGTCCCACTACAATTCGTTGTTTTGAGAACTGACCTATTAGTTTGATATGTCGATTTGCAAAATACAAATTAATTCAGTAGATTCAGTGCGCAAATTGCGACCACTTTATCAAATCCATTTTAGTACATTCCAAATTAGAAAATGCGAATTGCTAATCATTGTTAGTCGTAATTTACTATTTCTTATTTGGAGCCCATGGAGTTCTTGATCTTACATGTACACATTAGGGCCCAGAAGTCACACAACTCAACACCGCAAGTAAAGTTAGTGATCTGTGTTGCAGGAAAGTAACAGAGCAGAACAGCACCATATCTACTGACACGTGCCACTGTTTAGCTTTCTCCCAGTGCTGGTGCTCTTTAGGTAGACATGCACCAGTGCAAACACCCTGTGCCATAGTGCAAGGGTGCCTGTGTTGTCTGATGCATGGACTTTGTACTGCAAGGAGTCCCTTTCATCACAATACCTATGCCTTAATTCTTTTCCTACTTTAAATGTGTGCTGTACAATGTAGCAAACACACATGCAAAGTGGGAAAAACAAGGAGAATTGAAAACGTATCTCCTTGTTGAGCCTTCCTCGAGGAGGTGTATGATTTTGGAGCAAATCACTATCTACAAATCTTTGTAGATAGGGATTTGTGACAAAACCTATGGTTGGTTGCATGGGAACTCCCATGCACCACTCATGGAACGCCCACTTGATGCAAAGTAATGCGAGTCAGTGCATTGTGCAAGTTTGGGTTACTTTGGGTTACTATCCAACACAAGTCCCAATTTGAGTTATATAGTAAACCCCACCAGAATACTTTGGTCGGGTTTGTGTTAGAAAAGTAACGCAAATCCAACACAAAGCATTTGTAAATCTGGGCCCTTGTGTTGAACATTTTAGGATGACACAGTGAACACTGGTTCATCGAAAAATCTCAATACCCGGATAGGATCCATAATTTGATAAAATAGTGCATATTATGGAGTATCTAGTTCAAACAGTATATTGACATCATATGCTATGCCTGCAGCATATGCTATGCCTACAGAAATGTACTGATCTCATTCACGTACCCATGCTAGCATTTCTGAGAATGGACAATGGACATCAAGCGGGAGAGGGGTGGCATAAATGCCTTGGCCAATTCTGCCCCTCTTCTGTTCAGCTATTCCAGGTTCAATTGTTCAGTATAGAACAACATGTGTGACTATGATATAATTGATTCCTGAAAAAATATCCTATGGGTCTTTACAGCACTATGCTAATTTATTCCCCAAAAACCTGACCTTTAGCCCTCAATATTGCTGACTAGTGAACTAACTAGAAACTGTTACTCTTCTGACCTAATAACACTGGTTTCAGCCAGAGGGCTCAAAATTGGAACCGAGCAATGTGCATTGAATCTGACATTGTGGAAAAATTCACCACACGTTGATGGGATAGATGTAAGGACAGTGCATGCTTTCTGTGCTGTTTGCAGTGACCATGAGTGTGATTGACAATTTCTACAAAATTTGCATGACAGCATATTGAATTGCTGTGTTATGTACCAACCTAAGATGGCATGGTGGACAAAAAATGATGGAATGGGATGCAGCCTCTTGCAATCACCAGTGGCTCAGATTACCTAAAGCATTCCATCCATCACTTTGTTTTTTGATGCCCTAAGTGTGACGAGTATGCCCAGACGTGGGTCCCATGCTCACTGTACCACTGCAACAAAGCTATGCCTGGTTGATAAGCTCTAATAAGGGTGAAACTGGTCCTGGGTTGTTGTGTTCTGATTCAAGGAGGACCAGGCCTGGCAGCTCAGGCTGAACTGTTCTCTTTGGAGCAGGGTCAAGAGTGATTTGCAAATGACTAGTTCCAAACTGAGTTGGCATGGTATGTGAAAAATGATGTATTGTGATGCGGCCCAAGAAATCGCCCGGGCCTGAAATTAATTCAGGCATTTCATCCATCACTTTGTTTTATGTTGGGTTATGTTCTATAGCAATGAATACTGATGCCATTATTCAACTCTATGTGTGCACATTCTCTCACAGGTCAAAAGGATCATATTGGGCTGCACCAAGAGGTAAGGTGTTTCCACTTAATGTCCCAGACCCACCGGGGCCAAAAGAGTGGGAAAAAACATATTGACTTGAACTAGAGGATCTGCATTACAGAATCCTGTAAGTATATTTCTTTAACCAAGTGAGTGGAGAGTGATAAATGAAGTTCACCAAGTAAATTCCAATCCCTACACATTATTAACTTTATTTCTTTGTCCTGGCACATCTCCAAATTATGCTTCAGGAAAGTAAATAATCCTTATTTCTGATCAACAGAACTAATTTAAATCATTAGTACTATTTCTCTGACTGCTTGTATAATTTGCAGTTTTACATCACACTGGCATATCTCAAATTTTTCTACAAAATCTAACATTTAGTACTCAACCTGATATCTAAACATGATATCCTTCAAATGTTTGACATGACAATTGGTGTTAGATTTAGCACATTTTTTTCCTCGAGAATTAGGATTTTAAATGCTCATTTTCTATTCATGCATATTACTTAGTAGTAGTAAATTCTTCTACTCAAAAAAACTCAAAATTCCATTTTCACATGAGGGAAATCTCAGAAAACAAGCATTCACCAATGGTTGTTCCAGTTATAAACAAAGGTCTTCAGGAGAGCCTTCTTGCTTAGTAATGTGGCATTTATGATATATAACAAACATCAATTTAATGCCTTTATCACCAAAGACTTTCAAAGTCTCACCCCCAATATCCACAACATTCTCTGGCATCCTCAGCCCCCACCATCAACCCCATTCCTATCTGTTACCATCAAAATTACATTGATTCCCCTCTCTCCTTTATCTTCAACAACATTCACTCTTCCGCCCTTGAACACTCTGGTATAATGTCCCTTTTTCCACATTTCTTACATAGTACATTCCTGGCATAAGAAATCAAACTGTTAGAAATGTGTGATGTACTACCACATCTGCAACATTTCACCTCCTTATCATCCAATTTAATCTCAGAACAATTGTTACCAGTTTTGTGACTTTTGTTAGTCACATCACTGCTTTTCCCTGACACCTCCTTTGTTGCATCAACTACAGCTACGTGCTCTTCCACTCATGTTTCACGGATCTCTCGACCCAGCTGGAAGCATTCTCCACAGCTTCCACCACAGCTAACGCCTTTTTGAGATCTTTGTCTTTGGCCAATAGTTTCTCTTGCACAATTCCATTATTGGTGCACCTCACAAATTGGTTTCTGATCAATGAATCAGTTAATTCTCCAAAATTGCATGTGCAAGATAGTGTTCTCAACAATAATATATAGTTCTCTACTTTTTCTGCCTTGCCCTCCACTCTCGAAAAGAACTTGTGCCTTTCTAAGACAATGTTTATCCTGCTACCAAAGTGTTTTTCTAGCATCATCATCAACATTTCATATTGCTCTCTAGGCTCCCCATCTTCTGCACCTAATGGCAATTCTTCCAATTGTTTGTATATTATCCTCCCTCCGAACCAAGATTGTGGATTAGTACTTCTTGTTTCCTAGCTGACGAAAATTGTTCTCCACCCATGTCTATCAAATAGGAATCGAATACTTTCTTCCATTGTTTCCATAAAAGTAGTTGTTCATCTTTCTCAGATAAGAATGCTGGAGGCTGAGACATACTGGAGCTTGTCATGACTGCCTAGATCATGTAAAAGTGGTTCACTGTGAACCTTTAATGCCTCACCGAGCTGAATGCTCCCTTGTGTATTGCAAACATGTCTCCAGATCAGAGTTGAATCCTGTCAAGTAGTTACTGGTGATAAAAGTAAAGTAGCATACAATGTTCACTGATAGATAAAACCTCTGGCCTCACAGGAGATAGCTGTATGTTTTACTGAACACGTGTCCAGATTACATTCTTCACACACTGTTCCTAATGTTTTCGATTGTATTTTGTTTCCTGTATGTCAGAAAATGCACTGATGTCTAGTTTGCCCAATCCAAGATTGCCTTGGCGTGCATATAACATCATACGCATGCCACGTACGTTGCACGCTGAGAAAGTACTGATAACGGTAAACTGGAAGGCAGCAGGTCACACAGGGCATTTCACACTGAGGAAACACTGATGACGGTACAATGGAAGGCAGCAAGTCACGCAAGAATGCCAACTGAGGGCTTGAGGAGAGGTGAGGCAGTTAATTTCAATGAACTTGCGGGGAATGTTAACAGGCACCAAACATAGCCGATAATGCCATTAAGGCTGAGAAAGTAATTTTTCATAACAAAATCACCAACAGAATTGGGCGCTGTCTTGCCACTTCAGAGATTTACCTAATTTAGGACCACATGTAGAAACCTTTTTGCCAGTTGCGAATCGGTCCGTTTGTGAACTCAAAAGACTTTATGGCATGTACAAAGCCCAAATAGCGATTTGATAACTTGTTACTGAATCGCAATTTGGGTTTTCATCTACGTTATACGGAAGGGGCATGTTGAGGGCGTCCTTCCTAATACCGAATTCAAATGGCATGTATGAATGTTTTGCAACTGTAATGTGATCACAAAACATTTGCAATTTACCGTCATTTGGAAAATGGTGGTAACCCATTCGCAAATGGGAAGGTGTCCCCATTGAGAATGGTTGGCAAAATATTTTTAAGAGCAGGCACTGGTCCCATTAAACTTTTCAGTTTATTTTTTTAAATGCATCCTGTTTTCCTTTACAGAAAATGGGCTGCATTTAAAAAACTAAAGATTGCTTTATTGAAAAAGTAGTCACATACATAGTGGTCTGCTGACCCCAGCATGCCACCATTCTAGTGATTCTAGCAATTCCCAATGGGTTACAAACAGAGACCTACCTCATTAATATTCATGAGGTAGGTCTATTTCCGACCCACTGGGAATCTCAAATGAAATTTAAAAGAGTTTCATACATTTGAAATAGCGATTTCCTAAATGCGATTTGCAGGAAATCGTAACTAGGAACTCGCTATTTCAATGTTTCATACATGTGGCTCCAAGTCTCGTGCTGTCAGCATCCGTTTTCATCACTGCCTTTCTCGCTCCCCCAAAAAATTGTATTTTGATGAGCAATAATAAGAGCTTCTCCCTGTAGGCTCGTCCTACAAAGAAAATCCATTCTAGTCCATGTCTGCTTGGTTGCTGGTAAATAGCCACCGTTGTCGAAATTAAACTCTTTGCTTAATTCAATTTTTTCATTCCTGGTTGATGGTCCCACCTGTAACAGGCACGCTCGTCGCCAAATTTTGTAGTGGAGTACAGTGGAAATGAACACACTGTCCATAGTCCATCAGTGGATTTATTTAGGTACACCAAGAACAGTGGGAGCACACTATCATCAATAAAGAGACCAGATGCAGTCTGATTTTAATGCTAGATTCTACACGCTGATGTCATACATTCTAGATGCCACTGCAGTGGCCAGGCACAAGGCTGACCAGTACCAAATGAAACCTACACCATATCAGATACTCATGGAAATTTGGTTAGGGGATGACATGAAGTTCGCCAGTTTCAGTCTCCGGGGATGACTTGGTAAAAGGAGGTACACCATGCCGGCACTGACCTCCTTATGCAAAAAGCAAGCAGTTGATTGGTCAGCATAGAGTATGAGATGGTTTCAGATGCTACTGATAAATCAAGTAAAATCAGGGTACACACTCCATTTTGATCTTTGATCTGTCTGCGGTGCTTAACCACTTTGGTAAGTACCATTTCTATACTGAAACCTTTACGGAAGCCAGATTGATCTGCATATAAGCAACATCATTTGGATCTAGCAAGGGTTTCTTCAGTAGTGAGGTGACCATGGCCTCCTTCCACTAATCAGGCACACAGCCAGAAGCAAGTGATAAGCTGCACAGTTCTGCCATGGATGGAGCAACGGCTGATGCAACTCTTTTCAGCTGCCTAATAGGGGCTGTATCCAAAGGCAAGCCTAAAGGTATGGGCAGCAAATCTGCCTCCACTTCCCCTTCTGTCGCAAGAGTAAAATGTTTCCAAAGAACATTCATACTCCCCACACTAGGAGGAGTGGACTCCTTAACCTCAGCCTGATGTTTACCCACCAGTTTAGTTATTTTTGTGAGCTCTTGGGAAGGTGTAAATTACTTACCCTCACCCGAATGTTGCACACAGGTTGTAAAAACAATAAACACTTCCCTGGTAGGGTTTAATGAATTTAGAATTGTGATCTACAAAACATTAGCATTTACCACCTTTACCCAGCTATAGCGAGCCTGTAACGTAGCTTTATAGCATGTTATGCCTCCCCAGAGCCTTTTTTTCCATTTGCTCTCTAACCTTTGCAATCCTGCTTCAACCCCTTACATTCATGATTAAGCCAAGGCAGAGGGTGACCCCCTCTATTCTGTGCTCTAACTTCTAACGGCGTGATGAAAGCAATAGACTTAAGAATCAACTTGTCCATCATCCATGTGCTCTCAGCTGGATTGATTTTACCAAATTGCGGCCAAGTGTTTGTCAACATGGCTGCCCATTGGGAGTCATTTATTTAATTAAAACAACTACTTGGACTCTGTTGTTTTTGGGGCTGCACTAATGAGGTCCAACCTCCCCTACCTCAAAGGTTATGAGAGAATGGTCCATCCAAGGCAAGAAAAAGAAACTTTAAGGGCTTTGCACGATGGAAGGCTAAGAATGATATCTAAGGTGTGCCCTGCTGAGTGGGTGGAGCCGGTCTTTCACACCTCTAAATTAAGTGCTTCACTGAATCATCTTAGTAGGGTGCATCTTTCTTCTCCACATCCAAATAAATGATAAAATCTTACAAAATAATGATCTTGTTGAAGTCAAATATAAATACTGAAAGTGTCCCGAATAAATCAGAAATATTTTCTGCAGTCATCCCATGTGGACTGTACACAAGAATGCACTTCAGTACTGTATTGGGAGAGGATCTGATATTGAGCAATAGCCTCAGCCACGAGGATGCAATCCATATTGACTTCTGACACCCCAAAAATGATCCTACTAATGCACGCCACTCGCCACCCTTTTACCCACTCTGTCTTTATGTATTTTCTGATAGCCATCAGGCACAGCCTTAGCAATATTGGGCACTGAACCTTCCCTGAGCCAGGTTTCAGTAACAAACACACAATACAGCTGACTTTCAACAATTAAATCATGGATTTCCTGATAGAGCATGCTAAGGGAATGAGCATTAAGTAAGGCACATCTAATAACCTATGGTTGCTTACCCGGGTTACTTGGTTTAGTTACAGAGGCCGTTTCCCTTTGGGATGAGTTTGTTAATAACATGGGAGAAAGTGTTAGCACTTTTCTAAAATCAGGAGACAGGGAGCAACAGGGAGGGGCATACCTTAATGCCAGGATCTCCTTTCTTCTAGGATCAAAGGCAAAATCAACAGTTTCTCTGGGCCTAGGCCCCATTGACGTGGAGATAGACGTGCAGCGCTGTCTTTATATATTGGACCTGGGTCATGAACTAGCCTGCCCAAGGGAGAATGTGAACTGCTTCTGCTAAAATGGCGGTCAATATTGAGTGTCCCTCAAACCTCTCCTGGTATCACAGAACACTACTCATGCCCTCAATTACACTCTACAAACAGCAAGCAAGAACCAGAGAGAGATGAAGAGCAAAACAGAAAATTGTATATAATTAGTAACACAATGATAAAAAGCAATTGACACCCTATTTCATCACTTTCAAAAGATAGATTTTAAAACAAGTTAAAACGCTATTTCATCATTTTTTAAGCAGACATCCAAGTTAACAATACACAAGACAAAGCCCCCTCTCTTAGCAATTTTCAGGGACTACCAGTTTCATATTGAAGTAAATAGTTGATTAAACTGATATATCACTAAGGTACATTTATTTATTAGTAGTTTTTATTTAATGCTAAACTAGCCAATATTGGTGCGCTTTAAATACAACTAAGCAAATACTACATATAACTTACATTCATGAGAGAGATGGAAAAGAGGAAATTAGAATAATGTTAGTTAGAGAGATACATTTTGAAGAGGTGGGTATTTAGTTCCTTACGGAAGAGTAGGAGTTTCTGTCTCAGTCTAATGCAACCAGGGACAGAGTTCAAATGCCTAGAGGGTAGGAAGGAAAAATCTGTTTGGATATATTTTTGCTTTTGGAATATTGAAATTTCAAGAATTAGTTGGCTTTTTCCTGGTGTTTCTGCAGCCCCAGGTGAGTTGAAGTTTGTCTTTCACATATGAAGATTGACCGGTATGTAATGCTTTATGGGTTAAGCATGCAATCTTGAGGTTAAAACTCGCTTCCAGGGGGAGTCAATGGAGGGGTCTTAGAAAGGATGTGATGTGGTCTGATATTCTGGCTCCCATGACTAGATGAGCAGCTGCATGCACACTGATGTTAGGGGCACCAGAGTGGATTTAGGAAGGCATACCAAGACCATATTGAATGTGTACAAATTGCTGAAGACTAGGGCCGGCACTGTTGATCTGAAGTCTGAATGAGAAATGCACTGCTTTAGTTTCCTGAGAAGGTGGAGTTGAAAATTGCAGCAGCTTGTCAATTTAGCGAAGTGGTTTGGTACGTTGCAATGTCCATGAGAAATCCCTTGAGTTGATGGGAGGGACCAATTTGGGGGTTAACCCTAGAGGATAAAGAGACTCTAGCCAATTATGTTTTTGGGGTGGAGAGTCATTGGCGCAAGAACCACAAATTCATTTTTAGCTAAGTTCAGTTTCAGAGAGTCAAAGGACATCCAGTTGGTTCGCTTTCGAGGAAGATCTACCAATTGGTTATGCTGGCTGGAATGGAGAACCTAAGGTAGAGTTGCATGTTTTCAGCATATTGATGTGCACGGATGTTGTTGTCTCAAGATTTTGTGGCTAGGGGTTCTACAAATATGTTAAAGAGGTACAGTGAGATGACAGAACCTTGGGGAATGCCAGCTTTTAACTGGGATGATGGGTGATGCAAATGAGTTTACTTTACAAGCTGTGATTGCGAAACATATAAACCAATTCAGACTGTACCTTTGAATCCCATTCGCATAGATAAGGCTGCATAAAAGGGACTGGTAGTCAAGGGTGTTGAAAGCTGATGAAGATCCAATAATAGCAGTCACTCATCCCATTCATCTATGATTGTTAGTGCATCATCTAGTCATCTAGTGGCAGGATGAAAGTAGAGGAGTAAGAGTATGTCATTATGTGAAAGAGTATTAAATGGGATCGGGTGTGCCTGTTGTCATCCAAAATGGTTGGCTAGCAAATAAAAGGTTTAGAATTGAGATGTGGAGGAAACGGATTTAGACAGGAGTAGATTGTAGGAGCATATAAAGAGGAGGAACAGGAAAGGGAGGTGTCAGAATGGGAATATCCCCTGTGGTCCACAGATGTGTTCTCCTGCCCGAAGTGCACAACTGTGTTCATATTTAGAATCCTGATGTCGTTTTTTTACCCTGGCGCCATGCTAATCTACGCATGTGTACTAAGGTCTCTGCCTGCCCCTGACTATGAGAGGTCTTGGAACTGTTGAGTGACCTGGAGGGACACACCACATATGCCATCGCTATTGACAGAAGGCTACTACCCATGTCATGGGTTTAGAAGACAGAGTGGTGGTGAGAGCATACCATGGTTAGAAGATGCAATACTGAGACCCAACCTTTTTTTCTGGGTTATTCGAGTTTGAGACCTACTGGCCCACCTGAGTGAAGTTCTGTGTAAAGGTCAGCTTCTATCCGTTTGCCCAGAAGCTTGAGCTGATATTTTGAGTGTGTGTAGCCAGTGTAGCACATGCATGGTGTGTGAAGGAGCCAGTGTATGGATGCCAATGTATGTGAAGGGAGTGGAGACAGGATCCTGTAGATATTCTAGCAGACCTTTTGTTTAGCAAGGAGCTGCTGATTAGGCTCCCTATGAACTGTCATTTTTGAATTATAGGAGTGAGGGGTTGAATTGAAGACTGTTGTGAAAAGTGACGACGTCTCTAGGTGAGTCCTGCCCTTTTGTCTTTCCCTGATTACTTCTTCAGCTAGACTGATGACAGCAAGATGCAGAAACCTCACACTCTCTTTTGCCTCTGTTGTGGGTGCTCCTGGAAAGAGAGAGTCCCAGTGCTATCTGCTGTGTGAAAGCTCACTCTGCTCAAGGAAGGACATTTAAAGGAAGAACTGCTGCAAATAAGTTCTACAGTTTTAGATAGAGGATCAAAGATCCCCTGTCTGGAAGTTGTCTATAAATGGTAGTGCCAAACCCTCTCACTTTGTTCCAGTTCCAACTTCTCCATGACCAAGGAAGGTAGTGCCCTACAGAGTAGTTAGAGAATCGCTGTGCAGCCAGGGCTGTTGTATGTCTAACAGCCAGTCTTCCAGAGGTGAGGGAACATCACCTATAGCCTGAATTTACTGCTTAAGGAGATGTGTGGCCTGCCCTGAAGCCGCCTAGAATCCTGCCTGCAGAGAAACGGAAGGAGACTACCTTGCTGTGCAGGAGGAGAGACTGTCTTGGGAACAGTGAGCTCCAGCATATCCCAAGTGGCTGTGGGACACGCAGGAAGAAACAAACTTCCTTAGAATAATCCAGAAGGACTATGATGCTTTTGGCCCCCCAGACTCTCTTTCAGCTTCCTGGCAGCAACCACAAAATATCGATCATATGATTGCTGAAGGCCCTGTCAGGGCTACAATTGCTTGGCAATTGAAGGCACAGTCAGGGTTGCAACTGCCAAATTTTTGAAAGGCAAAGCAGGGCTGGACCTGACAAATTTCTGATGGGCTGCAACAGCCAAATTGCTGAAGGCATGAGTGGGACTGCAACTGCTGAATTGCTGAACGCGTAGTTGGGACTGTATCTGCAGAACGCTTGGCCCAGGTGTGGCCTACTACTGCCAATTCCAGGATGACCCTTCTGAGACTTACCTACAGTGTATTCCGGACTGTACCACTTCAGGAATCATGATCACCAAGCTACGGGCTGGACCTGTTGTGGCAGTGACCCCAACTATCCAGGCTGGATCCTCTACCAACCTCATGGGATCTGGCAACCATGAGAAAATAGCTATGTGGACACACTGCCGAACATGGCCAGCACCCTTCCAACAGACTGCAACAGAGATATGATAGTTCCCTGTGGCTTTCCACAAGTGCACAGGAGTACTTTTCTACATATGAATTGGTAAAACAAACAGACTGTATATATCTTGTGAACTTTGGGTGATTGAAACTGCACTTGAACTGAATTCACACTACTCCTAGTTGCCATTAGAGCCAGGGGAACCCCTACCTGGGGACAGCTCTGGGAGCAGGTGGTGAGGGAGAGTGGTTGGTGTAGCACCGTCAGGAGATAGCAGCTAGAAACACTAATTAAGTATATGACTCTTGGAGCTTGGATTGCATACAACTGTGTGATTAAAGTACTTTCTTTATCCTAAAGACAAAGACTGCCCTTGGCCTTTACTTTACTGATTATCTTGGCTGACTGTTGGGTGCTAGAATAGATCACCCCCACACTATTTCTATGAGAAGCCTGTAACTGCTTGCCCTCACTTCAAGAGAGTTAGGAGTGGAAGGGGTTGTTTTTGGACCAGTTTGCAGAACCAAAGTAGGATGGGACCTGGGGCATCAGTGGCAAATCATCTCAACCTCCACAGCTGTGACCCCTAAATAGGTCTGACAAGGTGGTTGAAATATTGTTGTAGGAGGAAAATGGTTAAGGAGATATGGTAGAGTTTGAGGAATGGAGAGAGCAGTATGAGCAAGGACTATCAGAATATATAAATGAACCATGAACAAAGTGGCTGTGGGAGGAAGGACTGAGCGTAGCTGAAGCTACTAATGAGTTGGTGCGTGGTTGGTGTTCTCAGTCTGCTGTCTCTTCAGTAGTTTCAATACAGCAGTTGTGTTTCTTATTTGGCAAGATATATTTAGTGAGTTCGGTGAGTCAGGAGCGTGTACCATTTTTTGTGTGGAAGAATAATTTGGGAATCAACGTGCCCAAACGTAGGTTCAATGGAGCAGAACATATGTGGGACAGGCAGTGGCTTTGTGAACACCTCGCTTTAGCAGCTAAAGTGGGGGCGATGCTGAGACTATAAACACTGATTATTTATGAGCCTGTTCTGTCTGCATGTCTGCAGACAAAAGCTCTTGAACAAAGTAAGGGAAAACCAAAGCAGCAAGTCATAGTAAAGGAGTCCCAGAAGGTAAAATGCTGAGAAAATATATAGAGAGAGGGCAGGAAGAACAAGTGAAAGGATGGACATATAAAAAGACACTGTGGCAAGAAGGAAGAGTCAAAAGGATGAAAGGATTGATGGATGATAGGGCAGGTCAAAAGATGAAATAATTGATGGATGGATGAGTAAAATAACATTTCCATGGGTGGGTGAAAGAGATAATGACTGGAATGAGGAAAAGGATGGATGGATGGATGGATGGAAACCTAGATGGATTGGTGAAAGGATCATTGGTAGATTGATCTTGATAAAAGGAGGGTAAAATCATGGATAGGTTAAAAATGGATGGATGGTTAAAGAAGGGATGAATGGTTGAAAGTGGGAGTGGAAGGATGGCGACAGGTGGAAGATTAATGATGGAAGGGTGGAAGGATAGGTTGGTTGTTAGAAATTGGGTTGTTGGTTGAGTGGGGTGTTAACATTGTTCAAACAACAGCTACAATGACTGTCAGGCTGAACCACTAAGGTCACTAAATTAACCTTTGCTTAATACTCTGGTAGCTTGGTATAAAAACAGTCAGGCTTAACTAAGAGGCAATGTGTAAAGTATTTATGCAACACTCAAACATTCATAACGTGAAAACACAATGCACAAAAATCCCAATTTAATTTAGAAAAATAGTGTCACTTGTATTAAATAAAATGACACCTAAGCGACAAAAATCCAATACATAGAACCAGATATATGAATTTTTAAAGTTTGAATTAAAAATAGTACGAAAATCCTAAAGCAACTGTGGCTAACTGGTTGCGCTAGACCAAGATCTTGATAAAAGGAGGGTAAAATCATGGATAGGTTAAAAATGGATGATTGGTTAAAGAAGGGATGAATGGTTGAAAGTGTGAGTGGAAGGATGGCGACAGGTGGAAGATTAATGATGGAAGGGTGGAAGGGTAGGTTGGTTGTTAGAAATTGTGTTGTTGGTTGAGTGGGGTGTTAACATTGCTCAAACACCAGCTACAATGACTGTCAGGGTAAACCACTAAGGTCACTAAATTAACCTTTGCTTAATACTCTGGTAGCTTGGTACAAAAACAGTCAGGCTTAACTAAGAGGCAATGTGTAAAGTATTTATGCAACACTCAAACATTCATAACGTGAAAACACAATGCACGAAAAATCCCAATTTAATTTAGAAAAATAGTGTCACTTGTATTAAATAAAATGACACCAAAGCGATAAAAATCCAATACATAGAACCAGATATATGAATTTTTAAAGTTTGAATTAAAAATAGTGAGAAAATCCTAAAGCAACTGTGGCTATCTGGTTGCGCTAGACCAAGTCAAATTCAAAAATAAAGGCCGGCCATGATGGAGTGCTGATCATATACAGGGACCAGGTTTGTCCCAGTGGAAGGTTTACCTTCGGACTTGGAAAATTTTATGGAGAGAAAATGGTCATCAATTAGCCATCAGCAAGGAAACTGCAAGCATGATCCAAAGTGGGGATTGATTTCAGCGGTTTTCTGAGAGTGGGATCCCGGTGCGCTCATCAACAAAGGTGGGAAAGCTCTGACTGGGTGAAGTGCAAAGTCTATGCCCAGGAAGGCCTCAACGTTGATGCTCAGCATTGCTCCAGATGAAACCCTCTACATTCGACTTAGAAATGTTTGTGGCAGTCAGATCTCCTTCAGAGGGAGAAACCAGCGAGCTAAGGCTGACTGGTGACTCACCGTCAATGGCTGCAGCTTCAATAGTGATTACAGTGTCCATCAATTCTATAGAGAGAAAGTTGGCAAAATGTTTCTAAGTCCAATCTCTTCCAGTTTGAGGATAGGAGGAGTACACTCTAACACCAACCACGGGTCCAGGACCTCTGTGGCACCACTTGGGGGTTAGGACTCACTCAAACAGAGGTCAGCAGCAAGGTCCAGAGCAGCTCTAGTTGATACTGGTGAGCTGGGCACTTGCATGGAAAGAGGCATCTGGAAACTTTTTGTGCCCCAGTAGCTCAAACAGGAGTTTAGCCAATTGACCCATGGAATCACCTCTGGGGTCCTAGATTCAAGGCAAGTAGGTCCAGTCTTCCTTCAAGTTTTAGAAAGCAGGGCAGTCCTTATTCTGATTTTCACAGATCCAGGAGTATTCTGATGATGGATCTGAGGGGTCCACTTTTATATCTAGTGTCAGCCTAGAAGAGGAAGGTAAGCCTTTGGCCACCCTAAACCAGTTCTGGTCAGTTCATCTACCCCCACTGGGTTTTGTGTCAGCCTGACTAGAGAGACAAAGGGGAGCAGGCCTAGATGTGAACTTCATCTGCAAGTGACAAGCATTGTTTGAAGGCCAGAAAAGAGCTGGGCACAGCCCACAGGTCATCATATCAAGGGAAGAGTCCCCCTCCTAACCCACAGGGCCAATGGTCTACTCTCTGAGAGCAATAGACATCTTACCACTGGGGAGCCATCCTGGTTCAGGTGTCAGCTGGACACTGGCAAGAAAACCTTTTGGTTTAATGCAGGACAATGACAACTTTCTAAAAGTGTAACTTCAAAAATAGTCATATCAAATCTGACTTGACCATTGAGTTGGATTTCAAATTACTATTAAAATGAGCCTTGAACCATTTTTCTAGCTGATCCCAAACTGAATGTAGCACTCATTAAAGGTAAGAATGTAAACCAATATTAACCTATGGGAGGGCTAGCCTTGCCACTTTGTAAAGCGACTTTGGAGGGTTTTCACTGTCAGGACATGTAAAACATTAAATTTACATGACCTACTTTATACAGACACCCTGCCCTATGGGCATTTAGGTGTAACGTATAAGAATGCGCATAAAACATAAATGTTTTGGCCTGGCAAAGGGTTTGTTTTGCAGGTGAAAGCAGCAGTTTGAAACTGCACACCCAGACTGCAATTGCAGGCCTGGGGACATAATTTACAGTGCTACTTTGGTGGGTGGCACTATGGATGATGCAGCTCATTAGAAGCATTTAATTTTCAGACCCTGGCAACATGTTGTACCATATACTAGGGACTTACAAGTAAATTGAAAATGTGCCAGTTAGGAATATGCCAATTCTAACATGTTTATATCAGCGAGGACAAGCACTTTACCACTTGCTAGCAGGAGCAAAGTGCACAAATGCCTATGGCCAGGAAAACCCGTTTTAGCAAAGGAAGGCATAAATCTGTGAGAATACCATGTAAAACAAGGTCATTTCCAACACTCATGCTCTGATGGGAAGCCTAGTTCTATTTTGACCTGTTAGAGTCCATCTAGTCACAAATTGTAAACCTAGGCATTTAATTACTATTGTTTGTCTGAGCGTGAGTCTGCATACGGGGTGCTTTAACTGCCACTAGTTTATGCCATGAGTACATGACAAGAAGACAGACACTGAATACAAAAGGATGCCTCATGAAAGAGAATGGCCACAAGACAGACTGGAATTAATCTGGAGATGCTCAGGTGCTGCTAGTGCCCAGTGATTAAGGTCTTGGCTGATCATCACCAGGAATGTGCGTTTCCTCTGTGAACATTTAAGAACAAGATCACTTTGCCATGCATGCTTAGCTTTTGTTTGCCCTATTCCATTTTCTGGATACAAATTCTTGAGCATAGGCTGATAATTAGCATCTGTCATCTTGGCATATGATAATAATATGTTTCTTTTTATATGCTCTCTTATGGTATTTACAAATATCTTTAGAATGGTAATGTAAAGAGAAGTAACAATAGAAGAGTGTATAAATGAAAAGGCAATGATTAGTCTATCTCTACTACAAATCTTTCCAGTCAAGTAAACATGCACTTTCTAGTGTCTCTACAGCAAATATTGGGCCCGATTCACAAAGGTAAACTGAGATGAAACTCTAACTTCACGACTTTCGGTATTCACAAAAGACATTTACGATTAGTAAAGTTAGACTTTTGTCTCAGTTAAACTTACGTTTTGGTCTTACGTTTAACTGGGACTAAAACTGAGACAAAAGTCTAACTTAACTACTCGTAAATGACCTTTGTGAATACTGAAAGTCGCAAAGTTAGACTTTCATCTCAGTTTACCTTTGTGAATCGAGCCCTTGGTATTCACAAAGGACATTTACGAGTAGTCAATGCCTTGTGTGAATACCAAAAGTCGTAAGTTAGACTTTCGTCTCACTTTACCTTTGTGAATCGGGCACATTGACTTTGAATCACAATATGGAAGTGCAATGAGCATGTATTGAACAATGGAGTTGTACGAGGCGTTGTTTTTGATTCACAAATCACACAAGAGTGAGCATGTGAAGATTATGTTATACTAAAGATGCTTTAGGTTCACAGTAAGTAGGTATGAGCAAACAATGCCTTTACTCAGAACACATTTACTACAGGTGCATTTCTTGTTGCTTCTTCGTATATCTTTAACATTGTTTTAGATGCTTGGTAGGAAAGATCCCGTTCTTCCTTTAGGTCTGGTGTTGTCCGAGACTTTATTAGGACAATCAATAACAAACAAACAAACAGAGTGAGAGTGGGGTTTTGCTCAGCCCCTGCAGCCACTAGCTTTTTAAGTTAAGCCCTTTCGCCCATTGCCAATGCTTGAATAAAGTGTAATCACATATTGAATTAGCCCAGGGGGATTTCTTTCTCAGCAGCAGTTTCTTTGGCTCTATTGCTCCGCCTATGCGGTGTTTCCAGTGCAGCCAATACAAAATAATGTGAATAAGCACATACAGGAGATGGAAACCGAACACACAATGATACCACATTAATGAGAAAGCCCACAAGAGAGGTTAACATCTTATCTTTAATGCTCAGGGGCTGATCATATTGAAGTGCTTAAGGTCTTCTCTATTGGTGTATTTCCTTTTAAACAGAACTAAAGAAAATAAATGAAATAT
Organism: Calotriton arnoldi; assembly: GCA_963921515.1. Lineage (NCBI taxonomy): Eukaryota > Metazoa > Chordata > Amphibia > Caudata > Salamandridae > Calotriton > Calotriton arnoldi. The sequence goes on along the minus strand of CAWUFW010001035.1, from coordinate 59,026 downwards.
TATTAGAAATGTATTACCATTGAATATGTGATGATTAGTGTCTCTTTTATAAAGAATGAACTTGGTTCACAATTGGTGGGAACTAGTGAACATGCACAGATGAGTGCCATGGTATTGAAGAGGTTAGTTGTGATTCACAATGAGCAGACACAGGTGAGCATGCCCAGGTAAGTGTGGTTTTGAAGAAACTACTTTTGGTTGACATGGAGCAAAAGTTAATAAAAAATGTCTTCTCTTTTAGCACATTCAGGAAAGGTTTATTTCTTTTTTGCATCTTCTGATACATGTAACTTTGTTTTTAAATGTTTGGTAGGTAATTTTTAGTTCTAACCACAAACACAGGTGGCAATGTGGCAAAGCTCATGTAACCTACAACAAAACGTACACGTAGGGGGGGGCGTTGTGTCAGTCTCCGTCAGTCATTCGTTCGGACCTTACCCGCTTAGCCCTTGCTTAAAAAAGTGGTTTTTATATTTCAGATTATGCCAGATGAGTATTTTAAGTTTCCCCGTAGCTGTCTATTGTCTGCTAGATGAGTTAGTCTACCTGTCTAAAGAGTGCCTCTCACTGCAGGTGAAGTGACACGCCTGTAGACTGGAACAGAGATGTATTTAAGTGCTGGAAAGTGTTTCCACACTACTATTGATGCTGCACCAATAGGGATTTTGCACAATGGTTATGCTAGGTGTATGGGAATGAGTCACTCTGCCCCTTCAGCCAACAATTTTTCTTCTCCTTTTTCACTATTTTTCTGTTCCTCTGATGTCATCCCTTGATTGGACAACCAATGCAGAAGGAAGAACTATGTCTGAAGGTGAAAGATATGTCTAGTGCAGAACCCATACACCTTTTGAGTGCTTAAGGTAGATTTTGGAATGAAAACACAAATGATTTGTCCAAAGTAGGCATTTAAAGAAGAGTCCAGTGATAAAGAAAGGTGCAACCTGACCACTGAGAAGTTCAGAATATTTCTGTAGCTTTCCCCAGAGAATACACTCTTGATTTTAAGGGTCTATAGACTTCTAAAGAAGCTAGAGAGGAATAAGGTCTAGGCCTATCAGGTGTCACTGTTGAAAAAACTGAAGATAGAAATCAGCAGTGAAGACAGGCCACATAAACTGACTAGAACAATAAAAAGTATAAAAAAGCACTCATGAGGGTGCACACTGTTGGAAGTGCTGTGTAGACGGTTTTAGACGAAAACTATGCTCAAAGCTGTGAGCACATTGAAATGTGAGCTATATTGGAGGCCATGTGGACATAAGGTGCTTGTTAGTCGGCATCCTTCAGAGCTGGCTGAACCTTTCAGGTTTTTGAGCTGACAGACTGAGAAATAGACTAAATGATAGGTCTTGACCCCCAAGGGATCAATTGGGCATGCTCTTGGGGGTTCCGTGGGAGACATATACTAGTTTCCAAACTATTACTGATTGCTAGCTGGGCTTCATTGATGACTCCGAAACCAGATGATTTGGCAAGAGGTTTTTAAGATACTAACCATGGATAAATTGCTGCATTTGGTGAATTACAAATGTCTTGTTGAGTGTTTGCCAGTGGTTTCATATATGGCTCTCAAATATAGGGAAATCAGCTGCCGAACACGGAATAGGGAGCTGTGATTAACGGACAACATCCGCCTACTTTGACATAAGGTCCTGGTGTGATGAATATTCTTGGGTGATCTTGAACAGGGTTTTGAGGATTGATTTATGTTTTTATGCCCACTGCCTTTAAGGCTTGGTTACTTTTTCATTTTGGGGGCTTGCCACCTTTCCACATAATTAAGAGGAGGTCTGATACATATTTCAGGGAAATATATTATTGGCTTTACTGGGATAAAAAAAAACAATGCAGGTTCCACCTTTGCTAGTTGGATGGCTCATTTTTGTGGCTATTCTTCGTAACGTCTTTCACTGCATTTCAAGGTACAGACTAGGTACTTTCCATGCTGCTTTTTTTAATTTGTTCCTCACATAGATGGTACTAGTGCTATTCATGAACCCAACTTGAGTTGTAAATATCAATGGTCTTTATCCTATTACCTGTATTTTGTATTTGTTTATTTGGCAAGAGATCAATTTCACTGTCTCAGAAAGTCTTATATTCATTGGATGTTGTAAATATCATTCTCATATTTATTATCTCATAGTCATTAGTCTTGGGTTGATTGCAAATGTCAATCAAAAGGTATGGAATTGTTCGTCCTCACCCACATACAATAATTTAATTAGAACAGTAGGTGTATGAATCCATATAGGAAAATAATGGACATTCTATTTTCACCATTATGCTGGTAGGATCCTGAAACTGGCAAAAGGCAAACCTGCTGCTTGAGCAGAAGATGGAGGTTAATAACTTCCATTAGTTTACAAAGTCGACTGGTCACAGACATAGACGTAGGAGTTAACATGGGCAGCTACCATGGACGCAAATGAATTAAAACGGCAGCACATAGAAACACAAAAAGGGACAATTGCACAGAATAGATGTTTCAGTGGATATACAGTTTGCCTTTTCAATTATGGTTTTACTATCTTAAAGATCGCAAGTCACCACACATTAGGAATGAACAGCCGATGAAGTTCTAGATTGTACTTTCCATTTTGATACTTGCAGCATTATGAAAGCAAAACCACAAATACCACAATATAAAGAGAAGACAGGGGCCACATGAACTACTGCTGCCTAGCATTTGATTTATTAAGGCAAGTGAAGTATTTCATTGAGAGTAGTTCGGAAGAAATTGTGAAGGTTGTTTACTGCAAGAGAAAATTCATATAAAAATGTGTGTCGTATAGGGGATAATGTGTGGAGAGACATTGTTACTGACCAAATAAATAAATGATTGTTTCTTCCTGTCCTTGATTTTTAGCCTGCAGAATTGTGCATTGCAAGATGTTTAAAAACATATTCACAGAAACACTACAAGTTTCAGAATGCAAAGGGCTGTTCGCTGAATGATGATAGGTGGCTGATGTGTCATAAATGGTATCAGACAAAATGGCAGCTATGCACCTGTATCTGTCATGGTAATCACTGCCATTCCCTATACACGAAAATACATAGAAAATATTCAGCACCCCCGGGTGATTCAGCCTTAATGAAGATAAGCATGTGATTTTTAAACTATGCCTTCGTTTCGATGAGTATCCAGTAAAGAACACTGCACTTCTTTCCAGTACGTCCTGCATTGTGTTACCCTTTGTCACCAAATGGAGAACACTTTTCCTTTCTGGAGATAGGACCCACAGTCTCCAAATGAACGTAAGCCCTTAAATGCACTTCAAGTACATCTACTGCACGCCTATCATCATTAATCTTGAGGCCTATACTGAGACCCTCTTTAATGGAATTTTTGGCTGCCATACGACCTCTCCCCCTTCCCTCTGATGCACATTTTGCCCTCTGTGGTGGACGCCTGCAGTCCCCACTGATCTCAAAATCTGCAATTTACAAACCAGACTGCATTGCTTTGGAAAGAGGTGGTTAACTCTCTGTACTCTTCCTGTCACTTTCACAGTGCATGATCAGGCATCTTGTTGCACTACCACTTCCTGATTCTTGAACTTGAGGAACTCCTGAGTTTCCTTAATTCTCTGCCTGTTTTCATATCATGAAATAGGCTGCAGAGGCAACTGTTTTTCACAGAGGCAGTTTTAGACCTGTCATCCTCAGGGTGGTCTATCCCCAGACGTTTTGCCTTTTACCTCCTGTTTTTGCTGATTCTTTTTATTGGCCTTAGGACTCTGAGCAATATATCACTGCTAACCAGTGCTAAAGTGCATGCGTGGTGACATTGGTGTATACCTGTTTGGAATATTTAATTTACTTGTAAGTCCCTTGTAAAGTGGTATGCTATACACCCAGGGCCATAAGTTAAATGCTACTAGTGGGCCACAGCACTGACTGTGCCACCCACCGAAGTAGCCTTTCAAACCTGTCTCAGGCTTGTCATTGCAGTGCCTGTAGGTGTAGTTTACTGCCACTTTGACTTGGCATTTAAAACTACTTGCCAAGCCTCTAAGTCCCCCTACTACATATAAGGTACCCCTAAGGTAGGCCCTAAGTAATGCTAAGGGCAGGGTGTTATGTAAGTAAAAGGAAGGACATGTGTTTTTTATCTTTACCTGTCCTGTTAGTGACAAACACCCAAATTCATTTTTCACTACTCTGTGGCCTCTCTCTCTCATAGGATAGCATTGGGAATTTTTTAATACACTTTAAGGTTGTAATTCCTAACTCAAAAGGAGTAGCTGCATCATGTTCCATAATGTTGAAATGGTAATGATAAATCTTCTTTACTGGTGAAGGTGGATTTAGCATTACTGTTTCAGAAATGGCATTTTTAGAAAGTGGACATTTCTCTGCATTTACTGCTCTGTGTGGCTGACAGCCTGTCTCCAATACATGTCTGGAGTGGGTGACAGCTATACTTTGTGCATTCACCCAGGCAGCCACAACACAGGAAGGATAGGTGTGTCTGAGCACCCATCTACATACATCTGCATTCTGATGGCCTTGCCTGGGCAGGATGGAAGGGAGGGGCTAACACTTCACTTGAATAGGTAGTGTCCTGTCCCCACACAAAGGACTGATTACACCCCCACGGATAGCCTGGTAGACAGGACTGGGTTGAAAGGCATACTTGTGCACTTCAGAGAGGTGCTTTGTAGTCACCCACACATCAAAGGCACTTTTGAGTATAAGTACTGGATCACTGACCCCCTAAAATCAGACACCACTGGACTTGTAACTGAAGCTCTGCCAGAAGAACTGCTGTGCTTCTTAAAGGACTGAGCTGGACTGATGCTCTGAATGGCCTGCTTTTCTGTTTGTTGCCCTGCTGCCTGCTGCTGTCTGACTCAGCTGAAGGAGAGCTGGACTCTGCATTTCAAGGGCTTGTTGGCTTGCCTCCTGTTGCTTCAGACTCAGGGATATAAAAGTCTCTACCCCTTCTTCTGGGCCTGACTCACTGGAACTGGCCCAGATACTTGCAACACAGATTTTGACCCATCTCCTCTCTGTGAGTAGCAGAACCAGTGCATTAACTTGGTTGTGGAAGTAAAATTGATGTATTACATTGGAACAAGTGTTTTGCATCCTGAGATTAAAGCATCGGACAGTGTATCACCACTGCTGCAGCTTGGTGAGATCAACACATCCTCTTGACTGCATGGCAGGATCCGTCTTCGGAAACGACGCATAGCCTTCACTGCGTGGAGAAGATCGACGCATCCTGGGTCTGCATGATTTGACATCATTGCAACTCGTTGTTTGCGACCAAAGAAGGTCCTTTGTTCACCGGGGCCTATGAGGGCCCTGTATCCGCCCGGCGTTCCATCGCAGACTTTGGCCTGGTCTAGCGCGACCTAAAGTAATCTTCTTAGTGCTACTTGCTTGTTGGAATGGAAAATGTTTTTGCCCGACTTCTCTTTGCATTGTACGATTTAAGTTAGCATTTGCGGCACCATTTTGTATTCAGCCGCCATTTTGTACCATGATCGAAACTAAACTTCTGTCTCATTCTGTTTGCCTCAGCAGAAAGCAGTCTCGATATATGTATATATTTTTTTATTTCTCAAGGTTGAGCTTCGCTGCACTAATGAATAGACTGTTTTGTCATTACATACCTTTCCCGTTAGATAGGCCTGCTCCCACCCTTAGAGTGGCGGGCACGGGCAGAGTAACCTTGAAACTGAGATAGCATGTACCCGGTCTCAGGATTCCAGCTCATCCTTCTGTGTCTCCTTTGTTCACCAGCTACTAACTGGAAAATTCCAGTCTGGGCATGTCCTTAGGGGTACTGGAAATGTATATTATGTATTACCATGTTGGCGTTGGTCAGTCCCTCTGCAGCAATCCAAGGAGACTGGTCAGACTGGACTCCGCTCAAGTGTATGACTAATAAATAACTTTGGTTTGTATTCTCTACTGTCTGACCAACTCTTCATTTGTTTGGAAGGCTGAGAGGTGGTTGCGGGTGACCCGGGTGACCCTAATCGGGTCACTTCCTTTAGTTGGCAGCCGAACAGGAACTCCATCGAGTGTGGTCCTTCCCTGCCCACAGACGGGTGAGGAGGTCGGGCCGCGTCGGGTTGGACGGGCGGACCGGGGATCCCTGCACAAGAGAGAGTCTGGTACTCACAGCTGCCCCGTTTGTCTGAACGGATGGTGCCTCGCCCAGTGGTCATCCCGGCTGGGGTCCTGCACGGCGAAACCCTTGGATCTGACTGTTTGGTCCAAAGAGTCAGCAGTGGAGAATACATTTGTTTGGCCTGTGTGCACCAGGTGAGTTTGCTTTGGTTCTTTGTGGCTATGGCGCCATTTTGGTTTGTGTTTGGTACGGTCTGAGGATCGTTTTTGGACAAGCGCTTGAAGTTGTTTGAGTTCCTTGTGAACATGGTACCACTTTGGTTTGTATTTTATGAGGTCTGAGGACCAATTTTGGTAAGATATTTGCAAATATCTGTTCGGCATAAATAGTGAACGTGCGTCCTTTTGAAAGATGCCGTGCTTTAGCAAAATGTTTTGTTTGGGCTGTCGTTGTTGTTCTGCTGATGCTCAATTGGAAGAAAGTCAGCCAGCGCCACCAGAAGGCACCCCAAATTTTGACATGTATGTGAAACATGACCTTGGCCCTATTATTTTTAGTACGTTATGGCACAAATATACGAGGGACAATGATGAGTTGCAGTGGCCGTTGACAGGCACTTTTGATGAACAGAAAATTAATTTTCTACAGGATAAATTGTTTGCGAAAAGAAGTAGTCAGTCGATGTTTGATTCCCTCAGAACAATGTAAAAGGAAGCTAAACAGAGACGAGTAAAAGCAGAGAAGGAGGCCAGGAAGGGAAAAATGCAGACAGTGACTCAGAAAACTGTAGCGTATGATAGAGAGAAAACAGAGAAAGGGATAGAGTGTGCTGATTGGAAGTTTCGATTACAATGTGAAAAGTTTTATGTTGCTCGAGAAGAAAATGATACATTTGTGGAGGAATTGTTAGATGCTCAACCTCCACCCCCATACACCCCATAGAAAATATATCCTGCCATCCCACAGCCTCAATCGTTCATCTCTTCTGCCTCTGCTGTTTCTGTTTGTTCTGTTATTGATCCAGCTGCTTTGGCCACCGTGCCTTCTATCCTTTCTTTGGCTTCGCCTTCTACGCCTGCGATGACCGCGAGTCTTCCTGCTATGCCTATTGTTTCGGAATCTCTCTCTCCAGCTCTTACACCTATGACACAGCCATTAGTGACATTGGTGCCCATTCCCTCTGTTCCTACTCCTTCCCTTTTCCTTCATTCCCCGACGGTACTGAGTAGCAGAACGCCTGTATGAGGATTAGGGGATGGAGACTGGGCAACAGCTAGGGAGCGACTGGGGCGGACATTGATACGATCTGATGTGGGCGATGAAGAGAAGAAGGTAGTAGCCAATCATGCCGCTCAGTGGGCTCGTCACCCCATTTACAGTGTAGAGGATGTGTGGAGTGTGATGAAAGATTATGAGCCTTTTGTGCAGCAGCATGCCCTTAAGCACATGTCGTCTACTTTGATTGTACTGTGGGAACAGTGTTTCAATGATGCCGCACCCCAGATTATTTATCATATTAGGGACAATGTGTATGCTGCTGATATGGCACTTAGTAAGGTCTTTGGTAATATCGCAACGCTGATCTCTTATCGAGGTAGGCTGCTTGAGAAGAGCCCGAAGACAGTATCCCAGTTTCCGATGAGGGAAGTCCATCCCATATATCACCCTGAAATACCAGAGCTACGGGACCAGCATAACATTGTTACTAGACCCCGGGTAGAGGCCCGGTTCCAGGAACAATGGGTTTATACTCCATGGAAGAGGAGTGAGGTTTTGTCCCTTAAGACTCAGTGACCCGACCCTAGGAAAAATCCTACTGCATATTATAACGAATTGACAGAGGCCGCTTCATCAACAGTCATGACGCTTGCAGATATTGAAATGTTCTTTGGTTTACTGGTACCCATTGATATTTGAAGGCAAGTACACACACAGGACCACATTGCAGAATTAGGTGGTACCTGGGACCAGATTAAGGCGTGGGACCAGGAGAGGAAGCCTGGTGAGAAGCCTAAGGCTGAGATACTAGCTTTGCCTGGCCGAATTATTACCTATATGCATTCTCTTATTCCACCAAGAAGTGTAGATTGGGACAAGGAAACGGCATGTTGTCAGAAGGAAAGATGAAAGTGTGTCTGATTTTTTCACTCGATTTGAGGGTGTGTTTCTGGATTTTAGCGGGCAGGATTTGTCGGTGGAGGGAGGTGTCCGATTGTTCATTGACAGATTTGTTACGAACCTGCTTCCTGAGATTGCGACTCGGTTGCAGGCTTCGGAGAGCACTTGGACTACCTCCTCCCCTTCTGTAATATTGAGTATGGCACAGTATTATGAACACAGGGAAAATGAAGAGCAGGAGAAGGTGGAGAAAAAGCACAAAGAATTGAAGACGAAGGTGGTATTGCAACAGGCTTCTCGAGGGAATGGTAGAGGACGTGGTGGTCCGGACCAACAGCTTCCGCGTGCTAGCAGGAACACTACGCCTGCAGGACCAAATCAGTGAGCATACTGTAAAGAGGAGGGACACTGGCGCAGCGAGTGTCCTGTGCTTTTGCAAATGGTGGCGGTCCCGAGGGGGCGAGGGTCTCGTGGACGGGGTCGCGGAGACAGTGGCCAGGACAGGGTTCAGGCTGTTGGGACATCAAAGGGTCGCACTAACCAGAATTACTTTGATGACCCTAGGGGCAAACAGTACTACCATGATGACTATGATCTGGATAAGGTGACAGGGATGTCTCACAGCTAGGACAGCCAGGGACAGGGTGAGGGACCAGTTCAGATACCTGTAGAGCAGTGCGGTCCTTACATTACTGCAGATTTGCATGGCTCAGCTAAGGAATGTTTGGTGGATACAAGTGCTATGAATAGCTCTATTTCCCATTCACTGGTCCCCAGGGCAGCTCTGTCTGGCCATAATAATGTTTTGGTAGGATTTTCTGGTGTACCGGTTGTAAGCCCCATTTCCAAACCTCTCACATTGACTATAGGTCCTTTTACTGTGGATTCGCCATTTTTGTTGACCTCTAATTGCGGAGAGAATTTGATGGGCTTAGATTTATTAAAGAAGTTGCATGCGACCATTTATTGTTCCCCGGATGGTGTTTACATGACAAGAGGTCCGAATGTGGTCAGCTCTAAGCAGTGTCTGTCCAAAGATGCACCCCTCCCTGCTGAATTTAAGGATGTGCCGCCCACGTTGTGGGCAACAGGTGACACGGACATAGGACTATTGCAGATTCCCCCAGTTTCCATTAAAGTTAAAGACAATGCCGTTTTGCCTCGTATTCCCCAGTACAAAATACTGCAAGCAGGGGAGCGAGCTTTGTTGCGGATTATACAGGACCTGATTGAGTCGGGAGTTGCTGAAGAGACGACTGCGAATGTGTGTAATAGCCCTATTCTTCCCATCCTTAAGAGGGCACCTTCGGGGTCCTCTGATGACCACTCTGATGTTTATCATTTTGTAATTGACTTGCGCGCAGTTAATAAGATAGTAGTTCCTCAGTTCCCAGTGGTCCCTGACATTACTGCCCTTCTGACAATGATTCCTTCCTCTGCTAAATACTTTTCTGTCATTGATTTGAAGAATGCATCCTTTAGTATCCCAATCCATCCCAACAGCAGGCACTTGTTTGGTTTTATCCTAGCTGGCAGAAGCTTTAGATTCTGTCGAGCTCCTCAGGGCTATACTGAGAGCCCTAGTATACATAGCCAAGCCTTGAAAGCCCAATTGTACCCCTCACGCTTCCCTCAGGTAATGTATTGCTTCAATATGTGGATGATATCCTTATTGCTTTTGACACTGAAAAGGGATGCAAAGACAGTACGGTTAAGTTGTTGCTGCATTTGGCTCACCATGGACATAAAGTGTCCCTTTCTAAATTTCAATATTGTCGACAGGAGGTCACCTATTTAGGTCACCTACTGTCAAAGAAGGGTAGGAGATTGACACCTGAGTGCATCAGCACCATTGTTAAAATGCCTATCCCTAAAACTCAGAGGGATGTGCGCTCTTTTATTGGCATTACTTCCTGCTGTCGCCAATGGATCCCTAATTATTCGTTACTATTGAAAACCCCTCCTCGCACTAACCACTAAAGATATGCATAAACCCCTGCCTTGGACACCTGAATGTCAGCAGTCTTTTGAGCAATTAAAAGTTGCGCTTTGCTCTGCACCTGTGCTTGGTACACCTGACTATATGAAGCAGTTTGTGCTGTACATACACGAGACGGCCTGTAGTGCGCTTTCTGTCTTAACACAGGCCTTTGGAGGTAAGCAACGGCCGTGTGCTTATTTTTCTGCTCTTCTTGACCCTGTCGCAAGAGCCCTCCAGAGCTGTCTAAGAGCAGTCGCGGCAGTGGCCATCTCTATAAGGCAATCGGCTGGGCTCGTACTTGATACCGACCTCACAGTCATGGTACCCCATGCTGTGGATACACTTTTGAATAAAACTAAGACACAGCACCTCACCAGTGCACGTCTGACTGACTATGAATTGACTCTCTTTGCACCACGTCACCATTAAAAGATGTGACACTCCAAACCCAGCCACGTTGCTACCCCTCCCTTCGGAGAGTGAGGAAATTGATATACATGATTGTATTTTTCGGACGGAGGAAGAGACGAAGGGACAGGTAGACCTGATGGATGTTCCCTTATCTGACCCCCAAGAGGAACTATATGTCGATGGCTCTTGTTTTAAGCTACCAGATGGCCCTACAACAGCTGCATATGCAATCACAACACTTCACACGGTAGTTGAGACGTCACGAGCTCCCTACCAGTCGGCCCAAGCTGCAGAGCTCATTGCCCTTATCCGAGCTTGCGAGTTGAGTGAGAGACTGGCTGTCAATATTTATACTGACAGCCAGTACGCTTTGGAGTGGCCCATAATTTTGGGTGACTCTGGGCAGAGAGGGGGTTTCTCACTTCCCATGGGATGAAGATACAAAATGGCCCTCTTATACATAAGCTTTTGTGGGCCCTGACACTCCCCAAGAAATTAGCGATAATAAAATGCAGCGCCCACAAGGCAATAACTGATGATGTGGGTAGAGGGAATGCATTTGCAGACCAGACAGCTAAGGAGACAGCCCAAACAAAGATAAAAAGGATGTTTGTAGCAGGTCCAGCTAAGTGGGTGCCCATAGGTTACTATGTTTGAGGATACGTTGGCAAATGTTAAGGAGATTCAGAGTGAGGCAACGATCGAGGAGTTAGCAGTATGGCAGGAAAGCACAGCACGTTTGGATGAGGAAGGGTGTCGGACGGATACGTCAGGGAAACAGAGATGGATGTTACCAGATGCATACGTTCTCCCCGTAGTCACTATGGCACGAGGGCCAGCCCATATCAGTGCAAAAGGTATCTGTAAATTGTTAGATCCTGTATGGCAAAATGACAATATCCCAAAGACGGCTGCCCATTTGGTCAAATATTGTATGGTGTGCATGATGCATAATCCTGGGAAAGGTGCCCCTACACCACCTGGTAATTTTGCACCTCCCACTTATCCTTTCGAGGTCCTCCAAATGGACTACATTGAGATGGATCAAGTCAATAATTTTAACTATGTGTTAGTGGTAGTTTGTGTATTCAGTAAATGGGTTGAGGCTTACCCCACCAAAGAAAACACAGCCATAGCGACTGCAAAGGTGCTCCTCAAGGAGTTCTTTATTCGTTTCGGCTTGCCCCGTTTGATTTGGAGTGACAATGGAAGTCACTTCAATGCGAAAGTTATCCAAGTAGTGTGTGAGGGACTGCATATCCGACAGAAATTTCATGCAGCACATCACCCCCAGTCAGCAGGCTTGGTTGAGAAGTACAATGGTACTCTTGAACTGAAATTAGCAAAGTTTCAGGAGAGCACAGGGTTGCAGTGGCCAGATGCTTTACCATTAGCCCTTTTGTCTACGAGAGCCACAGCTCATTCTAGGACAGGACTGTCACCCGACGAGGTCGTGTTTGGGTGCCCAGCAAATGTTTGGGGCGTCCCGCGACCTCGTCGATTTTCGGAAATTGAATATCCTCTGTTAGTGGACTATCTGTATGAGTTAACTAAAAGTCTGCATTCTATTCACCAACAGATCCAATACGCACTTCCACAAGTACCCGAGGGGCCAGGGCATGATATTCGGCCCAGAGAATTTGTCCTCGTTCGCCATTTTCAGAGGAAAGGAAGTTTGGAGCCGAGGTGGAAGGGGCCGATCCAGGTGCTCCTTGCCACCCGCACTGCCGTGAAGGTCACTGGCCGAAAGAACTGGATTCATACCCAACACTGCCGCAGAGTGCCTCTACCCCTACCCTAAGATCAATGGGTCGCTGAAGGAATCGGAGACTCGGAGTGGGAGCAGGTCCCACGGTTTGTCCCCTTTTCGGATGCCCGACTCACCTGGACCCAAACGGAAGCCGAGAACGATGAGGTACTAAATGCGGCAGTGCCCCCAGAGATCCAGGCTGTTGAAGAGCCCCTTTCCACTGGTCTCTCTGTTTCTGATCCCCTTTTACTGACCCTTCTGTGCCTGGAGTAGCTAGGTACAATTTGCGCCCGATGGAGGAACAGTGCACCAAAGGAGAGGTCAGATTAGTAGGGATGGACTGTAAGAAATAGGGTGTACCTTGCCTGTGGTACCAACGTTAGTTTAGGGAGAGGCGAGATTGGTGCATTGTTCGGACATTGGACAGGATACGCCGAACGTGTTTCCCTGGAGGGAGGTACCTTATCCTGAGTGACGTGGGATTTCCTTAAGAGCTGGGATCGCATAGCTCCACCGCAGGTGCTCAATAGCGCCAACGTTGATGAACAATAGGAGTCTACCTGTGAGGCTCTGACGGACACTGGGAACATTTTCCCCTTTTTGTCTTCTTGCCATCAGCCCTATTGCATTTCCTTTCCTCTTATTAAAATGTACCCATTTGGTCGACCCATTACTGAGGAAAAGCAGCCATTTGGGGCACCGCGTTTAGAGCGGGATGGATCTACTTGGTCTGCTTGGCCAACAAAGAGTAAAATAGTTTTTGTAGTGATTGTCGTGATTTTCCTAATAACAGTCCTTAGTATGGCATGGTTCCTGGAAGAGAAACATCCAGTACATTCCTTGGCTGGTACAACAACTGTCCCCCCTGAACATGTATTTGTTACTCTGGCCCCTCATAAAGGGGAACATCGAAAAACATATGTAGACAATGTATTTTTGCAAATGCTGCACCAGGCCCACAACACATCCTATGCTACTAATTGTTGGATCTGTGGCTTACTCCCTTCAGTTACGCATAAGAGTGATGTTTTGTTATCAATGCCATTATCCTATCTAGGGAGTTGTGAGGGATGGTTTGAACTGTTTACTATGGTGCATCATCATTTTCATTCTTCTGCTATGAACATGACATCTGCTGATTCTCGTACAGTGATAAAATATATTTGTTTCCATCAGCGGTTTGCTCCCACAAGGTCAGAAGGGCAAGGGACCCTGAGTACATTGTCCCCAACAGCTTGTATGAATATATATGAGAAGGTAAAGAACGAAACATGGCTTTGAAATGAAATGTTGGATTTTCAAGGGTCTAATGCCACTGAATATTTCCGATCCTTCCAGATACACAATATTACTAAGGATGAGGCGATGCCGGTGTCAGTAGTTAACACGACAGCTGGGTTTTGTGAATAGGGAAGGTAAAAGTGGGAGAGAGTAATTGTAACACATATACGCTGAGTACGACTAGTAGTCCACCCTTGCTCCCACCGCATAATGTCTACTTTGTTTGTGGGTCTCAAGCTTATGTTTGGCTTCCTAGGGGATGGTCAGGTACCTGTTACCTCTCTTTCCTTCTTCCCCCAGTGTACATAGCACCGTCCAGTTACCATAAGGACCATCGATTGTGGCGTAGGAGTACACACTTGCCCCAAGTTAGAAGAGTTATTAATACAGAAGATGTAGATCAGACAGACACCACTCTGCTGCAGTTTACAGATGCAATGAAGGGTATCATACACTTCTGGGGCCCTATGTCCAATAGCCTTAACATTCGTCGACTCACAAGAGTTGTGGAAGGGGTCATTTTTACCACAGCAGGGATTCTGACAAATATTACAGCTGAGCTTCAGGCTACGAGGCTCATTGCTTTACAAAACAGGATGGTGTTAGACGTCATCCTTGCGGACCGGGGAGGGGCCTGTCGCGTCATTGGTGGCAGTTGTTGTGTATACATCCCATACCACACCCCTAATGCATATGCTGCCATCCACAAGTTGCATAGGCTAGCATCTGACATCCACCAAGGAAAATGGTACATGGACTATCTCTGGATGGTTCTGGGGTTCATTTGCGTCCTGGAGTTGGAAGATTCTTATCTTCCTAGTTGCAATTGCTGGCATAATTTTCACCTGTTGCTTGTGCATACATTGTCTTCCTGCTTGCTGTGCTTACTGTGTAAAAACACTGACACCCAAACCGAAGGTTCCAGTACATGACCCTAAGACAACGGCAATGATGATGCAGGGTATCCAAGACCTAATGACAATAGACGAAGGCATTTTTGAATATTGATAATGCGTGTATTAACATGTAGCAGTAGTTTTCATAATATGCAAGGAGTTATTTGCTATTAGACAGTAGCAAAATGTGTTAGCAAATGCTAAAGGAGGGTCTGTTGGAATGGAAAATGTTTTTGGTCGACTTCTCTTTGCATTGTACGATTTAAGTTAGCATTTGCTGCACCATTTTGTATTCAGCCGCCATTTTGTACCATGATCAAAACTAAACTTCTGTCTCATTCTGTTTGCCTCAGCAGAAAGCAGTCTCGATATTTTTTTTTATTTCTCCAAGGTTGAGCTTCGCTGCACTAATCAATAGACTGTTTTGTCATTACATACCTTTCCCATTAGATAGGCCTGCTCCCACCCTTAGAGTGGCGGGCACGGGCAGAGTAACCTTGAAACTGAGATAGCATGTACCCGGTATCAGGATTGCAGCTCATCCTTCTGTGTCTCTTTTGTTCACCAGCTACTAACAGGAAAATTCCATTCAGGGCGTGTCCTTAGGGGTACTGGAAATCGATATTATGTATTACCATGTTGGCGGGGGCCAGTCCCTCTGCAGCAATCCAAGGAGGCTGGTCAGACCGGACTCCGCTCGAGTGTATGACTAATAAATAACTTTGGTTTGTATTCTCTACTGTCTGACCGACTCTTCATTTGTTTGGAAGGCTGAGAGGTGGTCGCGAGTGACCCGGGTGACCCTAATCGTGTCACTTCCTTCATGCTTTTAAGTGCTTTATTGCACTTAATCCTTTAAAATTGCTTATCTCAACTTCTATATATTGGAGTTTTGCCGTTTTGGTCTTGTTTTGTGAACAATATAATCATTTATCTTCTAAACCTGTGTGGAGTCTTTTTGTGATGTATTAATTGTGCTACTGTGTGTGTGTGTTGCACAAATACTTCACACATTGCCTGTTTAGATAATCCTGACTGCTCTGTGCCTAGATTCCAGAGGGTGACCACAGATTATCTTTTAGTGTGTATCTAGATTACCCTGACTAGAGTGGTGGGTCCTGCCTGGGCTGGGTGCATACCTCAACCAACCAGGAATCCCATGTCTAACAGGCAGTTTCTGAAAACAGGAAAAGTAGCAGGGGATTTTAATTACGCCATCATGGCTCACGTCATAAAGGAGTCAATTCCATAGGAAGTCACCCCCATAAACCCCTTCATGTTTTTTGTAAAAGGGAGCACAGCAGATATGAACACTGAGATGAAATCCATTTGTGCTTACATCTCCACCTTTGATACCAGACGTGATTCAACAGAACTGTGCTTAGCCACAGCGTAAGACCAACTGGACCGGATTAACTGGGTGCCAGACTGAGGCCAGGAAATACAGATCCTTCACACAAAAACCATGGATTTGGAGAACAGAAATAGGTGAGCCATTGTTCAGATCTCTGGAGCTTGAAAAAATGTTGAAGGTAATGACATGTTGGCATTCTTGTGCTCATTTCTCCCTTCATTGCTGATGGTGACCTTTTCCCCCCATTAGAGCTTCAACAATCTCACAGTTTATACACGAAATGTGGTCCCAAGACAGGATGGTCAATACCTTTCCTGACGTGCCTTCTTCAAAAAACAACAGGTCTGACAGATCATCATGATAGAAGGGATCCTCCACTACCAAAAACCACAATATTTTTATCTTGGCAGATTTGTCTCAAGAGACAATAATCAAGAGGAAGATATTCTTAGCCCTCGGCC
The DNA here is from genome assembly GCA_963921515.1 of Calotriton arnoldi. NCBI lineage: Eukaryota > Metazoa > Chordata > Amphibia > Caudata > Salamandridae > Calotriton > Calotriton arnoldi. The sequence goes on along the minus strand of CAWUFW010001035.1, from coordinate 42,680 downwards.
CATGGCTCCGGAACTGAGACATTACGTATGTCTACTAAAATCTGCTGCTATGTTAATCAGTGAGGATGGTGGAAAATGGGAGTTCTTTGAAACAGAAGAAGTTGAGTAATTACTAGAAAAGCTGGAGGCTGATGACATGGCACAATCTCGCCAGCTACTGAGACCACTGGTGCTGTCCTATTGCATCATGCAGCAACTGCGCAAATAATTGAAGATGTGGCATTGGAAGCAGAGAGAGACAGACTAGAATAAGTTACAAAGAGATGGGCAGTTAAGAAGAATCATGTTGATAGGGCAACAACAATGGGTGACAGCGAGGGACAGGGACAGATAAATACAGGTCCCCAAATGAACCCAATGGATTTTGAGGGGTTTACCTACTAAAATTGCCATGCAGAGAACAGTGAACAATTGGATCACATAATGATTCTTCTTCTTGTGCTTCTGTTCATCCCTTCCCCATATAAGTATCCCATGTCTGCATGACTATTCTTCTAACAAAACCATCTTTGACTGATGACTCTTGCAGTGGCCATACCTTGACTCTCCAGTGGTGGGGGGCAGTTGTTGTCCACATTTCCATCTCTATCTTCTGCCCTAGTGGCTCCCCAGTGTCTTCAGCACTCCTTGCAACTTAATGTCATAACACTTACCATCCCACACTCTTCTTGCTAATGACATCCTCAAGTTCTGGATACTCTCCTCCCCAATGATTGTGGGATAGCAGCAGCCGAAAAGACGAGGAAGACACCGGCCGACTGGCTCCTGCTCCCCCGACCCCTGCTCCAGCTCCTTGCTCCTTGCTCCAGCTCCCGCCCCCACCCCGCTGACGCCCCCGCTGACGGCTGGCTGTCTCGTTCCTGCCACTTCGGTTCGACCCCCGTCTTCATTAGCGGTCGGCAGGGGGCCGTGGCTGCGGATTGCAAACAGTGATAGCAGCGGCGGTATATCGCGGAGGCGAGGCGAGGCAAGACGGTGCGGAGGTGTGTGGCCTGCGGACAGTGAAGTCCGAGTTTGAGATCCTCCTGATCCTCCTGATCTTTGAACGCCCCCAGGTACTGGCACTGGCACCGGCACAGAGGCACAGAGGAAACAGAGGTGAGCAAGGAGGAGCACGGCGGAGACCAGAGGTGGGCGGGAGAGAGAGCTTGATCCTGAGTCCACTCCCGCTCCCAAGCAGGAGGGAAACCAGAAGCGAGCGGTGCTTTGAAAAACAACTGCACCTTGTATTTTTTTTTCTCACCATCCACCACCTAGCACCTAGCACTCAGCACCCAGCAGAAGTGAGCAGGAGATAAGGAGGGGTGAGGAGGGGTGCGGAGGGGTGCGGAGGGGTGCGGTGGTGTGGTGGCACGGTGGTGAGCGGTGAGAGTCTGAGTTCTGCTCCCGCCTCCGCTCCTAGCAATAGCTGAACACTCAGTGATAAGGAGGGAAGCAGAGGGAAACAGAGGTGAGTGGCGCTCCTCTTCAATTGCGCCCTGCACCCTGCACCCTGCTTCCTGCACCCCGCTTTTTTTTTTCCAGCACTAAGTATCTACTACCTAGTACCCAGCGACATGCCACGCCATATAATGAGGTCGGGTCGGCTGCGGGGTACATTACCACGACCCCAATTAAAGCGGCGGCGAAAGAATGAGGAGAGTCTAGCGACTGGAGATGATCTTCTACATAGCAGTCTGAGCAATCTTATAGGAGATAAGGCTCATGAACTAGCCAATTTAGCAGCACTTTCCTCAGATACAACTTCTCCTCGATACTCTGGAGCCTGTAACAGGACCAGTAGCAGGACCAGTCAACCATCCATCACAGGATTTTTCAAGCAGCAACATTTTGCAAACAAGGATAAGGATAAGGATAATGGAACAGCATCAGCAGCCATAGGTGCTAATGGCGATCAACTATCTGATCAAATATCTGAGTTCAACACAGCGTTCTCGCATGGCTTTGGCCTCGACTCAGAGTGTAAGTTTGTTAATGTCCTACCTTGCCCGGAGACAAAAAAAGCTAGCAGTGATTACCAATTAGCAGTCAATAACATTGGGATCTGTTCTACAGCGGACACTGTGACCATCTCATCAACAACACCACAAACTATATGTCCGCTTTTGGTAAAAGCCCAAGTTCATGCTTCTATGGCCCCTATGGCTTCTACGGCAATATCTGATGGGTGCGAAGGCGCAATTATGCAAATACCACAATGTTCTAGTCACAGTGAGACCAATTCTGTGATCAATATATCGTCCGGCCCGGACCAAAACTCATGTGACGAGGTCTTTATGTCCCCCCTTGTTCGGATACCCTCCCTTGCTCTGTCTAAGTCTGAATCCACCAGGGGTTGCCATACCATGATACCAGAGGCATCCTCCAGCCTAAACGGTAGTAATAATTCATTTAATATGGACCCACCAAGCATAATTTTGGAAACTAGTATCATTAACAAGGACAATAAGTCAACTCTTGTCCCAGGCAAAATAACCGCAGAGAATGTACCTTCACTAAACGGCCAAAGCAAGCTTGTGCAAGCTGATTCTTTGATTAGTCCGCTTAGTTCAGCCGATCTATCACTGCTAGCCAAATATGATGAAAATTTTCGGGACGGAATCAGTGTTGTAGAAAATAAACTAAAAAGCCCGGAAAGCGGAATATGGGGCAGTTTACTTAACACAATGGATAACATCACCAATGCTCTCAATTTTCATTCAGATAAACTGAACATTCAAGTGGATTTATTAAACACATTGGCCCTCTACATAGCTGGGATAGATGCCAAATTGCTTCATTTATCAAACCGGGTAGCTAAAGCCCAATCAGACAAAGACAATCAACTGTTAACATGCACTTGTGTGCAAATAATTGATAAAATCTCAGAGTTACCGACTATTATGAGTTCCATGGTGCAAGAGGTCAAGGCGATGTCAGACAAAATTGTTCAAAACAAAGCAGTCTTAAATGAACATAATCATGGTTATCACTCGGATACTAAAACCTCAACTGTGGGACCATCAGATGAAACTGGGAGTCTACAGGCAAAAACCGCGATAAGAAGAAAATCAACAAAAAATAAAAATAGCTCTAATATTAGTAAAACTAAGCAACATAATATAGCTCCATCAACAAGGAATGTTGCAGTAAGGGAAAACCAATGTCTAAAGGAAGAGACTCCATCAAATTTGCCACAGAAATCTCAGGTCTTGAATGAAGGAAACGAATCCATTGATTTAACATCGGCAGATGAAGTTAATGCCCCACAAATTACTCCAAACCAGGCATTATCCATTAATAAAAACTCAGATGGTCTAACTAAAAGAGCCAGAAAAAGACTAAGGAAAGCTCACAATAAAATAAAAAATTCAAAAAAATCTACAATCACAGACTTGCCAATTGAGCTTATTACAAAAGAAGTCTATCCAATTTTCAAACCTTTGGAATCTCGCCGGAGCAAAACTATGACCGGCCTAACTGGGCCGGCCCCAATACGACCTTCCTTCGAAGTGTTCTATGACTGCATAAGGTTGCAAACTACTGCAACATCTAATCTACAAGAGAGTGGTCAAGATCAGGCTCAAAAAGGAAACGATCAACGATTTGAGAAGCAAAATGTTGGTAAACGGAAAAGTGCTAACAATGATGCCTTTTCAGAAATCATTTCAACCAATATCAAGCATACAGTATCCTCCGAACCAACAATTGTGGATCACACTGGGCCAGGCAATGGGGTCATTCAAAACATGCAGCTGCCATCCGAGATTATTGGTAATATAATAAAAGAAAAATTAAAGAATAATGAATTCTCAGATACAGCTACGAAATTAGCATTTTGTCCATGGTATACTTCAAGAGGTCCACACGATATTCTAAATCGCGGTAATATTTTGAAACTGTTAAACGCAATCCCTGACCTTAAAGACCTAACATCGGAAGACTTAGATTCAGTTGAATTTAGAGAAGATCATAACAATTCCAACAAAGAGATGACTCTTACAACTTGGCATTGCGAAGACACAGTTAAAAAAATCTTAGCAAATAAAACACAATTTGAGAAATGGGGTATCAAAATATGGAAAATCAGCGAATGTCAATATCCTACTCTGTTGATCCCGACGTTGTCAATTAACAGTCCAGCCTCAAGGGATCCCAGTATAAGTTCAAGTTTAAGAGGACATTTCAGGGTTCTGAAAGGAGCCTCAGGTCCATTGACTAATTTAGATCTGTCATCCGGGATCAAGATTACAAGCTGCAACCCGGGCACTCGTGTATGTGAAGAGATAAAGAAAGATACAGCCCTCAGTGATGATTGGAGCTGGCTCCCTACACTACTAACAAAAGGGAGAGCCGACATGCACGAATGATGCTTAAAAAGCTCATATAGAGACATAAAACCCTTTAATATTTGCTCGTGGAATACCAACGGTCTGAAAACCCTTATAGAGGATCCTGATACAGTAACCTTTTTGAGGGATTTTGATGTTTTAATGTTCCAGGAAACATGGAACATGGAAAAGGAATCCCTTATTGGTTATTTTGAGTATTGGAACCCTGCATCCCGTAAGGCAGCCTTTGGTCGCGCAAGTGGAGGTCTATCTATCTACGTTTCTTTGAGTCTGGATGTCAAACATTATGAAATTGACTTTCAACTGGCATGGCTTTTGTGTATCAAACTAGCTTTTAAACAACCCATAATACTCCTAAACGTTTACCTAAGTTCAAAAACTCTGACAAGTCTTCTCAATTTACTGTCCTATGGGAAATAGTCAAAGTGCTGTATCACGACCATTTAGACGCAATGATAATCATCTCAGGAGATTTTAATATGCATCTCCTTAATCGAAACTGCGTCAATAGACCAACCAAAGCACTGACACAGATGTGCTGTTCTCAGCTTAACAAATATAACCTTGTGTTACTACAGGATGACGGCCAAATACCCACATTAAAAAAAACAGGCCATTTCTCCATCATTGATTATTCTATTATCTCATTGGGGCTGACATCCTCCCTTTACAAGTATCAAGTAATACCCAGGATAGAAAGCGACCACAATCCACAATCGATCTCCTTGTCTTTATCATTCGCTTACCTGCCAGAAGCAAGATCCATGAAAATTGTCCCAACAGCCTTTAGCCTTAAAAGACTAGAGTGGAACACGAGAAACCAAAAGGAAATACTGGATTTCCTAGAACTCACAATCGCCAAAGTACTGATTGAGAAAAATGAAGGGAAGTCCATGGTTGATATCTGGCCTTGTTTGTGTGTTTCCCTTTTGGATCGTTTTCCCCCTTCCATGACATCAAAAGGCTCCATCATGATAACAAAAAAATCAAGATGGTACACCAATTGGCTGCTCCGTCTAAAAAGAGAACTTAATAGAGCCATAAGGGCGATCTCCAGAAAGCCGAATGGAGTATTAAAAACTTTGGAACTTCATAAATTAAAAAGGCTCAGAAAACAATATAAAAATGAAATATGGAAAGCCAAACAATCCTACTATGAGGGAATATGGTCCAAGCTACACTTCTCATGTAAAACTCAAAATCCCAAACTATTTTGGGGCACAATAAACAATCTTGAAAATGGTAACAAAAGAGGGAATAGTGCTAATATCACAGAATCTTGCTGGGCATCTTTTATTTATAATCTTTACGGTGCACCCTCAGACCCACAGTTTGACATCAATTCTGTTTGCCAAAAAACAAACAAGACAAACAGAGAAGAAGGCAGAAAATATGGTAACGTCCAGCACATTGTCCAAGCTCAGCAAGAAGTTAAGGAGTGTTGGTCTATAGAGCAAGTTAAAAATGCAATAAGCAGGATCAGATCGAATGGAGCACCGGGCCCAAATGGAATTCCAAATTCAATTTTTAAAGCAATTCTTGAGCATTGGCCAGAGGTTCTAATGATTTTATTCAATGATGTTATTAAATCTGAATCAGTCCCTGAGTCATGGCAAGGAAGCATAATTCAGCCGATATACAAAAGTGGTCCACAAGACAATCCTGCAAATTATCGGCTAATTGCCCTAACAGACGTGGAGGCAAAAATCTTTGTGAGCTGCTTGCTTGAGGACTTGGAAGAATGGGCCACAAAAAAAGATCTAATTCCAGCTTTCCAAACCGGATTTAGAAGAGGCGAATCAACTATCACAAATTTGACTTTACTGACCTTATTGGGCGAAAGGGCTAAATATAGAAAGCAAAAGTTATATATTTGTTATGTCGATCTTAAAGCCGCCTTTGATTCTGTTCCCCGTAATCTACTTTGGGCCAAACTTTTGGAATGGGGTATCCCAAATCAACTGCTTAATATGATTAAATTATTATATACTAGTACATGGGTTCAAATCAAAGTCGGAGATGGCAGAAGTACAACCCGCCGTTTAAAAACTAAGGGGCCCATTAGAATGTCGGGTGGATCGCCACCGCCCGCATGACGGTGGCGATCCGCCCGACATTCTCTCCCGCCCGCATGCCAATTCCCTCCCGCCATATTACTATGGCGGAGGGGACCCCGGCGGACGGAAAGACCGTCCACCGGTTTTCCGCCCGGTCGATGAGGCGACCGGGCGGAAAAGCTTTTAATTTTTAATATGGTGGCGTGTCTGTTAGACACCGCCATCCATATCAGGATGCATGCGGGGATTTGCCTTTCCGTGGCGGCAACGCCGCCACGGAAAGGCATGCAGTATTTTACATTGGGGGCCCGTAGCGGGCCCCCAGGGATTCTGGGGGGTGGGGGGTGCACATGGGGGGTACCTATGGTACCCCCCTGCATTTGCATGCACAACATGGAAGGCACCGCGCGGTGCCTGCCATGTTGGGCATGCAAATGCACAACGTGCATTTTTGGCATTGCGGCGGGCGGTGCTGAAAGCACCGCCCGCCGCAATGTTGAAAATGCAGGATGCGCCCGCCAGTGTGGCGGGTGCATCCTAATTACCCCCACAGGACCGCTGCACTTATGGCGGGCGGTCCCTTTGTACGTCGGGATGGTGGGCGGACAAAGTCCGCCCGCCATCCTAATGATGCCCTATTACTGGTCTGAAACAAGGTTGTGTTCTGGCTCCATGCCTTTTTAATCTTTTTATGGCCGACCTACCAATACATTTTAAAGAAGTTAATGCTCACTCACCTACCTTCTTAGGCAATGACATCAAATACTTACAATATGCTGATGACACCATACTGTTAAGCCATTCTGTAATAGACCTAAGAAGATTGGTTGATTCTTTTAATAATTATATTACCCTTAATGGTTTGCAAATTAATACTAAAAAGACAAAAATAATGACGATTGGTGGAACAAAAACAGATAAGAAAGAATGGAATATCAACAGGTTACATATCGAAACCGTGAAATATTATAAATACCTAGGAATAACATTCGACGATAATATGTCCTTCAGACAGCATTTTAATTACCTCAAAGCAAAGGCAACAGCCTTGTCCTTTGCTTTTAGAAAGCTGAGGGACAAGTTGTCATGTCCAAACCATGAACATTTATTGAAGGTCATGAAAGCAAAGCTGATTTCCTCTTTGGCTTACGGCTCAATGATTTTTCGTGGTAAAGACGCTAAAATTCTTGATGACCTACAAATAAAGGTCTTCAAATCAGTCTTTGGGATCCCTAGGCATGTAGGACACGCTAATGTCAGATTAGAATTTGGTCTGAAAAGGCAAACTCTGGTACGGCAATCTGCCTTTCTAAAAATGCTATATTCTCTGTTTGCTCAGAACAGGGTACCCTTGCAAACCAATGTTGGCAGGAGATATCGAGGTATGAGCATGCTAGGAGTTGGAGAGCCTATTTAAGAGAAAGTTAACACTATTTTAAGTGCCCATCCTTTGAAGAAGAAGTTAGGAGCAAAGTAGTTTTTAAACAAACAATAAATCGTTCAGTTACTCTTTTATCGAATCTTCTAGACAATGATGAGCTCAAAAAAAAGAATCACTCCTGGTCAGTTATCAACTCATTTATTAAATTAGAACCTCAATCATACCTGATGACTCACTTAAAACCATTTGTAAGGAACAAATTTATGTTATTGCGGTTTGGGAGATACCCGACAAAGGAAGGAATACCCAAATGGGAAAAAAACTGGTCCACAAAAATTTGTAGGCTATGTGGCTTCCATGATGAATCTTTAACACATATAGTAACTACGTGCCCCCAACTGTTAGAAGAGCGGAAGATTCTGTTGAGACCCATTTTTAACGAACTTGGGGTGAGAACATGTCGACACGCCATTATTATCTGTCTCACATGGAATATGCCACGCTTAATCCCACAATTTGTAAAGTTTATTTATATTGCTGAAAAAAAACTATTAATCAAGACTGATAATGAATGTTAAGACAGGAATGTGTCGTTAAAGATTTTAATGCTAAAATGATAATCTGCTTTTAAAAGTTCTGTACATAACTTCGAAATGAAGTTTCAAAAGATTTTAAATTGTTACAGTGATGACAAATGGTTTTACATTTTTAATAATAGAATGTGGAATTGTCTTTCAGCCATTAGCACAAATGCACCTTATTCATTGCTGCTTTCTATTATTTCTGCTAACTTTTCAGTATAAAGCTGTATATTTTATCGGCAAAAAATTATGTTTTTTACCTATTGTGTTTTTTTTCCTGATTGTAATGATTTTTATTAAATGACAAATAAAGTAATTACTTACTTACTCTCCAGTGGTGGGGGGCAGTTGTTGTCCACATTTTCATCTCTATCTTGTGCCCTAGTGGCTCCCCAGTGTCTTCAGCACTCCTTGCAACTTAATGTCATAACACTTACCATCCCACACTCTTCTTGCTTATGACATCCTCAAGTTCTGGATACTCTCCTCCCCAATGATTTTTAAAGCCTGATAGGTCTTTCTTTTTACTAATATAATTATGGGTGGGTGGTGGTGCTTGAATGCTTAGTCTGACTGTTCAAAGTTAGTGTTGGTACACAACCTCAAGATGTGATGATTGTCACAGTCTGACTGACTGTCCTGTAAACACTTTGAGTCTGGAATCATACAGGCCACTTGCAACCTTTTTGGAGTCCAGTACCATTTATAAACTGCATTATGATACTAGTATTTAATTCAAGGCTCCATTAGTACTATCATGTAACTTTAAGTTGCTAGAGCAGGTGCCATCACCAAATTGCGTCCCTAGCTTGATTTGCTATTTGGCCGTAGTTGCCTCTGCCATCAGCTCCAAAAAGAGGACATCAATAACAGTACTTTACTGCCAGAGATAACTCCACCAAATGGTCCTAGACCATCAAGTATTTATGGATAGGGGAACTGGGGAATGAATATGGGGAGGGCCCTAGCCTGGATTTTACAAAGTGTGATACTTGGTTGTGCTTCCATGTTTGGTAAGGGTACAGTGAGAATTCTGCATTGGTTGATAAGGATTTGAACACCTGCCTTGATTTGAACACCTGCCTCTGCCCATGACTATCAGTGTAGCTCATGGCCATCAATCTGTAAGTCTGTATTTCCCAACAAAGGCACATTCAGGTAAATGAGGGAGTCAGCCTTCAAAAGGTTATGGATGTGTTGCCAAGCAAGGACAGTTGTCATGCACAAAGGGATTGAATTACTCCATGGTATTCAACGGGCTAGCATATTCAAGGTCCATTTCTCCTGACATGGGCATCAAATGTTTTTTTATTTAGGATCTACACAAGTTTGTTGTGGAATGTTGGTAGTATGCAGGAAATGTATGCCAGCTGGTGAGGCACATATTACAAACTCATTTGTGCAAGCACAGGCCTCCTAATGCAATGGCTGTGTGCAGATTGAGCAGTTTAAGTCTTGTTCTGGTGTGGCCCCAAATGAATTGTTTTGTGATAAAGTCAATATCCGACACAGCGTGCACTGGGAGGACAAAGATAGCATCACAAAAACATAATTACTCTTGGAGGGAGGAATAGACATATTTTTTGCCTGGAACCTGTAAGAATAGTTGTAGACCTCACCAGCATGCAAAATCCATTGATGTTTTCGACAACAGAGGGTGAATGTTGCCATGTACCATGTTCTTTAGACCCAGATTGATAGGAATACCTAAAGACCTGTGGCAAAGCAAAGTCCCTCAGAAAGTGTGAGTATCCGCCATCTAGCTGTTCATGGATGTAGACAGTGGTACCATCTTACTCTTTGAGCAATTACTTCTGTGAACAGAGAAAATGAGAATCCTCTGTTGGGACAAAACATTTTAGAGTGTCAATAAGATATCGTTGGCATATAGCAGGATCTTTTGCAGGCCCATTGGCGATGCTCTCCCCTCAGAACAAGACATTGGTGGTGCATTTTGGCCAAGTGTTCACATGCCGGAATAAACAAAAGGGGATATAGTGGACAACCGTGGAAAGTCCTGCTCTGCATCTGAAATTAAACAGGTGTAGATAATTGTGACTGAGGAGACAGGGTACAGAGTATTTAGACCACATTTTGCACTAGTCAGATCCTGTAGGAGCTGGGTGTTGAGTGTTTGCATTGGACCTTGTGGTTGAATACTTGACTGAGATTTCCAGCACCTCCTGATCATCATGGTGCTTTCTCCGTCGAAGTTCTGAGTCCCAAAAAAAAGGCTCTTTTATATCTGGCGTCTTTGCGGTGGTTTGCCCCCTAACGTTTTGCTTTCAGACCTCCTGTTTTGCTGATTACCTTTTTGCTGGCCTTAGGATCACTGCTATACCAAAGGGGATGATGGACAGAGCGTTAGAGCAAATCAAACACTCACCCCCAGTCAACTGATCTGGGTTTAATCCATCATCATTCTTTAGCTCACTCCACCACCCCAGTTCAGACATGGCCATATGCAAATCAGTCTGACCCTGTGCCTCATGGGAACAGTCCAGCCCGAACTGCCAAGCCATGTCTTCCCTGGACCGGAAACAAGCATCCTGGGACCGGTTTCGGGTTCAAAACCCTCATCAGCCAGGCTATCTTGAATCCAGTGGCAAAGTGAGCAAGGGACCCACGTCTGGGCATACCCTGCCAACTTAGGGCGAACAATGCGATACCAAAGGGGATGATGGACGGAGCGTTAGAGCAAATCAAACACTCACCCCCAGTAAACTGATCTGGGTTTAATCCATCATCATTCTTTAGCTCACTCCACCACCCCAGTTCAGACATGGCCATATGCAAATCAGTCTGACCCTGTGCCTCATGTGCGGCTCCCGTCCTGTCATAGCAAACTTGGTTTGCATTTTGAAAGAGAGGCAGGAAACCTGCTCTCTCTTTCAAAATGCAAACCCAATGCTTTCCACATGGGGAGCAGCATGTTAGCTGCTCCCCATGTGGAAAAGCAATGCCGTCTCGTGCAGGAGGCGGGGAGCCGGCTGGGACTGTGGGGGGATTGGGGACCCCCCCACAGTCCCCAACCAGAGGCCAGGCCCCGGGGGATGGGGTCCCCAGGGCCATAAGTGGCCAGGGAGGGGGGCCACGCAGCCCCCCTCCCCAAATAAAAAAAAAAAAAAAAGGGAAGGCCGGCCCCGGGGGATGGGGTCCCCGGGGCCTTAAATGGCCTGAGGAGGGGGCCTCGCAGCCCCCTCAAAATTTAAAAAATAAAAATCGAGGGCATGCCCCGGGGATGGGGTCCCCGGGGCCAAAACAGGCCAGGGAAGGGGGCCACGCGGCCCCCTTCCCGTTTTGTTTTTTTATTTAAAAAAAAAAAAATGCTCAGGCCCCGGGGGATGGGGTCCCCGGGGCAAAAGTGGCTGAGGGAAGGGGGGCCACGCAGCCCCCCTCACAATCAAAAAAAAAAAGACCGGCATCGTGCCGGAGGCCCCGCCCCCCTCCCTGCAGTACTCTGCAAACGCGCCCCCTGGCGCGTTTTAAGAAGGGTAAGTAATTCCCCTTGAATACTGGGGGTCCCTGGGGGCCAACTAGCCCACCAGGAACCTCCAGTATGCGCCAGGGGGCTGCGTTGCAGAGAGGTGTACAGAGGCCACGCCCCTTTTACACCTCTCTGCAACGCAGCTCTGTGGCGCTTTTGGAAGTACATGGTGGGCTAGTTGGACTCCAGGGACCCTCAGGATTCAAGGGGACTTAATCCCCCAACTTAAAACGCGCCACGGGGCGCGTTTGCACAGTGGTGAAGGGAGGGGCGGGGCTTCAGGTGACATGTGTGCAAACAGGCCCCGTGGCGTGTTTTAAGATGGGGAATTAAATCCCCTTCAATCCTGAGGGTCCCTGGGGGCCAACTAGCCCAACAGGTACGTCCAGAAAGCGCCACAGAGCTGCGTTGCAGAGAGGTGTAAAAGGGGTGTGGCCTCTGTACACGTCTCTGCAACGCAGCCCCTGGCGCATACTGGAGGTTCCTGGTGGGCTAGTTGGCCCCCAGGGACCCTCATGATTCAAGGGACTTAATCCCCCAACTTAAAACGCGCCACGGGGCGCGTTTGCACAGATGTCACCTCAGGCCCCGCCCCCCCGCTTCACCATTGTACAAATATTCCTCTAAAATCAGCCGAACTACGAATTCCTATTTACTCACCTGTTATCAGGAGAGACCTCAGTGCTGCATCTTTCAGCCCAGTACTGATCCTGAAAATTAATTTTAACCGTACTTACCAGTAACTTGAATTTCCTTCCATAGGATATCATTGCCTGCTTTTTGATGAAAAAGTTTCTAAGTGTCGATTTTTGAAACATACAAATATTCCTCTAAAATCAGCCAAACTACGAATTCCGATTTACTCACCTGTTATCAGGAGAGACCTCAGTGCTGCATCTTTCAGCCCAGTACTGATCCTGAAAAGTAATTTTAACCGTACTTACCAGCAACTTGAATTTCCTTCCATAGGCTAACATTGACTGGTTTCACTTGGAAATTCTTCTGTGTGTGGAGTTTTGGAACTTTATAATATTCCTCTAAAATCACCCGAACTACGAATTCCAATTTACTCACCTGTTATCAGGAGAGAACCCAGTGCTGCATCTTTTAGCCCAGTACTGATCCTGAAAAGTAATTTTAACCGTACTTACCAGTAACTTGAATTTCCTTCCATAGGATATCATTGCCTGCTTTTTGCTGAAAAAGTTTCTAAGTGTGGAGTTTTGGAACTTTATAATATTCCTCTAAAATCAGCCGAAATACGAATTCTGATTTACTCACCTGTTATCAGGAGAGACCTCAGTGCTGCATCTTTCAGCCCAGTACTGATCCTGAAAAGTAATTTTAACCGTACTTACCAGTAACTTATATTTCCTTCCATAGGAATCCATTGTCTGGTTTTCAGCAGAAAAGTTTCAAAGTGTTGATTTTCACAAACTACAAATATTCCTTAAAAATCGCCTGAATGACTTAAACGCATTCTTTCAACTGTTTACAGGAGATGCACCAGTGCTGGATCCAGGATCCACCACTGAGTAAGAAAAAAGTAACGATAACACTACTTACCTGCTAAGTGAATTTCCTCCCATAGGATAACATTGCTGATTCTATGTGAAAAAGTTTCTAAGTGTCAACTTTTAAAATACAATAATATTCCTTAAAAATCACTACTGTAACCAAAACGCTTTTACTCAACTGTTTACAGGAGATGTCCCAGGACTGACTCTAGGATCCAGTCCTGTGTTTAGAAAAAAGTAATCCATAAAGTAACTAATTGCATTTAACTTGAAATTCACATTGAGCTCAATGTTGCATTGTGTTTGAAATTGTGTTGCCCATTGCAATAACTGTAACTACTGTACTTAAAAGTCTATTGCCTATTTGCAAAGTTTTTAAACTAAAGTAATTCATTCTGAGAAAGTATATTTTGTAATGTAATGTATAATGTAATTACAATGTATTTAAAAAAATAAAATATCTAAAAATAAATAGTTTAAAAAAATGTAGTAAATCAGTATCAAAAAAATAAATATAACAATTAATACATTTAAAAATTGTCATTCACAAAACCTTTGAAATTCACTGAAAAAAACCATAGGTTTCAGACATGTTATAGTTAGGAATTAGCATTTAAAAAACCTTTGAAATTCACTGAAAAAACCATAGGTTTCAGGCACGTTATAGTTAGAAATTAGCATTTAAAAAACCTTACAAATTCACTGAAAAAACCATAGGTTTTAGGGACAGTTATAGTTAGTTGGACATTGCACTCGTACAAAACCCGTGAAATTCCCCCGTTATAGTTAGTTCAGGTAACTATAACTCGCACCCCCGCAATGCACTGCTGATGATGTCACATATTACATCACTCATGACATGGTCAGTGACATCACTGATGAAATCACTGATGATATCTCAAATGACATCACTGATGACATCATCCATGTGATAATTTCATTCATCTTCTCACACCCTAATATAACTTTTGATACACCCACTCTAAATTACAGACTGCCATTCACAAAACCATAGACACTCCAACACCAATAACTACATACCAACTCACTGATTCTTAGGTCTACACACACACACATCCACTCACTCACCCGTACAGTCACTCATACTTATGGTCACTCAGTACAGGACTATCATATGCACTCTTACTCCTATATAGACACTCAAACACCGACACTCATCCATAGAGGTACTCACACACCTAGTCAGTCATGCAAATAATTAAACACACTGCCATTTACTCACCTATACAGTTATACACACACCAGCTCACTTAATCATACAAATACTAGCACATTGTTACGCTCTTATACAATAACTGATACAAGCACACACGCATCCATAAAGCCACTATCACAATCACTCACTCTACGCTTATAGCTATTTATATACTCCAACACACATATATACTGCCTTTCACATATGTAGTTACTCACACATGTACCACTGGGACATACATTCACTCACTAACACACTCTTACACACACTTACCCACCCATACAGTCTATCACAGATGCACTCTTGAAACCATCCACCCAGTGAATCACCCACTCACACATCTATGCACATTGTCGCACACACCCCTCCCACACAAACACTCAGGCACCCATACAGATACTCAGACAACCATTCAATAACTCATATAGACACTCATGTAGCTATTCACAAACACATGCAGCCACTTACACAGCAACATACAGACGGATACAGACATTCACCCAGTTTAGTCACTAACCCATGCATTCAGTAAGATACGTTAAATCACTCACTTATAGAGTCAGTCACGCACCTACTAAATCATCCATACAGACACTTATACAGCCACTCATTCTTCAATACGTCTTTTCCTATATATATTAAAAATATTTAAACTTTACAGAAACACACAGCCACTGCATGATGTCATCAGTGATGTCATTTGAGATGTCATCAGTGATGTCATCAGTGATGTCACTGACCATGTCATGAGTGATGTAATATGTGACGTCATCAGCAGTGCATTGCGGGGGCACGAGTTATAGTTACCTGAACTAACTATAACAGGGGAATTTCACGGGTTTTGTACGAGTGCAATGTCCAACTAACTATAACTGTCCCTAAAACCTATGGTTTTTTCAGTGAATATATATATATATATATATATATATATATATATATATATATATATATATATATATTTGCAATGATCTTGCGCTGCCAGAACGCAAGAAAGGTCGCATTCAGGATTTCGATTCAGGAGTTAAGTATTTATTGACTTGACGCGTTTCGACAGCAGGGTCTTTGTCAAAAAATTCATACAAAGACCCGGAAGTGGCAGTGACCATTTAAGCATTTCCTGTGTTTTACAATGGACATAGAAACACTGTGCAAACTGATCATCTGTTTCTTTAGCGTCAGAAAACAGATTTGAAAACTTTATCAATTCATTTGCGAAATAACAATGCATGAATGGAGAAAAAATAATAATAATTAATTCATATGCTAAATAACAATTCATGAAATAGGAAAAGTAATAATAATAATCAGTTTGCAACAAAGCAGCAGTGATTATAAAAGTGTTTCTTCATAGTGAAAGAAGTAAAAGCGCATGCTGGTGTGCCTAGTGGCGAATAACACTGATGTTATACCTGCCTGTGCTTAATTGGGGTGATGCGTATTTGCGCACCAGGGCCTCAAAAAGGGGGAAAATTGGGCTAGTGCCCAAGTATACGTACTTCATAGTAATATCATGGATCTGCTTAAACTGTAGGACACTGGGTTAAGCCCACTTCGGGTCCGATCGCAAAAAACAAAGTTAACGGTACTTTCGGAAAAGGCAGTGGGGTGGAAAAAAGGAATAATGTGACCAAGGGAGGGGCAGATCCGTGCAGATCTACAGAGCAGCCGCTCTGTTCACGTGGTGAGATGAGGTACTGAGAGGAGTGTTGACTGAGTATTGGGAAGTGACGCTTAAAAATACTGAGAACAAAATTGTATGCAATTTTGATTTTAAAACAAGCCATGTGTGATCATGATGTCAAGAGAACAAATAACAAATTCAGCAGTGCAAAAATGATAAATGAATCTTGTTCCCCTAGCCTAAATGAACATGGAGGTCCTCCTCATGGTTGAGGCCTCCTGGGGTCTTGCTTTGTAGTCTCTCTATATATTCAGATTCCAGGCGTCGCAGATGACGTTCCCGATCTCCTCCTCTCGATGATGCAGGGACCCTGTCAATGCCAAAATAGGAGATTTTAGAACTGATATCTCTGACATTCGAATGCACCAGTGCACAATGCTTCGCTATGGCATAGGACATGTCACCATTCCTAATGGCGCGTAAATGCTCTAGGACGCGCTTCTTCACCGGGAAGATTGTGCTTCCCACATAGCGTAAGCCACAAATACAGGTTAAAACATAAACAACAAAGTCAGTATTGCAATTAATGAAATTGTAAATCTTCCTAATTTTTCCATTAGGCTGATTGAAAGTTTTCACACTTGTGCTGTTACTACAGGCTTTACACCTCCCGCACTTGTGAAAACCCGGGAGTTCCCTCAGCCAGGTGCCCTTTGACTTGTTCTTGACGGATAAGTGACTGTGTACTAGCATGTCCTTTAAGGACTGACATTTCCTGTAGGTGATGCGCGGTGATGGACTAACCAATTCTCCTATTACAACATCGTTCTTAACTATGTGCCAATGTTTGCGCACTATCTTATGAACTTGATGTGAGGCATGGTTGAAAGTGGTAATAAGTCTTACTTCATGTTTCCCACTATTCTTCTCTTTTGGAATCAGTAAACTGTTTCTGTTCTTGATGGCAGCTTTCTCAGTGGCTATTCTGATGTTTCTCCCAGTGTAACCCCTACTTCTGAAACGACCCCTCATGTTTTTGGCTTCTTTCACATAGGAATCAGGGGAACTACAGTTACGCTTCGCTCTTAGAAGCTCTCCATAGGGGATATTTCTCTTTAAACCGGTTGGATGATGGCTGTCTGCATGTAGGATACTATTGCCAGATGTCGGCTTCCTATATAGGCTCGTATGTAGTGTCCCGTGTCTAACCTCCACCAGAATATCTAGGAATTCAATGGTGGAAGGGTCAGTCCTTCTGGTGAATTTCAGATTCAGGTTGTTGGCCGAGAGGTCCTGAATGAAAATGTCAAGAGCTTCCTGTGGACCATCCCATATCAGAAAGATATCGTCAATGTAGCGGGTCCACAGGATGACATTATTCATATGAGTGTTGTTACCATCATGCCACAGATGCTCCGCCTCCCACCACCCCATAAACAAACAGGCGTAGCTCGGAGCGAAGCAACTTCCCATGGCCGTACCAGTGTACTGTTCATACCACTCATCCTCAAATAGAAAACAATTGTTGTGTAGGCAAAAATGCAACATCCGCATTAACAACATGGTGTGGTCATGCATGGTCAAAGGCCTGTCTCTGAGGTAATATTTACATGCTTCCAGGCCCGACTCGTGTTCTATACAAGTGTACAAAGCAACAACATCTATTGTCGCCAAAATGTAAGTCTCCTTCCACGGAATCTCCTGGATTTTAGACAGAAAGTCCATAGTATCTCTGCAGTATGAGGGTAGATTGAGGACGTATGGACAGAGGAAGTAATCTAAGTAAATGAAAGTATTCTCGAGAAGGCTTTGGTTAGCCGAGATGATAGGTCTGCCGGGAGGATCTGTGGGGTGTTTGTGCACCTTCGGCAACATGTAAAAAACAGGGGTCACTGGTTTCTGCACCAGCAAAAACAGGAACTCATTTTGACTCAGCATATCATTCTCACGCCAGTCATGCAATAAGCTGTGATATTCCTGTATGGTTTTGTTATACCTTGCCAGACTGGACCTCAGGTAGCTTCCTGAAAATTTCAGCTGACGCTTCGCCTCAATTCGGTATTTGTTAATGTCCCATAGGACCACATTGCCCCCCTTGTCAGAGGGTTTGATCACAAAAGTTGTCGCTTGTTTTCCCCCTTTTTGAGGCACTGGTGCGCAAATACGCATCACCCCAATTAAGCACAGGCAGGTATAACATCAGTGTTATTCGCCACTAGGCACACCAGCTTGCGCTTTTACTTCTTTCACTATGAAGAAACACTTTTATAATCACTGCTGCTTTGTTGCGAACTGATTATTATTATTACTTTTCCTATTTCATGAATTGTTATTTAGCATATGAATTAATTATTATTATTTTTTCTCCAATCATACATTGTTATTTCACAAATGAATTGATAAAGTTTTCAAATCTGTTTTCTGACGCTAAAGAAACAGATGATCAGTTTGCACAGTGCTTCTATGTCCATTGTAACACACAGGAAATGCTTAAATGGTCACTGCCACTTCCGGGTCTTTGTATGACTTTTTGACAAAGACCGTGCTGTCGAAACGCGTCAAGTCAATAAATACTTAACTCCTGAATCGAAATCCTGAGTGTGACCTTTCTTGCATTCTGGCAGCGCGAGATCATTGCAAATATTACAGCGGGTCCAGCGCCCGCCGGTCGGCACCAACCCCATTAGGTGGAAGCAATCGGAAGCAAGGCTGGACTTTTCTTCGTATATATATATATATATATATATATATATATATATATATATATATATATATATATATATTACCTACTGGCGGTTGGCAGTAGGTAGTTATAGTTAGGACCTTGTTTCTACTCAAGAAGCGTTTTTTCTTTTGCCAATATCTTTGGTGCCGTTTGACGAATCTTCGTGAAATTTTCCAAACTAATGACCTGCTCAGGTCAGCCCCTGTCTTGAAAGTTTGGGGGTGATTACTCAAGTGGGGGATGAGAAAAAAAGGGGGTCCCAAAACGTGTTTTCCCCATGTTAATTTCCATAGTAACTTTAGCCAAAGCTACAGCCCCAACTGCTGATCAGAATTACACCAAATTTGGTAAAAAGTTAGGTCTTGGTCCAGAAACCGTGCTTCTTTTTAAATGGTATAAATCCGTTCAGTAGTTCCTGAGAAATGTAAAAAATAAAAATATCGATATTTGAGCACCAAGGAGGATTCACGAATCCTCGCGAGCACGAGCTTCATTCTGATTGGCTGCTAACACTCCAAAACAGGAAGTGTTGGCAGCCATCTTGTGACTCAGTAAAACCGAGTCACAAGAAATGTGTTTAAAAAAGGATAGAAAACAAGAAAAGGGGGCAGGGTAGAAACACCCTGACCCCCTAGGCCTGCTCAGGGGATCACACAAGGATCCCCAGGGACAAACAAAGCATTATTATTTTTTTTTTAAATCAACAGAATTCACGCTGGGTGCGCTAATCCGCTCGAAAAAATGTAAAACCACCACCTCCCCTGGGCTTCACAACAGTTGGGAGGGGGGCCATTTGGCCCCCTCCTGGAGCCCTCCTTGGCACTGGGGACCGCCACACCCCCAGGTCCAGCTCCTGCAATGTCCCGGGGTGACCACCCCCAGAACATTGCCGTTTGCTATGGCAGGGTGGGAGCACGGCTCCCGCCCTGTCATAGCAAACCCTGCTTTGCTTCTTGGAAGCGAGAACCTGCTCTCGCTTCCAAGAAGCAAAGCAGAATTGCTTTTGGACAAGGGGAGCTGCATATCAGCAGCTCCCCTTGCCCAAAAGCAATGCCGGCTTCCGCAGGAGGTGGGAAGCCAGCAAGGACCGTGGGGCATTGGGGCTCCCCCCACAGTCCCCCACGCGGCCCCCCTAAAAAAAAAAGTAATAAAGTCTGGCCAGGCCCTGGGGGATGGGGTCCCCGGGGCCATAATTAGCTTTAGGAGGGGGGCCACGCGGCCAACCCTCCAAAAAAATAAAATTCTGGCCATGCCCCGCGGGATGGGGTCCCCGGGGCTAATAGTGGCCCAGTGAAGGGGGGCCATACGGCCCCCTCTCTTATACATATTCTTTTTTTTTTTACAAAAAGGCTGGCAAGGCCCCGGGGAATGGGGTCCCCGGGGCTATAATTGACCTTAGGAGGGGGCCACGCGGCCCCCTCCATAATTAAAAAAAAATAATAATAAATTTGGCAGGCACTGGGGGATAGGGTCCCTGGGGTGAAAACCGAATAATGGAAGTGGGGCGTTTTTTTTTTCTTTCTATTTTGGAGTCGCGACTGCAACGCAGCTCTCAGCACGCCCCCGTGTAGCATCGCGTTTTATTCGCGAATTCACCTCAAATAAATAATTTAGTAATATATAATTTAGGAGGTAGTGTTGTATTTGTGAAGTTGTTTTAAAGAGGTACTGTGATTGAACTTAATGACAAGATTACAATTGATAGAGTTGTTAAAAATATATAAAATTAAAAATTAATAGTTAAACTTGAAAAGTGTGTTGTGTTGTAGTACATTGAATTCATGCTTTTGCAGATGCGCGACAGATTCGCGAATGCTTAAAAATGTTTAAAAAAAGTATGTTTGTTTAAATAAGAATAAGATTCACTAATGTGTAATAGAGTGGCTCTAAAAAGAGCCCTTGTTTTCATAATGAGTTTGTTGTAGCTGCATGTAAGTGTGGATGCACAGCTTTAGGTTGTTGAGAAAGACTCTGTTCCCATGATCTTTGAAGTGTACTCCATCACTTCTGTAGATGTCATCCATATGAAAACGTAGATTGTTGTTATATATGGAGCCCATCCTATGGTCTCTGAGGTAAGCAGAAACAGCTTTATTGACATTCTTCCTAGCTTTTTCAATCTGTGGACAGAATTGATTTGACGATTTCCATTTCTGTCTTTGGCATATATTAGAGTATACAAAGACAGTTTGGGGGAAAAGCAACATCAATTGTGCAAAGGTATCCTTCATGAGCATTTCCAGTCCTATCCCAGTCAATGTGCCTAGGTCATTGCCACCACAGTGCACAATCATGAGGTCAGGGGGTTGTAGATGCAAAAAGGTTTTAACCAAAGGCATTTAATTGGTGCCACTTTAATCCTCTCTGTGCAATCCATTTAATATCCACATTTTGCAAAGCTAAGTCTTTGTCAATACATCTGCGTTCAGCATACCTTTTGCACCAGAAAACGTAGCTGTGCCCAACAATCCATACTGTAAGCATCTTGAAGGGATGTCTGGAAGTAATGAAAAGATGTCTGTAGCTGAGGTAGTCAGTTGGTAGAATGAGAGGTATCTAAAATGGTGGACATGTTGCTGTTTTTTAAAAAGTAGAAAATTGATTGGCTGTTTAAGAACATTGCAGACTCAAAAATAGGGTGCATGTTACTTTCTTTAAAAAGCACGTTTGTTATTGGTTAGTAAAAAATGTTTGAAAGGTATAGTAGATAGGATAAGGTCAAATTTTGCAAAAGTCAACCACACCTGCTGTTTGCATTTGTAAGCTTGTGTGGTGAACTTGAAAATATGGTGAACTTGTCACCTGTCAGTTCAGTTGAATGTTCCATGAACTATGACTATGGAAACTGGCACTAAGCAGAATGGGGGAAGGGTTGAATGTTATCTGTGGTTCTAAAATATGGAATTGTAATTTATATATAAGTGATATGTTATTAAAGTAAGATGTCCCAAGTCAGTACTATCTTTAGAAGTGGTGTGTTCTTAAAAAGTAGTGGTATTTTTATTTGTAATATATTTTTGAACTCCTGTATGGATTTGCGGTTCCATCGCGTTGGTGCACGGTGGAATCGCAACTCCAAAAAATTCCAGAACAAGTTTGGGCACTTTTAGAAGTCAGTTGGTAATATGTCTAACCAATAGAAATGTGTTTTACAATTTGAAATAATGTAGGAAGCAATGTGATTTGTTACTTACATGTATTTGTGTGGAGAAAGAGAGGGAAAGTTTGTCATTACTGGTTTTTCCTTGGTGAGAGTGGTGCATTACATTGATTGTGTGCGGATAAGAATTTTTTTATGAGTTTCATACTCTACAAATTAATTTGGAAGGTGAGGTGTATTATGTAATAGCTTTATTTTTAATCTTTAAAAATGATTCAAGAACTGTAATGTTTGAAATATATTATTAAATGTAGAGATGTGTATTCTAGTTTGTTTTATTGTAGTTAAATGTTGTTTGAAATAGATTCTGTATAGTAATATGTGTATATTGGTAGATGGTTTAGTGATTATGGTAGTTTGTTTTAGTGTGTGGATATGTACATTTGTAGTATACCGCATAATTTTATGTGTCGCTTTCAAATTGGAACTGCAGTCTGTCAAGTTTTAAGGTGTGCATGGACTTGTGTCTGAAGTATGTTTTTACTTGTATATGTATTTTCATATGTCATATATTTGAAGGTGCATGATGTATAACAAAGAGGTGTTGTTGCTTTTTATGTGGTAGGCGCAAGACTGTGAGCAGTAGTAGAATGGTGAAGATGCAGCACAAAAGTGTGGTTTAGAAGATGTTGACATAAGGTATTAGTGATTAGGGTACTTTTTATAAGTCTCTAGAAAGGAACAGTTGAAATATGCCGCATAATTGTTGGTGTTTGCTTGAAATTGGAAGTTTGTTCTGTGAATTTTTGAGGTGTGCATAGTGTTATGGTAGACATATGCATGCATGCTTTCAGGAGTATGGTGAGACTTTAGCAAAGACATGTGAAAGGTTCCTGCTTTGTATTTGGGTAGGTGTAACATTATAAGTAGTTGTAGAATGGTAAAGCAGCAGCACAAAAGTGAGGTTTGAGATATGTTTGTAGAGATATTATTTATTAGAGTAATTAGTATGATGTGTTGAAAGGTATATTTCATATATACTGCATAATTTTCAGTGTCTGTTTGAAAATTGAAGTGTAGTCTGTGATGGATTGAGCTGTGGGTGGTGTTGTGACTGAGGTATGTCTCTACTTGCACATGTATCATGGTATGTGTTATGTGTCTGAAGATGATAGATGTATAAAACACAAGTATATATTTATCTGTATATGACTTTTATATATGATGCTGGTTCCGATCGTGGTCTCGAAGTCAATGTGTCGAAAACGAAATTTATGGCTTTTAACCCGCATAGAGCTTTTAAAGGTAGCATCACAACGAACAACGGACCATTGGAACAAGTTAGAGCATTCACATATCTGGGGATAAACATACAGAGTGACTTAAAGTGCAATCAGCAAATTGACCTGGCAACACTCAAGCACCGGCAAATGTCGGGAGCAATACAACTGGAGCACAAAAAGGCACTTACTAAACCTATTAGACCTGTGCTGCAAGTTTATGATATGAAAGTGGTAAGCTCAGCCCTCTATTGTGCAGAACTATGGGGGTTTGAGAATGCATCCAAACTTGGTGTGGCAGAGAATAGGTTTTTATGTAGTATTACTAATCTCCCCCTAAGCACGCCATCGTGTCCGTTACATTATGATCTAGGAAGAAAGTTTATATCATATATTGTAAAACTACGCCCAGTGCTATATTGGCGCAGGTTGTGGACAACAACAGAATTAAAGCCATATGCCGCAGGCTTCTTGGACATAATCAATTCTGATAGTTTCCATAAAATTAGATGGCTCAGGGGTATTAGAGATACCCTAGTTGACATTGGCTTGAAAATGCTCTGGGAAGATCCGACAAAGGCGAGATTTCCTTCAAAAAAGTACCTAAAGGAAAAATATTGGGAGGTGATCACTTATAATACCGTGAGATATAGCGAATCATCCACACTGACAGGAACCTTCCTAGAATTTAAGCACACCTCTTACCTTGAATCATACTGGGACATTATAACAAAACCACTAGATAGGAAACTGTATTTTCAGTTGAGGGTGGGCTCGCTACCCTTAAGATCTTTTACGTCTAGGTGGTCTAAATCAAGTGATAACAAGTGTCCCTCTTGCCCGGCCCACAAAGAATCAGTTGCACATATGTTATTTGCCTGCCCAGCTTATGCAACTCCTCGTCGAGTTTGGCTGAGACCCTTATGCAAGTTCTTAGGCACAAGTAGGAGTGCGGAAGCTGAAAGAATTCTATGTACTAGCACCTCACCCACTATTCTAATTGCAACTGCAAAATATCTTGAGTGGACATGGGCAATAAGGTCAAAGTCAATGTAATAACGAAATTTTTATGCTTAACTGTAAATATTGATCAAGTCCTGCAAATATTTTTATCAACCTAGTGTATCTGGTCTCTCCCGTGTCCAATGGTTTACATGAAGAAGCTACCCTCGTTGTGACCCCCGACAGTGAACTCTGTGTGAATTTTATCCTTTTATAATAATGAGTCTTTTTTAAATTAATGTTCAGTTTTATCAAAAATTGGCATATGTATTTATCGCACTTTCCGATTATGTTTTCTATTGTAAATGATGGAATATTTTTTGTAAAATGCTTTTATGATGATATGTTGAATAAAGCTTAACAAACTGGAAACTGGATGCTGGTAGCAAAAGGTACAGACATATGTATGCATGATTTTAGCAATATGGTGAGACTTACAGTAGAGACTTGTGAAGGGTTGCTAGTTTATATTTGTGTAGGTCCAATAGCATAAGTAGTTGCAGAATGGTGAAGCTGCAGCTCAAAACTGTTGGCAGAGGAATTAGTGACTAGGGTATTTTCTATGAGTCTGGGGAAAGGTACACTTGAAATACACTGCAGGAATGTAGGTGTGTCTTTCAAATGTAAAGTTCAGTCTATTTGTTTATTTCTTTTATATATGATGATAATTTCAAAAGGTAGACATATATGCATGTATGGTTTCAGGAATATGGTGAGATTTATAACAGATTCAAGTGTAGGTTTGATGCTTTATTTTCGGTATGACCAACACCCTGAGTAGTTACAGAATTGTGAAGCTGCAGTACAAAAGTGTACACCATGTCATAGACCTCACTTTTGTGCTGTAATTTCACTAGTCTGCCACTACTCAGGATGTTTCACTCCTCCAGTCACTCAGGCACTACCACAGTACTACTGCAATCACTCAGGCACTACCTAAGTACTAATGCAATCACACAGGCACTATCCTAGTACTCCTCCAATCACCCAGGCAGTATCTTTATTCTCATGCAATCACCCAGGCACTACCCCTGCACTCCTTCAATCACCCAGCCACTACCTTTGCAGTCCTTCGATCACCCAGCCAGTGCCCATGCAGTTTTAAAATCACCCAGACACTACCTTTACCATCCTCCAATCACTCAGACACTGCCACAGTACTGCTCCAATCACCCAGGCAGTACCCATGCAGTTATAAAATCACCCAGGCACTTCCTATGTACTTCTGTAATCCCCCAGACATTACCCCTGCATTCATACAATCACTAATGCTTTAGCTATACACTGATTCAATCACCCAAGCACTAACCTTGCACTCCTCCAATCACCCTGTCAGGATCTATACACTCCTCCAATCACTTAGGCAGTACCCATGCACTTATAAAATCACCCAGGCAGTTCCTATGTACTCCTGTAATCCCCCAGATATTACCCCTCAACTCATGCAATCACCTATATGTTACCTATGCACTCCTCTAATCACCCAGACATTACCTCTGCACTCATGCAATCACCAATGCATTAGCTATACACGAGTTCAATCACCCAGGCACTACTCTTGCACTCCTCTAATGACCATGTCAGGATCTATGTACTCCTCCAATCACTTTGCCAGTACTCATGCAGTTATAAAATCACCCAGGCACTAGCTTTACACTCCTTCAATCACTGAGGCACTACCACAATACTACTCTAATCACCTAGGCAGTAGCGATGCACTTATAAAATGACTGAGGCACTTTCTATGTACTCCTGTAGTCCCCCAGATATTACCCTTGAACTCATGTAATCACCCAGGCATTACCTATGTAATCATCTAACCCCCCAGATATTACCTTTGCACTCATGCAATCACCAATGCATTAGCTATACACTGGTTCAATCATCCAGGCACTACTCTTGCATTTCTCCAATCACACTATCAGGATGTATGCACTCCTCTAATCACTTACCCAGTACCCATGAATTTATAAAATTACTCAGGCACTACCTATGCACTTATGCAATCACCCAGGCCCTACCCTAGTGCTCCTCTAATCACCGAGGCAGTACCTTTGTTCTCATGGAATCACCCAGGCACTACCCCTGCACTCCTTCAATAACCCAGCCACTACCCCTGCAGTACTTCGATCACCCAGCCACTACTCATGCACTTATATAATCATCCAGGCACTACCTTTGCACTCTTCCAATCACACTGGCATTATCTCTGTAATTATGTAACCACTCAGCTAGTGCCCATGCAGTTTTAAAATCACCCAGACACTACCTTTACAATCCTCCAGTTACTTAGACACTACCACAGTACTACTCCAATCACTCAGGCAGTACCCATGCAGTTACAAAATCACCCAGGCACTTCCTATGTACTTCTGTAATCCC
Source organism: Calotriton arnoldi (assembly GCA_963921515.1). Taxonomy (NCBI): domain Eukaryota; kingdom Metazoa; phylum Chordata; class Amphibia; order Caudata; family Salamandridae; genus Calotriton; species Calotriton arnoldi. The sequence goes on along the minus strand of CAWUFW010001035.1, from coordinate 16,000 downwards.
CCAGACATTACCTCTGCACTCATGCAATCACTAATGCTTTAGCAGTACACTGATTCAATCACCCAGGCACTATCCTTGCACTCCTCCAATCATCCTGTCAGGATCTATGCACGCCTCCAATCACTTAGGCAGTACCCATGCACTTATAAAATCACCCAGGCAGTTCCTATATACTCTTGTAATCCCCCAGATATTACCCCTCAACTCATGCAATCACCCAGACATAACCTATGTAGTTCTCTATTCACCAAGACATTGGGGCCGATTCACAGAACTAATCTGAGACAAAATCCTAAACTTACTACTTTTGGTATTCACAGAAGGCACTTACTACTTTTGGTATTCACAGAATGCACTTACGACTACTAACTTTACGTCCGCAATTGGGCCGGTATTTCCGCACTAGGGCTGGAGTTTCCGCACCCGGAGCGGGAATCTCGCATTTGTGCCGGGAGTCCCGCTCCCAGTCCGGAATTTCTGATTCCGGGCCGGAATTTCCGATTCCGGCCCGGAATACCCGCACTCTGACCGTTGATCATTTTCCTCAAGGGTAAACACCTGTCCAAGTGCCTACCATCCCCCACCATGCATCAGCTGACACACTGCAGCCAATCCCAGCCCTGCAGCATGTATGAATGCAGAGCAGACACACAAAAACCCTTTCAACATGTCGCTGAATGTGTTTGTTGCTCTGCCCCTTGCCATGCGGCAAGAAGACTTGAGGAGGAGGAGGAGGAGAGTAGAGAGGATCTTTAGTTAAAGGATCGTTCTATTTGGGATGTCCAGCCAAGATGTCAGGGCCAGATACCGGTTCCCTCCAGAAGTCATCTTGGAGATGGTATGTGAGTGGGAGCAGGAACTTGACTCTGTGACCTGCAGCTCCCATGCCATACCAACCTATCTCAAGATCCTTTCTGCTCTTCATTTCTTTGCCACTGGGTCATTCCAAAGGGTCTCCAGTGACCATGTGGGCATTTCCCAGGCAAGCCAGTCGCGGTGCTTGCATCAGGTACTGATATGCATCACTGCAAGAGCCCACCACCCCATACGAATGCCCCATACACTGGCCAGCAGACAAAGGGCAGCTAGAGATTTCTATCTCATTGCTCGCTTCCCACGTGTGCTGGGTGCAATTGATTGTACCCATGTGGCCCTTCAGCCACCCTGCCGCATTGCACACATCTTCTGCAACAGACACCGATGGCATTCCATCAATGTGCAAGCTATCTGTGATGCCAGTGGGAGATTCATTGATGTGCATGCAGTGTTCCCAGGCAGTACCCATGACAGCTTCGTATTCCGCATGTCACCTTTTGCCCGGCGGATGGCTGTGGGAGAATTTGGCAACATGTGGCTACTGGGTAAGTACCAAGCACTAAAAATGAGGGATATGTGTAATTGAAATGTCTGAATGCCACCTCACATTAACAACTATTGCACAATGAGAATCATAAAGCAACATACACGGTCTCAACAGACACTGCATGTACCAAAGTATAGATCATGTCCTGTGTAAATCAAAGAGGGAAATGTAACCAATTGCCCTTTCTTCGCTCCTCAGGCGACGCTGGGTATGCACTCTCCCCACAACTCCTCACCCCTTACAGACGTGCAAACACTGTACCTCAGCGTAGGTACAATAGGGCACACATACGGACTCGAGCCATCATAGAGCGTACTTTTGGTGTGTTGAAGTCGCGATTCATAGGTCTTGAGCATACAGGGGGTGTGCTGCTGTACTCCCCTGAAGTCGTGTGCAAGATCATATTAGCCTGTTGTGTTTTGCACAACATAGCTTTAACGCATGGCTTACACATACCTCTTGTACCTCGGCTAGCTCTGAATGTGGGAAACCGGGCCATTGCACATAACCGAGGTCAGGGTATGCAAGTCCGTTATCAGCTGGTTGCCACGTTTTTCACATGAGCAACCTGTTGTGTCATGGACAAAATGTGGTTTACAGTCTGTTGTCAATGATGAAAGTTGGATAATTACGACTCTGTCCAAAAATTCCATCCTGAGACTACTTTGCAAGCCACACTAACTGCATGTAAACGACAGCTGTTGACAGTAGTCAAAAGATTGACCGTGCTTCAGGTCATGTGCCCATGTCAGCGATCAGTGTAGTGGATGTCCCTAAGGAATCTATTGACGCAGAGGAAATACTGTACATGTTTAGAGAGACCTTCCTGGACCTTATGTGGATGGGTTTCTTAATCACAAAAGGGCATAACTATTGCATTCTCAGAGCCTTTGCCCTCAACAGATTTGACTCCCCCACAAATGATGGGCCCACAACGTGAGTGACGATGTTATGGGTGAATCTGGCACTATGTGTCTGTGATACACAGCACTGCTTCCCCCCAATCTTCCGTAACACAACAGACAAATCTTGTGTTGAGCACTAAATATGGACTACATGTACCTTAATGCAAAGTAGGAGAAAACTAAACTGGGGTTTGATGTTGTGTCAGCCCCCCTTGTCCGAGCCAAAATGTCATTAAATGGTCTGTTCCACCTTTTGTTACATGTCTATGATTCTCTCTTGCACTGTCATTTCAGGTTTTTCCACTACAGAACAGCAGGATGGCAGTGGATTTGATTTGTGATTGTGGATAGATCAGAATGAATACAACATGGCTGTCAAATACTTCCTGTGATGTATTTCCTGTCTCCCACTTCTTGTATATCATTCCCTGTATGAAATAATGAATTCCGGTTCAATTTCGAAGATTACGGCCCGAAAACGTAATTTCCGGTTTCGGAGCGTACGACGCGCATGCGGACCCGACGCTCCGGAACCGGAAATTACGTTTTCGGGCCGTAATCTCCGACAATGAACCGGAACACATTATTCTATACAGGAAATGATATACAAGAAGTGGGAGACAGGAAATACATCATAGGAAGTTGTTCACAGCCATTTTGTGTTCATTCTGAGTCATCCGCTCTCACAGATGACAGCCTCTGCCATCCTGCTGCTCTTTTCAAACTTATTTCCCCCAAAATGGCTGAGGGTTATGAGGAGAAAGCACCCCCTTTCACTGAAAGGGAATTAGACATCTTGACTGAGGGGGTTCTGTCCAAATTTCCTCAGCTATATGGGGGGCCAGAGTACCAGCTGAGCATTGCAGCCCAGGCCAGGCTATGGGCCGACATTGGTGAGCGCTGCAGTGCAGTGGGCGTTCACACCAGGAATGCGAGGGCATGCCGCAAGCGCTGGGAGGACCTAAAACGCTGAGCCCGGCACAATGCTGAGGAGCTACTGGGCCAGTCTTCCCATCACCATGTGCATCGTCCTCGCCTCTCCCCACTGTACAGGAAGGTCCTGCGTGCAGCTTGGCCGACCCTCCATGCTCAGCTGGAGGAGCATGAGCAGCAGAGACCTGGTAAGTGCATTATATGCAATATGTGTCTGGAAGTATGATGTGAGTGAAGACAGAGCTGTACCATTGTGTGTCCCATGCCTCCATTCACCTATTCTGTGTCTATGCCGCAGTCATCATGAAGCAAAAGGCTCACTGTGTCATATGGACTGTACAGGGCAGAGTGCATTCTGGGAGTTGTAGTTTCCTCATGACAACTGGGGAATTGAGCCACACACGTGCATTTGTACTGAAATTTGCACTGCCAGCACCACTAACAGTGAACCAAGGGAATCATAACTGATGTGTGCATTGGATGAGGAATGGTACAGACACTATCCAGTGTGTGTATGAGAGGCCAATGGGTATTGAATGCTGTGACTTGCATTGCATTTTTTGAGTTTGGGTTCTGATTGAGACAGATCATCATGTGCCATGGAGTCAAGACAGACTTTGAGATCCTTGCCTCACTCTTAAGTGTTTACAATTTTGCCAAGTGTGTCCACTGACAAACGTCTTACCCTCAGTGGCTTGTATGCCATTTTTCATGTACAGGTAGCTGTAGCAACGACCCACTACTGTTCACCGGTGCACTGCACTACCTTATCAGTCACCGAAGCCAATATGTGGCACTGGATTGCCAGCATTTGTGAGGGAATATCAAAAGGCTAGACTCACAACATAGCAAACCAAATAGCCCAGACCCTATGTGGATGTGTGACCCACAATCGGCATTTGTCTTGTCCCATACAATGCTACACAGCAGATAACATTTGTCCATACGTAAAAGTGCTGAGACTCCATATCACATGCCCTTTTAAATCCCATCTGGACTCTCTCTGATCTCCTTTTGTAGACTGGGTTTGGAACCTGCCCATGTAGCAGTGACAGGACACATAGATCACAAGAATGCCAAAGTTGATGGTTGGCCAATATAGTTGTGTAAGCCACAAATATTCACGTGAGATGTCCATGTCAGACTCAAATCAGGAGATGACAGTGAACATACACGAAATGTAAGCTCATAAACACTGACAACTGTATAGTGTGATCAGAGGAAAACAAAGTCTGACCTTGGCTCATCTAGGTATGTGTCTTGTCCTGACGTGTACAACCACTACATCATGATTTTTCTTACATTTCAGTGGGCACAGCTGGCCAAATGGAACAATAGCAGGACCAGGTTTGGAGCAGGAGATCTTCGGTGCGCTGGCGGCTACGACCTCTTTCGACAAGTGAGGAAGAAGAGGATGAGACGGGACCCTCAACATCAGGAGGCAGGGGGATTGCGCCCACCCGGACTGACCAGGAAGACAACTCTGGTGCTACGGACCGGGTGGAGGCTGTGGACATTGAAGTGGGGGGGAGAACTGGACACCTCTGGCCAGGGGGGGTGGAGAGCTACTCTCCCCCGGACCATTCACCAGTAAGTTCTGTTGAGGTGTCCCCAGGGCAGGCCACTACCCAACCTGGGCCTGCCATCACCCCCTCCCTACCTCTAGAGGCCCCCATTCCATCAGGGCCTCCAGCTGCATCCCCTGCAACCTGTCCCCATCATCATAGCTGCCAGGTCGACCCCAACATTGGCTCCGAACCTGAGGCACCACACCCCTCATGTTCCACCTAAACCCCTCCCAGTGTTGTTCATTCTGTAGCTGTCCCAGAGGACTTGATGTGGGTATGTGAGGGTCAGCCAGACATGTCCTCTTGCATCATGCTGCATAAGTGTCTAGAGATACGCATGATGTGAGAGGAAATTGCCAGAGCTCTGGCCACACTCATTGCCAGTGTCAATTCCCTGGCTGCAGCCATGTCGTCTTTTGTTTCCCAAGGTAAGTAGACATAATATCGAAATGTTAATATCAACATACATTAATATCGAGTTTAGTATATCGATAGTATTAAATATCGATGTAATGTATATCGATGTTAAAAATATCGATTTTACGTGTTTGTAATGTCGACTGTAAAAATATTGTGATGTTAAAATACCGTTATTGTACTTTATTTTAATATATTTAATGTTTGTTTTGTGTATAATAATAATTAGTTAATGCTATAAAAAATAAAATTTGTATAATATTTTTTAGTAGCAGGATGTTGGGTTAATAGGGGATAAGGGTGGGGAGTGTTTTAAAATAATTGATAATAAATTTTAATAAATTCGAAATTTTAATTTTAAAATAGAAAATATTGTTTTAGGAGCGGGATGTTGGGTGATAAGGGTGGGGAGTGTTTTAAAATAATTGATTTACATTTTTAATAAATTTGAAATTTAAATTTATAATTTAGAAAGAAAAAATTGAATTTAGAAATTATTTTTTTAGGAGTGGGATGTTGGGTTAATAGGGGATAAGGGTGGGGAGTGTTTTAAAACAATTGATTTTAAAGTTTGATAAATCCAAAATGTAAAATTTTGAATTAGAATTTTTTTTTTTAGGAGCGGGATGTTGGGTTTATAGGGGATAAGGATGGGGAGTGTTTTAAAATAAATGAATTTATTTTAAAAAAAATTAGAAAAATAAAGATTTAAATTTGAAATATTTGATTTATGATTGGGAAGTTGGGTTTATAGGGGATAAGGGTGGGGAGTGTTTTAAAATAATTGAATTAAATATTTAATACATCAAAAATGTAAAATTATAATTTAGAAAATTTTATTTTTGAATTTAGAAATTAGCGTTTTATGATTTTGAAGTTGGGTTTATAGGGCATAAGGTTGGGGAGTGTTTTACAAATATTGCTTAAATATTTATAAAATTAAATATTACATTTTTTTAAATAAATAATTAATAAATATTATGTGTTTATAGTGTATATTTTTAATTAAAGAATTAATAAAATGAATGGTTTATTATTAATGCTTAAAAATTAAAAGGACAACATATGTAATTCTATAATTTAAATGTATTCATTATTATATTTTTATGAAAATATGTTATACATTTATAGAGATATGTATAAAAATTTATTTTTAAAATGTATATATTTATTAATTAACTAAGAAATATAATTTTTAATAATTACGTATTCTGTATAGCATGTAGATAAAATATTATTTATATGTGAATTATAATATTTAGTAATAAATAATATTTAAATGAATATTTTAAATATACTTATATCAATTTTATATGTTTAAAAATATTTTAAATAATTAAAATATATAGTGTAAAACATTATTATATGAAATAATAAATAATACAATTTTAATGTTGAGTATCGTTAGTGATATTATAATATTTGTATTGAGAAAAGTAAATTAGATATGTTTAGTGTATGGCAACTGCTTTGACTTTATAGTAATTTGAGTGGGAATACTAAATTAATCTAAATTAATTAAGTTTAGTGTCCAGCACCTACCCTGAATTAATGCTAACTGGAGTGGGAATAGTAAATGAATTAAGTTTAGTGTCCAGCACCTACCCTGACTTAATGTTAACTGGAGTGGGAATAGTACATTAATTAAGTTTAGTGTCCAGCACCTACTCTTATTTAATATTAACTGGAGTGGGAATAGTCAATTAATTAGGTTTAGTGTCCAGCACCTACCCTGACTTAATGCTAACTGGAGTGGGAATAGTAAATTAATTAAGTTTACTGTCCAGCATCTACCTTGACTTAATGCTAACTGGTTTTAGAATAGTAAATTAATTAATTTTAGTTTCCAGCACCTACCTTTATTTAATGCTAATTGGAGTGAGAATAGTCAATTAATTAAGTTTAGTGTCCAGCACCTATCATGACTTAATGCTAACTGGAGTGGGAATAGTAAATTAATTAAGTTTAGTGTCCAGCACCTACCCTGACTTAATGCTAACTGGAGTGGGAATAGTAAATTAATTAAGTTTAGTGTCAAGCACCTACCCTGACTTAATGCTAACTGGAGTGGGAATAGTAAATTAATTAAGTTTAGTGTCCAGCACCTACCCTGACTTAATGCTAACTGGAGTGGGAATAGTAAATTAATTAAGTTTACTGTCCAGCATCTACCCTGACTTAATGCTAACTGGTTTGGAAATAGTAAATTAATTAAGTTTAGTGTCCAGCACCTACCTTTATTTAATGCTTATTGGAGTGGGAATAGTCAATTAATTAAGTTTAGTGTCCAGCACCTACCCTGACTTATTGCTAACTGGAGTGGGAATAGTAAATTAATTAAGTTTACTGTCCAGCAGCTACCCTGACTTAATGCTAACTGGAGTGGGAATAGTAAATTGATTAAATTTAGTGTCCAGCACCTACCCTGACTTAGGGGTCGATTCCGATTTGGGCCGGAAAACATACCGACCGACTCGGTACGGGAATTTAGTCCGACCGACTCGGACCGGCGCCGCACGACCCGGGTAGTACGATGAAATGCATGTGAAATCCGACAGACTCGGACGGAATACAAAACGACCGACCGAGCCGGACGGAAACAAGCCATCCGGCCGGGAAATCACGCGAAACGAACCGACCGACACGCACTCGGATTGAACCCGAACGAAACGTACCCGCAAACTCCGACCCGCGTAGTACGATGCTGTGCGTGCAAAACACCACCGACTCGCCCGGAGCACAAGCCGTACGACCGACACGCATACAAAACCCAGCCGAAGCAACCCAATACTACGCGACCGACTCGTACGCCGCATATGAAACCTAGCTGACACACAGCGGGAACGAGTCAAACAAGATCGCACCAGACAACTGCAGCGTCCTACTCGGACACAAGAACGACTCCTACATGCACCAAAAACACCAAGGAAACATTTTTAAAAAAAGGGCCAAACAAGCAACCACTAAGCCAATAAATACAGGGAGGAAAAAAAATGGAACAAGGACACACCTCCAACTCCACCTACATAAAGGCCACAAATCCCTACCATGATCCCTTGCAAATTCCACTGACCTGCCAGACAGAACACCATCACACAGCAACCACAGACACACTCACAGCTCATACATCACACAAGCCACACACCATTACCACACCTACAAATAGCACCCTCACACACACCCAGCTAAACCTACAATACACCCCCCACTTGCACACACACACACATCAATCACCACCACCACCCATCACCATGCCCCCAAAGAAGAACCATAAGTTCCTAGATTGTGAATTGGAAGTCCTGGTAGACGAGATCCTCAGGGTAGAGCCACAGTTGGTTGGTACATTGGTACAACAGACCCCCATGTCGCAGAAAACCAAGATGTGGGCGAGGATTGTCGACAGGGTCAACGCACAATCACCATGTTTGCGCACAAAGGAAGACATCCAGAACAGGTGGTATGATGTGCGCAGGAGGGTCAGGGACCTACTCAAAAAGGACTACCTCCTCAGCCAGCACACCGGCAGTGGCCCTCCTGCAAAACCAGTATACCTCAGGCCCTGGGAGGAGAAGGTGCGGGCCATCCTACCACCAGTGAGCGTATACGGAGTAACAGACATCCCAGAGCCTGGTGAGTACACAACTAATATACACAATATGGTGTGACACACACATCACAGTCAAGGGGAAAGGCAAACCATGCACACTTAGCAAATACACAGCAACCAAAAGATTTGAATGCTAGTCAGACAAACACAATACCTGTCATCTCATAGTGATATGTAACTGTGTCATGACATCTACAAACCTAACAACAAATACAGCAAGGCAGTGGCACAAATAGAACCAACAAATACTCCCAGATATTTACCCACCACTAGAACACCACCTCACAGGGAAGCTCACTGAAAGGAAGGAATTCTGTGTATGCTGGTCAAGTCAGTGTAGCCAATAGCATGATGGGAGTGGTAGTCACAGATATTGGTCACACCCACAATTGGCCCATCAACACCACTCTGAACCATGCTCACATCACAGGGAGTGGAAAACAACTGACAAGATGGCTGACACTGGCTACTGCTGTGGGGAGCACAAGGCCCTGCTGGGAACTGGGTACCAACAAACAACAGGACCACACTGTCATTCATCTTGCCATTGCTGTCACACTCACACATACTGAAGTCCACTCAAAAGGAAGGAAGGATGGGCATGCTGGGAAGGGAGGTGTAGGCAATAGCATGATGGGAGTGGTAGTCACAGATCAACATCTCACACCCACATGGCCTAGAAAGTTAGCACTGAAGCATGCACACCTCACAGGGAGTCAAAAGCCACTTCAAAGATGTCTGACACTGGCCACAGCTGTGGGGAGCACAAGGCCCTGCTGGGAACTGGGCACCAACAAACAACAGGACCACACTGTCAGCCATCTTGCCATTGCTGTCACACCCACACACACTGAAGTCCACTCAAAAGGAAGGAAGGATGGGCATGCTGGGAAGGGGGGTGTAGGCAATAGCAGGATGGGAGTTGTAGGCACATATATTGGTCACACCCACAATTGGCACATCAACACCACTCTGAACCATGCTCACATCACAGGGAGTGGAAAACAACTGACAAGATGGCTGACACTGGGTACTGCTGTGGGGAACACAAGGCCCTGCTGGGAACTGTGCAACAACCAACAGCAGGACACCACTGACTGACATCCTGAAAGACAACTTGCACTCCCTGCAATGGAAGCACGTTCCATGGTGGGATATCTGGCTGGGTGGGAAGGAGGACTCACAGCACTGACCATAGTTACAAGCACCTCCCCTCACACACCCACTCAACACTAACTCCACATAACCCACCTGGGAGAATGCAATGCCTCACATCCTAACTGAAGATCCCACAAAGAACCATCACCCTGGGTTATGCTGTGTGAAGCACAGGGACACTCTTGGGACTTGTAGCCAAACAACTGCCAGGACAACACTCCCAGCCATCCTGTCAGCACAGGCACCCCACAGGGAAGCAGAGTCAAAAGGAAGGAAGGATGGGCATGCTGGGAAGGGGGGTGGAGGCAATAGCATGATGGGAGTTGTAGGCACAGACATTGCTCACCCTCACAATTGGCCCATCAACACCACTCTCAACCATGCTCACATCACAGGGAGTGGAAAAGAACTCACAAGATGGCTGACACTGGGTACTGCTGGGGGGAGCACAAGGCCCTGCTGGGAACTGTGCAACAACCAACAGCAGGACACCACTGACTGACATCCTGAAAGACAACTTGCACTCCCTGCAATGGAAGCACGTCCCATGGTGGGATATCTGGCTGGGTGGGAAGGAGGACTCACAGCACTGACCATAGTTACAAGCACCTCCACTCACACACCCCCTCAACACTAACTCCACATAACCCACCTGGGAGAATGCAATGCCTCACATCCTAACTGAAGATCCCACAAAGAACCACCACCCTGGGTTATGCTGTGTGAAGCACAGGGACACTCTTGGGACTTGTAGCCAAACAACTGCCAGGACAACACTCCCAGCCATCCTGTCAGCACAGGCACCCCACCCCACAGGGAAGCAGAGTAAAAAGGAAGGAAGGATGGGCATGCTGGGAAGGGGGTGGAGGCAATAGCATGATGGGAGTTGTAGGCACAGATATTGCTCACCCTCACAATTGGCCCATCAACACCACTCTCAACCATGCTCACATCACAGGGAGTGGAAAAGGACTCACAAGATGGCTGACACTGGGTACTGCTGGGGGAGCACAAGGCCCTGCTGGGAACTGTGCAACAACCAACAGCAGGACACCACTGACTGACATCCTGAAAGACAACTTGCACTCCCTGCAATGGAAGCACGTCCCATGGTGGGATATCTGGCTGGGTGGGAAGGAGGACTCACAGCACTGACCATAGTTACAAGCACCTCCCCTCACACACCCCCTCAACACTAACTCCACATAACCCACCTGGGAGAATGCAATGCCTCAGATCCTAACTGAAGATCCCTCAAAGAACCACCACCCTGGGTTATGCTGTGTGAAGCACAGGGACACTCTTGGGACTTGTAGCCAAACAACTGCCAGGACAACACTCCCAGCCATCCTGTCAGCACAGGCACCCCACCCCACAGGGAAGCAGAGTCAAAAGGAGTGAAGGATGGGCATGCTGGGAAGGGGGGTGGAGGAATAGCATGATGGGAGTTGTAGGCACAGATATTGCTCACCCTCACAATTGGCCCATCAACACCACTCTCAACCATGCTCACATCACAGGGAGTGGAAAAGGACTCACAAGATGGCTGACACTGGGTACTGCTGGGGGAGCACAAGGCCCTGCTGGGAACTGTGCAACAACCAACAGCAGGACACCACTGACTGACATCCTGAAAGACAACTTGCACTCCCTGCAATGGAAGCACGTCCCATGGTGGGATATCTGGATGGGTGGGAAGGAGGACTCACAGCACTGACCATAGTTACAAGCACCTCCCCTCACACACCCCTTCAACACTAACTCCACATAACCCACCTGGGAGAATGCAATGCCTCACATCCTAACTGAAGATCCCACAAAGAACCACCACCCTGGGTTATGCTGTGTGAAGCACAGGGACACTCTTGGTACTTGTAGCCAAACAACTGCCAGGACAACATGGGCATGCTGGGAAGGGGGGTGGAGGCAATAGCATGATGGGAGTTGTAGGCACAGATATTGCTCACCCTCACAATTGGCCCACCAACACCACTCTCAACCATGCTCACATCACAGGGAGTGGAAAAGGACTCACAAGATGGCTGACACTGGGTACTGCTGGGGGGAGCACAAGGCCCTGCTGGGAACTGTGCAACAACCAACAGCAGGACACCACTGACTGACATCCTGAAAGACAACTTGCACTCCCTGCAATGGAAGCACGCTTCATGGTGGGATCACTGGGCTGGGGGAGAAGGAGGCCTGGATGGCAACCAAATACCACCAATGCTGGTCATGCACACACCTCAACATACACATTGACATGCCACAGGTTGTCAGGACAATGTGCTACACCAATATCACTCTCTGACTGTCACAATTTAGGAGAATGCAATGTCCTGGCCCACATCCAGAGGTACAGTCACAATTGTCAGGTGTTTGAACAATTGATGCCAGTAGAAACATAACATACAATCTGTGTCTCTCCCCAAAACAGGTGATGATGGGGACACAGCAGCAGACGAGGAGGAGTCCCTGTCCCAGGCTCCGGGGAACACTGAGCTCACTGGTGTGGATCAGCCACTGCACTCCTCGGATGGCGAAGAACCAGCTGGACCCTCCGGTGTGAGTCATCATGCAGCACCAGCAGGACCAACATCTGCACCCCCTGCACCCACCCCTCCAACAACTGCCAACACACAGGCCACCCCTGCCAACACGGACAGACCAAGGACCACAGATGACAACAGCGCAGGGACCCAGGCCCAAACTGGAGCTGGTGACAACGAGCCCAGGAACAACACCCAAGTGGGCTCATGGTCACCTGTGCGTGCCACCGCAGGTCCTGCACGTGTCACCAGGGGTGGTGGGAGGGGTGGTAGACATAGGTCGCTCTTTGCAGAGGGGTCTGGACTGCATGATGACCCACAACTGGCACGCATCGCGGATGCGTACCAGACTAGCACCGGAGAGGTCAGCCAGGTAGTGGGGATCCTCAAGGACATACAACAGCAGCCGGCTGCCCATCATGCCCGCTTGGACTCCCACATGTCCCGTGTTGACACACACATGTCACATGTCGAGACACACATGTCACGTGTCGAGACACACATGTCTGGCATGGAGTCCAAGTGGGACACATTGGAACAACTGACAGCAGTGCATAGGGACATACTGACATGCCTCCGCCAGATCAGCACCAACATGGCCTCACCTCCCTGTGTGCCCACAACAACTGCTGCTGAAACAACTGCAAATGCCACAGGGAGGGAGGAGGACTCTGGCAGAGAGTCCCCTGCACCGCCGCAGCCTGCACCTGAGGGTCCCCCCCCAAGAAGAGGGGCCGTCCGAGGAGGCCAAACTGAGAGGCCGATGGCCATCTACATCCCCCAGGAAGCCAACACCTGTTCTGGAACTTTTCCTCTGTGTGCAAACTGCACGCCCTGTCGAAGCCAACCCAACTCTCCCACATGACATGGGGAGCTCTAGTTGGCCAAATTTATCAGATGACTGTGGACTTTACTCTGGACATTTCAGCTACCAAGACTTCCAATACACATGGGAACTTTGGATTCCAATTTCTATGTACAGCACCCACCATCCTGTGCACCATCCTCACACCTGTATGTAAATAAACTCACCAATACACCATATCTGCCTCTGTTGTGATTCCAACGTGGTTTTTGTCATGTAGATGGTGATCTGCTAAATGACACTGTGCATGCTAACTGCTACAGCAAGTCCAACACCGTCATGTCAGTCATGGCGACGTGACACATATGAGGGAGACACACCACTAGGGCCACACAACACATACACACCAGGGCCATCAGACTCATCACCTATACTGATGTTGCAACTAAATACAGTGGAATGCACAGACACGCCACCTATTCACAGTCACTGTCAACTAGACTACAGGTGCAGTAAGCAAATGTCAGTCAGATGTGTGACTACAGACAACGCACATCCCAAAGTGAAGCACAGGTTTATTACACATTTGCAACATGTTGTTTCCACTACAAATGCAAGCTAATCCAACCTGGCTGTGGCCACAAAGTCAAAAAGTGCAGAAGATAGAAAGTCCAGGGGTGTGTGGCACATCACCTGTAGGGAAACGACTGCTTCCACCTTGGAAGTTGAATCATGGATTCGGGGGATCCAAGTTGATCAGACAACTCCGGCAGCACCCTGTGAAGGACAGACATGATACACAGTCAAAACCACTGAAGAACAGCACAGAACGGCAATACTCATGTCTAATACATGTCACGAGATAACTACACAAAACCAAGTTAGCATGTCAACACTGTTGGGCAGTACAGACCACCTGCAAGGACACATCGCTGCACGCATCCAGTCAAGTAGCACATGGCCACACTCAAACAGCACCAGAGCACCACACACACATATCATGCAAACTCAAATCATTGACATTACAACCCTCTGGAGACTCACATTCAGCTGAAGAAGTTGGTGATGAGCTGTGTGCGGACATCACCATCATCATCATCATCATCTTCACTGGCATCGTGACCCAGGCCAGGATCTTCCACAGGTGGCAGACGTTGGTCATCGTCATCCAGGATGAGAGGCAACTCCTTCCGCACTGCCAGGTTGTGTAGCATGCAGCAGATGATGACAATCTTGCACACCTTTGCTGGGGCATATGGGAGGGCCCCTCCTGTCTTGTCCAGGCAGCGGAAGCAGCTCTTCAGGAGACCAAAGGTCCGCTCAATCACCCTCCTCGTCCGACCATGTGCCTCATTGTAGCGCATCTGGGCTGGTGTCACAGGGTTCCTGAGGGGTGTCAGCAACCACGGCATGTTGGGGTATCCTGAGTCACCTACAGGCACATGTGTCCCATCAATGGAGCCAATTACATGTGGCATTCTCCCCAGGGCATAGAAGTCACTCTTGACGTCAGTGAGTCGTTGACGTGTTGGGAAATAGATGTACTGGTTGAGGTATCTCATCATTGCCCCCAAAACATCGCGTAGCACACGGCTGAACATAGTCTGTGACATCCCACCAGTAGTTGCCACAGTGTGTTGAAAGGTACCGGTGGCAAAGAAGTGTAGGGCTGCCATCACCTTCACTTTGGGGGTCAGCGCTGTAGGATAGGGCCGGCCAGGCTGCAAATGTGGGTCCAACCGCACTGCCAAATCCTCAATCAGCTGCCTGGTGAAGCGGTACCGTCGGATGCTGTCACGATCCACCATCGTAGCCAGGTCTGGGAATGGTCGATGGACAGCAGGAGCCCTGCAGTGCATAGGTGAAGAAAGCAAGATTGTCAGTCACCCCACCTATGTGCCGTTCACCATACTCAATTTCACATGATACATCATTAACAAACACAAGTACTTGATGTGTGTGTCGTTCCGTTTGGACATATATGGCACCTACATGGACATCATCTAACATCTCTGTTCAACAAGTGTTGACAACAGGTTCTAGGGTGTGCTATGGGACACCATTAGGCTGTGTCACAGTACCCATTAACTGCTCTCACGTTCACACACATACCACAGTGACATGTCTGGACAGATGCTCCACAGGCATCACAGCTCATTGACAGGTAGATTCCCAGGGACCCTGTCTTGCCACATGGACACTGGCATGACATGGCGTATCATGTACACGTCAGAAAAACAAACATGACACCCACAGGTAGTGGCCCCTGTAGCCTCTGCAGGACAGACATGGACGTATGTGACACACACACACACACCATCAAAGTTCATGCACAAACCACGTGGATGTGGAGACTGTCTCCCATTGTGCACATGGAGTCAGAGACATGTGATACACAACATGCACACAGACTGTGGAGGGACATCACTATTGTTGGAATGGGCCACCCTGTGACGTACATGCCTTCCCACATGTGAGCCTGGGGTTATGTGACATGTCATACACATACACAACCGGGAAATGTGACCATGACACATGCTCAGAAATGAAAAGTTGCACACCACAGTGGTCAGGTGCACAACACACAAAGGACCCTGTCCCCATGAACACGTGCACAGCCTGGGTGTGTCTGCCCCCAAGTGCCACCCCAAAATCCACATGTTCAGCCCCATACACAGATAAGGTTATGCTGCCA